>CM076570.1:1063940749-1064477444 GCA_034641835.2 Pinus albicaulis
TTGTATAATGAGTTCATCAATTCCTTTGGTGTAGTGATTTTTTTCAATATGAAAAGGCCCTCCCATATTAAAGTTACATAGATATGTAATCTTCAATATTTTAGGCAGCAGAAGCTCAAGAATCATTAGAGGAAGAAACACTTCTCCATGTTGAAAGGGATGTTGGGTCTGAGTTATCTGAGTCATTAACGGGCAAAAATGTAAGAGCCTCCTTTACTTATGTTGTCCTTTTTGAGAGTTTGTTGCTTATGTTTATGCATATTGAAACTAGACAGATTATGTATTTTGTGCAGTTAGAAGATGCTGTTGAGAACGAAATGGAAACTTTCAAGGAACAGTGGGAAGGTACTCTTAAACATTTGTTTGGAGGATGAGAGTGCAGTTTGAAGATGCTGTTGAGAACAAAATGGAAACTCTCAAGGAACAATGGGAAAGTACTCTTGATAGTTTGGAGGATGAGAGTTCAGTTTTGCTGAATTAAACATTGGGGAATTGGGAATTGGCACTCTTCGGGCCACTGCACACTGCTCTCTATGCAAGGGTGTTGGACTCTTCGGGCAGCAGCACCCAGATTTGGACAAGAATCAGACCAAGCCTGATTCCTTTCCTCTCCCAAATGTAAGAAAACTAGAATATATGTGGATAATCCTCTGTCAATAGAACATCCTTATGACAGCACTGGAATTAAGTGTAAATTGGGCAATCAATTGTACATTTGGATGCATATACATTTTTGCTATTTTTTGTTATCAAGGAAGCCAATTCCAATTATACAAAGGTGTTGAAATGGTGGAGCTAACCACTGGATATGAATTTATTTTTCCATCATTTAATGTGATTCAACCTTTTCGATTTATATGTCAGAGATTAAACTCTCTTTGTAAGATGGAGAAATATTGTACATTTTTCTTTTACCTCATAATAGTCATGAAATTAAGTTCCAAATTATGAGGATCTTGTATGTTCAAATTCAATGGCATGAATTTATTTTCAGCGAATATAAGTGTGATGCCTTATTATTTTCAAGGTTGCTTTCCAGAATTGTTAAGTTTTGGGAAATTGTTTATTAACTTAGATTTAAAATGACTGCTGTTAGCTTTAAAAAAATGGAATTTATTTTTTCTTTCCATAAAAAACAGATTTTAAAGTAATTAAAATCACTATTTGGAAACTTGAAATGTTGAAACCACCTTAAAATAACATTTAAAATGATTTGTTTATTTTTTTTAAAATATTTTTTCATATCGTCTCTAGAGAGACAATAGTTTGAATTATGGACATATAGTCTCTATAGAGACAATACATTTTTGATCTCAGCTGTTATCCATAAAGAAACAAATGTTATTGTCTCTACAAAGACAAAATGAAATTGTCTCTACAGAGACAAATTGTAGACAAATGAAATTGTCTCTAGAGAGACAATAACGACTATGTCTTTATAGAGACAATAATAGTATGTGTTCTATATTGTCTTTATAGAGACAATTCTTTGAGACACTAATTTTGAGACAGTAATTTTGAGACAATTGTTTGAGACATTAATTTTGAGACATTAAATTTGAGACACCCGCTTAAAGACAATATTTAAGACAATACACAATTTTCTTTTTGTCTCTAATTAAGACAATTCACTGTAAAATTGTCTTAAATATTGTCTTAAAACACCCCCACATTCTCTTCCTAAACATATACGCCGAGCGGATTGCTTGCGCTGATGTGTTCACCACTTGCCATGATTTGGTCCTCTTTCTAATTTGTAGTAATATATCTCTGTTTACAGACTGATTTGAGGCCCATGATGAAGATGTCTCAAAAGAAGACAGCAACAAAGAAGCAAAGCAACAACAGCAATAAGGTATGGAAACATGGAGAACAACAACAAATAACAGCTGAGGACAGACTACAAAATAAAGTTTGGGATCTAGGAGGACCCACACGATCACGAGACTATGATTAATTTTTTACTTTGGGAGTCTGATGTAGGAGCATCTTGCTTAGCAATTTCATTTTAAATTAATAGATATAAAGGGTTTTGTATTTTTATAAAATTGAAATGATTTGTTTGGAGTTGAGTGATTTTAAAATATAATTAATTAAATATTGAAAAGATTTCTGAGAATATGACAGGTTTGAAAATTAATTGTAAATCTTAAATTAGAATTGATTTCATGAATCTGAGGATTTATGAGAATCTTTAGAGATAAAAGGGAAATTTTAGGATATAGAGGATAATGAGGATTTGATTGAGAATATATTGGATCTAAACCAAAATTGGTTTTAGAATCCAATTGTATAGAGGATAATGAGGATTTGATTGAGAATATATTGGATCTAAACCAAAATTGGTTTTAGAATCCAATTGTAAGCCTCAGGTTTTAGACAAAAAAAGACTCCATTGTTGTAAACCTGCTGGCAAATTAGAGAAAAAACCATTAATTAGAATATCAGGCCAGAGAGAAGAGATCTTTTGTAATTATTTGATTATATGTATATATGGAGAAATTTGATTTATGAATAAATCAGAGGATTTGCATAATGAAGAAGATTGAATGAACAAAGTATTCGAATTTAAATGGTGTGTAATGATTGTTTGATTAGTGTTACTACACAATATATGTATGTAGATTGAATCTGACAAAATCAAATTAGAGGATAGACAAGCAACCATCGATCACAGAATGGATCGATGGTGACAATAGAACAACGTGCAGATAGGTATGGATATTGGGTTTAAAAATCCAATTGAATAGTTAAACTATGGACAGAACGAAAGAAGACGAATTCTGAAAAATGCTAGGTCAACATTCATGTTATAATTCTACATGAACACTGTAAGCAAAAGTTAGTCATCAATTCATATTTGGACGCAGATCCATGGCTCGATTTCTCTGGGATCGATGTCATTACATAGAACTTGGCTTTCAATTGATATGCTTTGCGTAGAAGTGTAAGAAGTCACAGTGGCAGCTTCTCAAAATTCAACCCATGCAGTGATCGAGAATGCAGATTTGTCTCAAGAAATTTATGCACATGTCACTTTGCTGAGAGAACTCCACGAGAAGTGACGGCATTACAATTTATTCCCATTACGTCAGGTTTTAAAAGTTCATTTTAACTTATGAATAGTGTGGCTGAATTATTTGTATGGACAAAGTTTTTAAAAAAATTCGTAGAATCCATAAAATAAATTTGATCTACAAAAGAAGAAGGTTGGGGAGTGAATAAAGATTGAAGACCATAACTCAGAGAAGAGCAAACGGAACCATGAATCGAGATGGTAGAATTGTGAGCAGCTTTCGCATAGAATTAGAATGGAGAAGTGGTTTTGGAAACCAACAAGTGGTTTTCGCGTAGAATGAAAGAGGTAAACAGTAAATATTGAAAGGAGTTTTCTTTAGTGCGACTTTTTGGAGTTTCCAGTGTGGGAATCTGGTGAAAAAATTGAAGTAAAATCTTGATTTCTGTTATTTAAATTGGTTTTTTGACTTTATATATGGATTCAACCCCCTAAAAAACCCTAAGGCACTTCGATTGTGCAAGGTTACCCATCAAACTTATATTTTCAATGAATTCCAGCCAGCTTTTAGAGAAATTAGACCAAAAAAATCCACCGGAAAAGCTTTCAAAAAATCGCACAAAAACTACTCGAATATTGAAATGGTACGATAGTGTTTAGAAGATGCCACATGGCATAGGAACACTGCCTATTTCGCATAGCTTCAAGACATTAAACATTAGTTGAGTTAAAATGCGATACCCGTTGATTTGAAGGCATAGCATGATGGATGGTGGAGATTGAAAAGAAAAGATCCTCAATATATATATATATATATATATATATGCAGGTCTATTGGATGAGCATTGGTGTATGTGAAGAGTATTTAATTGGAGAAATGGTAGGTTATAGTTTTTATAACTTATGTTAAAAGTTGGGTTAATTTCGTAAATATTGGTGAGATTAACACTGGGGACGGATGGATGCATACAATTGCCAACAAAAGTGTATTGAAATAAATGAGGGTCCAACATATATATGTTGACAATTCTATTTTAAATCAAAATCAAATTCGTAGATTCGATATTCATGTTTGGAGTTTATGAATAATTTCTATGATATAAGAATTATATAATAGAAATAAAGCGGAAGGATAAGTAATAAATGTATAATAATAATGGTTGGTACTTCGGTATTTTAACCAAGGTCCAAATATTTATGTTTTTAAATGAAAAGAGTGAATATTCTATGAAATTGAAATAGCTTCCGCATGAAGAGTCGGTACTGTTGAGTTTTGTCAAGGATTATATGCATAGCATGTGGGTAAACGCAGCGAAGGTTGCATCAATAATGGTAACTGAATAGAAGAAAATATGAACATCATTGTTTATCTATACATAAAAAAGGTTCAATTGACAACAAAATCATTACACACCTTTGTTGTATTTTCCCAAGGAATTCCCACTACGAATATGGTTTATGTATCCCAAGTAATTATTGTTGCATAATCAAAGTATGTTATTGATGAGTAAAACTACTAACGATGATATGAGTTTGATATATTCCTAAGTAGAGCTTATACCACTACGGTTTGTGAACTAAGTGTTGTACATGTTATTTAGTATTCAAAG
Source organism: Pinus albicaulis (assembly GCA_034641835.2). Taxonomy (NCBI): domain Eukaryota; kingdom Viridiplantae; phylum Streptophyta; class Pinopsida; order Pinales; family Pinaceae; genus Pinus; species Pinus albicaulis. The sequence goes on from CM076570.1 coordinate 1,063,945,376, forward strand.
TAGATAGAAAGAATAGTTATGGTCGAATTATTCTCTGCCAAGATTATGCTAGGTTGAATATTGACGAAGGTGCCATCATAGATATATATTGATGCTCATGGTTTACTTGTTTATGAAAACTATAACCTTCATACAATTTTGTGATATGAGGTTGAAATTCATATCTATTCTAAGAAAAAACAGAGTATGTATTAGTAATATGGTGATGTTGAGAGGACTCATCAAATTATTTAAATAGAGAGATGTTTTCGAGTTAGGGTTTCCCATAAATTTGTGTGAGGATCTAGAGAATACCAAGGATTAGAGTGCCTCTAACTTTATTTTTAAACAAGGGTTATGTGACTTGAAAGGATGATGTAACATGAGCACAATTATTGTTTCAGTTAGAGTTTGTAAGGAAGCTTGAAATGATGCTAGAGTTCTTTCATTGACAGTGTATGCATTGTCTTGGATATGATGTTGGCCAATAATATTATGAATCTTGAGTATTAATATTGAAGAATATGTTGTAGGTCTGATATGATTGAGTAAAATCGTGGTCTGATGGGCAAGAAATTATGTTAGTGAGGTTGTTAAAATTCGATTCACTATTTCTATGGTTTTTTAATAGACATGCATGTTAAGCAACAATGGAGCCATTTCTTGAAGCTATGATTTGAATGTTAAATAGAAGTTGTGTTTCAATTTGTTTTATATTTTTATTGAGAATAGGTGGATCTAGTCTGAAAATTGTGAAACATGATTTTTTTGTGGTGAATTGAAGGTCAAAGCCTTTAGGCCAAATTTTGGTTTGTTGGGCAGTGTGGTAAGGTGGTGTAAGGCAGATATTAGAGCATCCTTTAGGTTAGAGCCTAATAACACTTCAGGGTGAGAGGGTGTTGTTAGGGAAGGTTGGATCAAGTGTAGGGTTTTGGAGCATACTTTTAGTTATATTTGATAAAACTAGGGCATTGGAGAACCCTTCTAGTTAGAATTGGTAAATCATGGCATTGGACCATCCTTTGAGTTGGAGCTGGTAAATCAAGGAATTGAAACTTCCTTTAGGTTGGAACCTATAAATCAGGGGGTTGAAACCTCCTTCAGGTGATGTTGAAAATATTAGAAGTTGGAGCTTCCTATTGATGTAAATTTTGAAATACCTATATCAAGAAGCGTTCAATGGTTTTTCTCTCAGAAGGCTTTCCACCTAAAAGTATCTTGTGTACTATCTTGGATTTTGTGCATTGTTTAATGGTGTTTCTAATCTATGTGTTTATTTAATTATAATGATAATTATATCTTTGTGAAGTTAAAATAAACTAATTGAAGAGATATTGATTCACCCCCTCTCAAAATTTCCAACAACGGGTCACACTACAAAACAATGTTTGCAGTGATACAATCCCATGTATCAACAAGGCAATTCTATTGCAATATATACCTATGTATCGCACCTAAAGAGGCTTCCTTGGACAATGCATAACCATCTTTCATGTGAGAAAATGATTTATTTGATTAAATTATTTTGATCTTACATAATATGATTATTAAATTAAATGCTTGAGAGGGAAACTCATCTCATATATGAATTTCCAAGGCATTCCCAATGATTTTTACTTCAATAGGATTTCATCCTTCATCATAATAATTCATTATATATATATATATATATATATATATATATATATATATATATATATATATCAAAGAAGGTGTAAAATTAACCTCTCATATTGTTATACAATCAATCTACATGACATCATTATAATTATTTTCACATCGAGACTCTAGTAATTTAACTAGTTGGGAAGTTAATAAAACTAAATTTAATTCTAGAAATTCCTTGTTGTTAGAGTGGATTAGTGAATATGTAACATTACTACCTCAAGTTTTTTTTGAGACTATTAATTGTTTTATTGTATTAATTATTAATTTTTAGTTGTGACACATGTCAACAATCCAAGTGTTTAAGGTTCTTGTGACCTCTTCATAAACTCTCCTAAAGGGGTTCAATTTGTTCAAAGAGTTGATGAAAATCATTATGAATTAGCCAAACACAACATGTAACACAATTATGCAATAATCCAAAAACATTTCCAATTGGAGAACATCACTTAGTTGTAGGTAAATATGAAGACTTATCTAAATAGTTTTTCCTACAATTGAAGAAGGGTTTGCAACTTTCACCTTATTATAGGTTCAACTAGGCATGTATTTCCTAAAACTAGACACCCTATAGCAAATCCATCATACCACCATGGGCATTGTCTCAGGTTCTCAAGGGTATTTCACAATCATGAAAGTCACTCTCATTCATAGGTAACAATGACAGACACACTCTACCCACTATACTAGAGTTTCCACAAGTTAATTAGATGCCTTTATATCTATGTGTAGCTACACAAGGGAGTCCCTTATTTTCCATTTTAGTCCCTCAGTGACCTCCCCTCTCAGTCCCTTCTATACAAACTCGCCAACATCAAATTTGTGGCTTTTTTTTCTCATCTCGGGTCTTGAGGTTTCTTTCTAAACTTAGTAGTCAAAATCAAGATCTAATAAGTAGAAAATTTCAAAAATGGACCCAAATTAGATTTATATTCATTTGGGCATGAAATTCAAATACCCTAGGGAGATCTACTTGCCAAAAAACAGAAACAAAGAACATATTCTTGATTCTCATTTGTGGGTGTTCATTTCTCCCTTCCAAATCTTCTAAAATTCATTCCAACACTTCAACACCATCCCAACATTCTCTATATAGGTATACACATCCTCTACAAGTGCTTCCATGTTCGAACCAAGGGAAAAAATTTCATTTTATTATCTTTGATAGAGGATTTCATGGGTCAACTCGTAAAACTGGATATTGGTACTCTTTGTACTCATGTTTGACCATTTTCCCTAGCTTACCACTCTATATCCATGATTCCATAACTATGGGTGGTTGGTTTCCCAACTACCCAACTCCCTTCATTAACTGATGTTGGGGAAATGGGAAGGAACGAAATCATTCCATTTTCAAAATTTGGTATTTTTTCCATATGGGTTTGTCGATATGAATATATTTTCAACAAAATAATTTATTTCCCAACTCCCTCACTAATTTCAACTAGTGTTAATCATGGCTCATACCAATGCTTCACCCTTTAATCAACTAGTTGGTAGTTTTTCATTACTTAATGAAAATTTTTAAATAGTTAACAAATTTTCCATGAAAATACAAAAATCACAAGAGCATTTGTGTTGCAATTAATCCAACAACAAGTCTTAATTTATGATTACAAAATGGGAGAAAATGGGCCAATACAGATGGAATCTAAACAACCCCACTTCTACTTCAATTTTACCTATACAAGAGGGTAGTCGTACTCAAATCCCACTTAGAATAACTTTTGCATTAACAATACATAAATATCAAGGACTCCCCATAATTTAACTTTGAAATGTATAGAATAAAAGAAGATAACCCCTCATATAATATGTAGGAAACAAGCTAAGGTGTTTCTCTAGTCCAAAGTTTTGCATAATTTCACTTGTAACAAGTTTAATTTTCATATTTTTTAGCAGACCTGCCTTTGATGGACCTCTCATTATCACATTACTTATATAACTTTTTAGCATTAGGATTTTCCTTTTTTCATTTTTTTTATTTCTATTGTGTTTTAATGAATATTTTTACTCATGCACGTAATCACTTTTTTAGGGACATTACATTTCAACATAACCATTTCGGAACATGGAAATTCATCATCAGTCAACTAAAATGAATGTCATAATGCTACATAACAATGGAGAACATTGCATTCCAACATATCCTTTCATAAAAATTGCATTGTAACATAAACCCTCAAGAAAATTTGAAATCAACATGACTCCACCGGCTACATGAATGCCATGATGTGACATATCCATGAAGAAACATCCCAACTTTGACATAACCCTTGATTAATGTCATAGTGCAACAAATTTATTAAGTAGCATAGAACCTCCATATAATTTGACCAACATTAGTATCAAGAATGTAACAATTTTAAATAGGCCAACTAAGATGAACATCGTAATACCAACTCAACTATAACTAAATATAATCAACATGCTCAATTGTATTCCAATATGGCCAATCATGGCTAACCAATGTGAATCATAGTGAATATAGGGAAGGAAATAATTTGACATAAGGAAATAACGATGAAAGTTTCATTTGACACAACCATTGGAGTGCATCACAATCCAACATAACCCTTGAGGAAAGTTGCATCAACCATATCGAAACATGGCTTTCTATCAAAAAAAATTGTCAAACATGGAAAAACCATAATATTCCTTGGTCAACCAATGTATACTATAGTAAAACAAGTTTGACCATTATCAAACATTGTTATACATAGTCACTCATAGTTAAACATTTTTAATCGTATTCAAACATGATCAATAATGTTAAATAATTTTATAATAAACTACCTTTTAGTCATATGAAGTTGGAGATATAGAAAGACAAATTTGTATATTTATTCAAAATTTTAATTTATCTTTTAACAATATGTGTTGATTCATATTTATAAAAATTATTAAGGATATTTTTGCACCATATATAGATCTTGGGTTATGGTTAAATTATACTCATAATTGAAACTTTTATCATATTTTTTATTATAAATGTAAAGTACCTAGGCCCCTAATGCCTGATTAGGGATACAATGTTTTTTCATAGCTAACCATCAGGGTTACTTATGAAAATGGGGTTATCGAATTTCCTCTTTTCATCACCACCTCAAATCACATTTTTTATATTCCCTCATCCTTTACTTGTTAAGATATTTCTAAATATATACACCTCATCCAAATGAACTTCTGAATAAGAATTTATGCCCCTTTAAAGGTTTTCCCTTTAGGACACCTTGGTGTCTATGCTTCCATGTAGCCCCACCTTGGTGGTCCATGTGGCAAACCCGACCAACTCGACATATTAGCTATTGGGCTCAGGCTAAACTTTCAACAACAAGCCATCAATCGAAGGCTCCCAAATATGCCATTTTTTAACTATATATAAAATCCCTCGCATAACTTGATGCTACGAGACATAATAATGGCCAATGGAAAATAATTGATAGGTTGATGACCCAATGCTTGATGGGTTAATGAGAAACAATCGTTGACACTAAATAAGTCAATATCTATGCCACCATATGCCTAATGCAACTTAGTTTCCTCTCTGGCTCCACATCATCTTTGACCATTAATTACTACCTAGCCTACCATACTATGCATTATGATCCAAATCATTCCACATCCTTATGCCACAATGGATAGTCACTTTAGTAACATGTCAACGCCATGTTAGCTCCATGCTAGTGCCATGTCATTTTCACACCATCATGCATTTTTATCAATGTTCGTGATCCTTATAGTATCACAATGACACATCATCTTCCATGAGGACTCACCACATCACTCCATGTTATCATGTCATGTCAATCCACATCAATGCCACATCGAGGTCCTTATTAGGTTTGGTAGTATAAGGAGGAAAGTCATGATTGGAGCATATAAACCTTCCAATGGCCTTATATATAATGCCCCAATAGCTCAATATCCAATAATAGATCACCCATCAACTATCATGACTCGCTTCACATATACTAACTTTTTGGGTTCCATCATTGCTAGGGAAATATGACATATTGTACATCATTATCACCCCAAAATCCCACCTCTGATATCTAGATAAACTGATACCATCATTTGACATCCTTGACCTTCCATCTCCATTAATTAACATGTTTTTTTATTCTTTTTGTATAAGGAGTTTCATAATGCTAGTAATAGGTGTACTCCCAACAATCAATACCTAATATTCATGTGCTCTAATATCCACCCTTCCAAGCCAAACCCAGTTCTGGTTTAACCATTGGTCATACCCCTCTCATTAGTCATATGACCAAGGATTACAACTAAAGCCTCAATTACCAAATTTCCTAGGAACCATTGAAGGAAAGGGGAAATTCCAACTTCAACTTTCTTTGTAGCTTGAAACACATCATATTATTATATAATCATTAAATGTGCAAGTTCTTAAAAGTTCTAATAGAATTATCAAATGTTGAATGATGCAACATGCATTATCCCCTACATTTGAAAATGATCAATTAAATCCATAAGTCTATCTCTGTCATGGCCTAAAAGTCATGTGAACATCTAAATTATGGGTTGCAGTAGGGATTTTTAATGGACCTCTCATTCGAATTATTACCATTTCTACAAAGAAAGCCCACTCTCAACTTCCAATATTTGTGGTTTTCATATTTGACAAGTACATTAGCTCTCCATGGGATCCGAACAATTCAAATTTGTTCCAATTGCATCTATGAAAAAGGGTGATCATACTGAAATCCCACTTAAAGTGACTTAGGTATCAATAATATATAAATTTGAAGCAATGAAATCACAAAAGTTACAATTAAATAAAATGTAACCATGTTTAAATATCATGTACTTTACTATCATAGTTTTCACATCTTGCATTGAAAATCACACCAATAATTTCTTTAAAGTTATGGCTTCACATCATTTTGCATTTCAATATATTTTACTTAGATAAAACAACACCCTTTTAAATAGTATCCGTATTTCCCATTTAAAAATAATTGCTAATTATGTTTATCCATATTCCAAATTTTGATCACAAACATCTGCAATTCATATAGAATATTAAAACCATGATGTATGAATATAAATACAATTATAATAATTATGATGTAAAGCGTACCTATTTGAGAACAACTTTCCTAAATAGCTACGTGTACCATTGTGGACCCTTGATTTTAATGTGAGACGATTCAAATAATCTAAGCCTTAGGATTAAATACTGTAATTTTTAATTAGTTATATAGTGTAAATATATATTAACAAACATCATATCTCCATGAGGGTTTCTACCGACATCGAACTCCGTGAGGCTTTCTTCTCTCGTACATCGAGCTCATTTTCTTCTCTGGTGGCTGCGAGCTCATTTTCTTCTCCGGTGGCTGCAAATTTGTTGACAATGGCAAGGGAAAAGGAATTACTGCTGCGAATTTGTTGACAAGGGCAAGGGCATTACTGATTAATTCATCAATCTCATTGGAACATGTGGCGGTGGACATCAAAGAAACACTGAAGGATTATGTGTTCTACGCCGACGTTCCGGGCCTGACCAAGTTTGACATTCAGGTAAGTGGAAAAAATTAAATCCAGTGAGCAGGAATCCCTAATTAGGGTTTCATTTCACTGACAGGGAGGGTTAGCAGTGAAAATTAATTCCAGTGAGTAGGGTTTCTTAATTAGGGTTTCATTTTAGTAACAGGGAGGGTTTATTTTTTTTCAGGTATATGTGGAATAGGAGAAGGTGTTGGTGTTAAAATTCCAGGGAGGCAAGCGGAAGCGCAAAGTTGTCGAGGATGAGGAGGGATGTAAATATCTGTGAAAAGAAAGAAATAGAAGCCCTAAGTTCTTGAGGAAATTCACACTGCCTGGCGATGCCAATGTCGAGGGAATTTCTGCGTCGTGTGTGGATGGGTTTTTGACTATTACTGTGCCCAGGATTCCACCTGCCATGAAGGCATATTATAGTTTGGGTTGGGGTTTTTTTTGCATGGCATATTGACGTTTGCCTAATTTGTGCCTCATTTTGTTGTGCAGGACACTGAAAATGTCACGTCCTCTACTGCTGCTGAAGCCAATATAACAGCAAACAGACGGAAAAAATGATGAAAACGTACAGGTGAATTCATTATGAGCATATCTATGTGAGCATCACTTTTCCCTAAACCCTATTTTTGCCTCTTCATCTCTTCGTAACTAGGGTTTTGTCTTTAATTAATTATTCTTTGTTGCTTAACCATAAGCTTAGCAGAAATCCGTAATTGAATAATGTGATACTTTAATCCAAGAGGAAACTCCCGGAGGATAACCAAGTTCAACGTAGGCTTAAGAGTAGGGCACCATGGCTTGTTAGTCGTAGTGGTAATGAAAACACAAAGTATTTTCATATAGCTAATCTGGGAAAAAACTCTAAATACCATAAGGGAATGCAAAATATTGATAAAAGAAAATCAAAGTTTTTCAAAGAATTTGTAGAGCTGGAGGTAGCTCACTTTAAACGTCTGTACAAATAAAAACAGAGTAAACATAGAAGAAATAGTGAAGATCACCTTGGTCTTTCCGAGAATTGTTGGTGAAGAGGATAACTAATTGCTTGTGGAGGAGGTGTCTATAAAGAATTAAAGGTTGTCCTCGCTACTCTTCAGAAAGACAAGAGCACTACTCCAGATGGATGGATTGTGGAGTTATTTTCGAAATTTTATGATTTTTCGAGTGAGGCACTGTTAAGGGCAGTGTAGGACACAAGAAGCACAGAGATGTTTTTGGGCTGGGCTTTAATCTCACCTTCTTTCTATAATCCTCAAGAAAAACACTCCAATTTATTTTGCAGACTTCAAGCCAATGTCACTATGCAACTGCATTTATATGATTGTTGCATAAATTAATATAGTTAGGGTGCACAGGATTAATTTGAGTCCATCTCTAAGAAGAAATCTGGCTTCCTAAATGGTAAACAAATCCATGAGGCCATAGGTCTGGCAAAAGAAGGATTACATTCAATTAATCTAATAAAATGTAAGCAATGGTAATGAAATTGGACCTTCTCAAGGAATTTCATAGATCTGATTGGCTATACTCAAAACTCATGTCAATTCATATTGACTTTTGTCTCCAGATGGTGAATTCGATAATGGGTCATTTATCCTCCAACCTATTTTTTTGTTTTTTATTAATGAATTTTCCTTTGAGTTCTTCAGGCTCTCTAGAGGATTGAAACAAGTGTATTATTTGTTTTCTTTATTATTTTTAATTATTGTTGAAGGGCTTAGACTAATTGTAGAGGCGAAATGCATAAGATCTATAGACTTCATAAAGATGGTAGATATTTCATCTTGAGTCACTTTTCTTTGTAGATATATGTTTTTCTTTTCTATGATGGCTTTAAAAGGGACGTTACAAATCTCAAATAGATTTTGGATCTCTATAACCTAGCATCAGGTATGGAGATTAATATTAAAATATCATCAATTATAGACCTTCCTTATCAGTTAATGAATTCTAAAACAAGTTTTAAATACGATGGCCTCTTCTTGAAGTCAAATGGCTACAAAAATATTGATTGGCAACGATTAATAGAGAAAAATTTAGTGTAACCATTCATTATCATTAGGGAAAGGCTTACCCTAGTTAAGGCTGTCTTGCAGGTAATTATGATTTATTGGTTATCCATGGCTCATATCCCAAAAGAGAGTCTTCAAATTCCTAGAAGAGGCAAGAGAGAAGCATAGAATACCTTTGGTTAAAAGACAACCTTTGGAAATACTTAATGATTGTGGAGGGTGGGGACTAGAGAATACTCATTCCTTTGGCAAAGCTCTAGCAACCAAAAGTATTTGGAGGTTAATCTTCAATAAGGTACTAAGGACACAAGACTCTTAGTTATTACCCAAAAATATTTTGACCCTCCATCAGTGGACGAATGGGTAAGAAAAAAATTCAAATTTGTGCATAATGTATCTATCTTTTCGAAAGCATGGTCATGTATTTTACTCTTGTTGAGAATTGGCTAGCATGTAGCAGAGAAATGGTTGGTATATATCCTTGGTTGAATTGTGGGGATTCTCATGTTTTACCCATAAATATGTTAGAAGAGTTTCAGAATTAAAGGATATTCAAACTTGTCCATGTAGCAGAAGCTAGCAACACATCTCTCTAGCATCAAGGATGGAAGGCTAGAAAGGGCTTTGAGCTGATAGAAAAATAATAAAAGAGGTGGAAACCTTATAGTAATAGGTTAAAAACTTGTTTCATTTGTTTAACAAAGGATAAAGATTGTTTAGTCTGGTCGAAGAACCCAATACTTTGGATTTATGCTCCAAGGTTGGGATGCAAGGTGATATTTGTTATTCCAAAGTAAGGTGAGGTGGTCTGGTGGTGGACGACTCTGTGGAAACTCAATAGTCCCACTTAAAGTCAAATTTTATATGTTGGTTCATTCTCAGGAACAAAGTGTTAAACATGAGATGTCCTTCAAAGAAGAAGCATAGAGGACTCTCAATGGTGTATCCTGTGTAAACTAGAGGAAGAATCTCTTGACCATCTTCTCATTGAGCAACGTATGAGGAATTGGTTCTAGCAAAAAGATTTCAAAATGTTCTAATCACAACCAATGGTAGTCAAGCACGACGCATTTAGGTCGCCAAAAATTTTGAGATGTTCCAAGGCAAGTCAGAGCTAGCATTTCCATGTGCATCTCATATCAGGTCCTTCGATGGAACCTTAAAGGCAATCTACAAAACTGTGAAGATAATGACTTTGGTACAGCCCTCAATCGACAAACATTTGATGTTGAGGGCTCTGGTACAGCCCTCAATCGACAAGATTGAAGCCTAGGACCCTTTTGATGGTTCATGCCAAGGCCAGCATTTGCCCCTATGGGGTAGGCATCATATTATATTTGGATGAAACTTACTATATTAATTTCGATGTAGGATTGGGGGCTGCCTCCAATAATTATACATATTAATATATTATTGAAGCTGGCAGTAGAAAAATATTTACTAAAGGTACAGGTGTATGGAGAGTCGTCAGCTATAATAAATTAGACATAAAGGATAACCTGAGGCTTCTTCCTGTTCTGAACAAGGGAAAAAGAATGAAGTATTAGTTTGCATGCAATCCTTCCATCATTTCTCTAGAAGTGTATAGAGGTAAATGTTGTAGTAGATGCTCTATTAAAAGGAGGTTTGTTCATGGAGACTAACATAGGGGAAATGAAAGAGTACCAAAATGGAGCCTATCTGACAGGGAGCCCAATGACATGATCCGAATCTAGATAAAGGAGTCAGTAACGGTGTAAATGTTAGTGGGGATGGTAGAATGCATTTTGGTAAGATAGTTGGATTGTTCCAGCAAGCTGGAGTGATACTGATAGAAAACAGAGACCTAGGGGAAGGGTGTTTGTCAACCATAATTGACCAAAATGGTGTATCTCTAGCTGTGAAAGCTCCATTGCAGACAACATCTCTAATATTCTAAATGAATTCTGGAATTAACGCTTGTTAAACACTATCATCACTTTTAAACTCGATTTTATAGTGCAGTTGTTCAACATAATGTTCGACGGAATGTTTGACATAATGTTTATGTGCAGTTTTATTTCCTTCTTTGAAGATAAAGGAGCATGCTCAAACAGGGGTCTTCATAGAGATTATTCATAGATATAAGAGTCAGTACTTAAGACTTACTTTTTGTTTCTACTCCTTAGCTCGGAGGAATCTTCTGCCAGTTAGGCATAAATATGTTATCATTTTATGTGAAGAGTGTATAATCTTTTGAGTTCCTTTTTCTTGGACAATTATAAACTAAATATGGCATAGTGTTCATTCTGAGTAATCTTTCACGTAAGTCTTGGATGGTAGCTGAATAAGAACAGATGTCGGATGTGTGTTTTGTGTGCTTGATTTACTCAAAAGACACAAAATTGTGCAGGGGACAAAATTGAAAAATATAAAAACATAAACGTTATGACAATTAATTTATTTTAATAATAAAGGATGAACATATGATAAACGATTTTCTCCATATCAATTCCTACATCCTCAGAAAACACAACACAATATGGAGAATAATACAACTATGGTTTCTCTGTATCAATTTTTGCATCCTTGGAAGATGTAACACACCATAGAAAACAAAACATCTCTTTAGAATGATCTACATATTTTATTAAAATTAAAGTACCATGCCACTCATTTAGTATCTTCTTGAACTTATTGTTGCAGCTTACAATTTATAGCCCAAGGAAAATCCTTACAATGGGGAATTTTTTTTTGTAGCAGTGTTTATACCTTTCGTGAAATTAACCCCATCTGTAAAAAATTTCCTCCTAAGTAGCTCCCACCCTTCCTCTGTGTACAAGGGTTCACATTCTTTCAATCACATCTTTGCTGCGACTGGAGATTAAGACTTTGTTACCGTTATCTTTCCCCACTCACTTTTTAGATCCATTGGACTCCACATGTTGTCCAATATGAGAATAAATATGTTATTTTCTTGACATGTGGACAACTTCATCTTCCGCATGTCAATAACAGAACTCCCTTCCACATTTAAACTCGAAGTACCCATCACACAAGCTTAGTGATAAGGTTCTGCAAGCCATTTTTGTAGTGCCATCTGAGAAAATTTAATACACGACTCTACGATCTCTTGAAGGAGCACCTCTGCTTGAGGGGTTGCTTCTGTGAAGACCATCAATCAAGTATTTCCAGAAACCAGAAAAACTCGTACAAGGTCTTTGCAAAATATGATCAAGTTTCATCTTCCAATCTTTCAATGGCTCTGGACGTGCAGGTGGAAGATGTAAGTGGATTGTTAGAGGAATCGATCATAAACATAAATAAGAGGCAGAGACGAAGGATGGCCACTAATCACTGTAATGCTCTCAGCTTTTCCAAAAGTAGCAGTGGGCCCAGTTGAATTATTGTGTTGTTTCTTAAACTTTATATAAAGTGTATTCAGAGTGCAACATTTTTCCTTACATACCACTAAATATAATGCATGTGCCCTCTACTATATCATTTTTAAAGCGTTATTAGAACCAGTGGCTAAAGGTATTTAATTTATTTATTAAAAATTACTGGACAAGTTGTTGGAAGAAGGGTTGTTGTGCATTGGAATTATTTATTTTTAAATATTTAATGATAGTTGGGCTTTTAAATTAATTATTTTAAAATATTTAAAAGGTATTCAGCTAGTTGTTGGGAGAATGGTAGATGGGTTTTAAATTAGTGAGAGTAAATCGGTGGGTTTAAAAAATATTAATTTCATTGGAGGAATAGTCTGTGGTTATAGGAATAGTTCTTTTTTTAACTTGGGTTATGAAGTCAAGCCTTATCCTTAGCATTATTAACTTAGGTTGCATTATTTAATGCAGATTGCAAGGAAGCATGTGGAGAAAGATGCAAAGAGTCATCCTGCCAAAAGATATGTCTAAGAGCTTGTGGCACCTACTGTGGAATATGCAATTGTGTTTCTCTTGGTACATCTGGAAATGAAGATGTCTGCCCTTGCTATGCTAACCTGAAAACACACGACAATAAACATAAGTGCCCATGAATATGACGCTAGCAGTACAAGCATTATAGTTTTAAGACTTCTAAGTTTTGAATCATATATGTTTACTAGTTTAAGATATAAATAAGATTTCGATGGTTACGAATAAAATATAATAAAGCATTGAATGAACTGAATTGTATGATCTTGAATCACTATGGGAAAGGTCGGAAATATTTCTCTTGATATTGAAATATTTGTGTTTTGATGAAATTCTACATATGCTTTACTATCGATGTGTCATAATGAGGAAGGACAATGTTGAGATATGAATTATTCATTTGACATAGCAATTTGATTTTTATTTTTATTTTTTTCTGTAGTTTCAGCTGTTTTTTAAGTTTTACCAATGGTTTAATATGGAAAGTTTTATGTTTTGAAAATATATCAAACATTATATTATAATAAATTAAATTTATGTTGTGAAATAAAAGGCTTCCCACATGTTCAGGTGGAAGAGTTTGATTTGTAAACCATTTCTATCCTTTAGTAGTTTTATGTTAGTTATATTTTTTTCCGATAGTTTTACTATATATATATATATATATCAATTTTTATATGTATGTATCAATTTTTAAATTTAATACTAATGGTAATAGGGGTAATTTATAAGTTTTGAATAAACTACAGGTAGTCTAACTTTGGTTGAAATTTTAAGATTTTTTCCTCTATACTACTATTTCCTATGTTACTGCTTTACAACATTTCCTTTTGCAACATATACTACAATTGCTAGTTTACAACAACAAAAAATTACACATATAATAAGATATGTTACAACTAATAAAATATTCCCCACACATAAATAAGTAAGTTGCAACTAATACTACATTCCAATATTCCAAATCCAAATTTTACTTAGAAAATCTATGCAATTCATATAAAATATTAATATTAATATAAATACTATTATAATGTACAACTTAAAAAACACATATATAATTGGTAGATTTGCAACTAATAACAAATCTACACTCTAAAAGTTCTCTATATATAAATCCATAATATTAATTTTGTAAAACTTAAGTACATTATATTATTAATTTTTTAGATTTTATATTTTTAAATTAGTCATGTTCGTTTGATAAATGTATTTTAAATTGGTAAAATAAAATAAATTAATATTTTTATTCAATAAAAAAAATTAAAAAATGTAAATATTTTTTTAAAATATTTAATATTTAATTTAATATTCATACATTTCAAAAAAATTATCATATTTTTTATTTAAATAATTAATTAAAAATTAAAACAATTTAATAATAATAATAAAATGATGAAAAACAGAATCAAAATTATAAGAATTTTGTAAAAATTCACAATCAAGGAATCATCAAGCAACTACTTAGCTCTTCAATTTTTGGAAAATGTAAAAAAAAATACAAATCAATGTAGAATTTTCCTTTTATTGATCCTAAATGCTTCTTTAAAAAAAAAAAACTCAAGGAAAAGTGAAAATGCTAAGAAAAAATAAAAAATTCCATTGTTAATAACAAAAATCATTTGTTACCCTCGATTGGGGTGGCTTGCGGTGAGGAGGGGGCCAAGAGGACATGATGGTGAAAGGATAGTGCCACGTGGAGAGACCGGACGACAACGTGGCCAAAGCATACAAAATGTGGCAGAGGATGGCCAGCGGGGTAATGGATAGGATAGTTCCCAAGCGAGATAATAAGTATGTCATTTAAGACATTTGGTAAACATCTACAAAATCCAACGAGGTTTTCAGTCGTACATTGGGGTAAGGGTCGGAGGAATTTCCCAAGGCAAGTTAAGAATGACGCTATGGCAAGCTTTTTCATAAATTGGTTTTGCTACAAAGTTGGTTCCTCCTGAGCGTCCCTGGGAAGCCATTGTCGTCGACACTGGTGACCTCAAAGGGTAGCTTGGTATGCATTATACTTCTACCTAGCTGTGCAAATGAAAATGCTCGTGGAATTTCGAAGCATGCATACTAAAATTTTGGTGTTTTTAGACTTTCTGTATAAAATTTTTGCTAAGTTCTGGGAAGTCTGTAATTGCCAGAGTTCTGTAAGGTCAGGGATTTTATCTTTGGATAGTCCTCATCTTCTTTGTGTTAGGAGTTTTTATGAAACTGTCTGTGAGTCTACTCAGAATTTTGTAAGCATGCAGGTTAAATATAAGACTGTTTGGGCGGGTAGAGTAGCGTCATTTTCTGAGGGCTCTGTACATGTTATTTGGCAGTTGAATAGGGCCGTCAGTTGTTTTTATTCAAGGGATTGACCAGTTTCGCGGGTCTGTAGAATTTGGGCTCTGGGTATGGTTGGCTTTCGCTGCTTTTGGTATGGGCCTGGGTTTCTCTATTTTTATTATATGCTTCGGCTCTGGGTTGTTGAGGGCTATGAGCATGACCATAGGAGGTTGAATAGGGTCGTGAGTGGGTTTTATACATGGGAATTTCGAGTGTCGTGGGTCTGTAGAATTGGGTTTCTCTGTTTCGTTTCAATACTTTTGCTCTAGGTTAGGATTGTTTGTACCGCAAGTAGAATGGTTAAGGGGAAGGGTGCACTTGCCTACTCTCCCTCTCATGCTTTACCAAACAACTATATTTCTAGTTACCTAATATGTACTTGCCTTTGATTTGTCTATCGTTTGGATGATCCAGGAGTGTTTGGTATCGGTTCTGTTAATATGGTTAAGAAAACTAGAGGTAGAAAGCCTAAAGGGGACAAAGGAAAAGATCCTATCTCACCCCCGCCAGCGAAGAGAGGTCAGAAGTCAACAAAAGAGCTCATGGAGCCTTTAATTCAAACCTTTGCAGAAGACATTCCTTGTTCTGTAAAATCTCGTATTTATGGATGGGAAACAGAAGTGATCAATAAAATGGATGAAGAGGATGAATTGGCATCGGAAGAACTGCAGAATATAATTGAAGACCCAGGGCATACTCGTGGGAGAATCTCTCTTTTCCATCACTCAATTAGAACATATTGGTTGATAAAATGCTTGCTGGAAAAAGCTGTAATGTCAACTCAAGAAATAAGAGAATCAAATTTAAGTTCCACTTTGGCAGATATCAGTAGAAACGTTCAAGAAATCAACCTCCGTCAACTGAATCAGTATGCTAGACTTGGCAGGATGGAGAAAGTTATAAAAGCCATGTAGCAGGTTGAAATACCAGGGTCCAGTGTCAAAGATCCCGCCTCGGTGAAGTCAGATGATGAATAGTGATAACAATACTTCCTTTTTTAGTGGCTAGCTTTATTTTCTGTAAATGATATTATTAGCAAACTTTTATATTAGTTACCTTAAGACTCTGTGTAGGCTATTAAGGAATTTTATGTTTTGGATGGCTTACAATGCACCACCAATGCACTTAGATGGCCAATAGACTTGTTTTCCTTCGGGAAGGTTGAGGTCTAATTTTTGTAACTATGTTCCCCAGTTTTTATATTAATATAAAATGGAAAGGAACTATTAAGCTTACAAAAAAAAAACAACAACAATCATTTGTTGTTTGGGGCAAAGCAGCTGGGCACTAAAATAGTTTTTTTTGGATTTAAAAATCCAATGTAGTTGTTTTTGGATTTAAAAAGCCATTAAATTTGAAATGATAACATGCAATCATTTTCTAATTTTCCAAAGCTAATTTAGCTGAACCTCTCATGGAAAATTGGAGTCTATTCCATTCATTCATTATTACACTCGTGGATGTCTTTGTTTGTACTTAAAAATTGTCATTGTTTGTATATTTATGGTGATTCATTGAAATCACAAGTTTAATGAGTAAACTTCGCACAATTGGATCTCACAAATTACCATGAGTCAGTTTCTAATGCAAATTCTTATCATTTTATATTTTCTGTATATAAATAAATTTAATGAAAAACCTCATTAAAAAAAAATGAAATTCTAATCTAAATCGTTGTGGAACTAGAATTTGACCCCTAACTGTGTGACATGGATTATATTCAACGTGCCCTAAGCCATACCGTTGCCATTATCATCACAAGTGAGGTGTTTAAAAAATCCTTTTTAATTTTGTTAGAAATAATGATCAATGAATTTATTTTAGGGACTGACACTTAGTACTTATATTTGGAATTTATCTGAGAAATTTATACTCAGGTTTTAGCTTATTCTAAGATATTAGATTTTCATAATATAGAAGAACAAAATAAAATAATAAAGTACAAATATAAAACAACTTCTTTAAGAAATTGGATTGATCCAAGTTTGTTAATTTGCTTCAAACTCTGTATGCAACGTTCTGTTCGGTGGAAAACATGTACTTAGAGAGCATTTTTCCAAATTAAAAAAAGGCCACATAAAATAATTATGTATATCCATATGCCAAATATTGATGACATGAACCATGCAATTCATGTGGAATATGAGAACCATGATCTAGATATGGATGTTGCTGTAAAAATGTATAACTAAGAAAACCAACATATACTTTGGTAACTTTACAACTAATACCTAGTGTTTTAAAAATCAGAATCAGGTTCTGATTCGGTCGAGGGTCGGCTCCGACTCAAACTCCGACTCAGTATCAACTCGGCCGGTTCAGTTTCAATGACTTGGTTTTTGTAAAAAATACATTAAATATTAATTTTTTTGTAAAAAAACATAATTTTAGAGATTTTTATTCATGTTTCCAAACACAAAGCATTGCAATATAGACAAAAGACAACATATGATCAAAGTAGACTCATGAAAATATCCATTATATCAAAATTTCACCTAGTGCACTCTCCAATACATGATGATGAGATAGGGATCAAAACAAAAAAACATAAACAAGGAGGTTCTAAATGGCCTCCACAACAAAACAAGAATAATCACTACTGCTAGCAGGCTGCAGCTAGAGTCTAGACATCTGACAAGCCAATGTCCTCTTCCTCAAACTCTGAACCGCAGGGGGAAACCGCTTGCTCCTCGGAGTCCTCTAAATCAACATCCTCAATAGGAACTATAGCCCTACCACCCTGAGATAGATGAGTTATGCGCCTCCGTCGTGGCTGACTAGAGGAAGTCCCTGTGGCTGCAACTAGAGGGCTTGGGACTGGGTCTGCTACTAGTGGATCTGCATTGAGCATAGCCTCTGGCTCTACCTGTGTATCGAAGCCCATCTCCACACCAATATCCTCATCAGATTCAAACTCTGCTGGACGAGTCTCTACTACCCAATATGATGTTGGATCAATATCCTCCAACAGAATGGGATTTGAATCAAGTCTTTTGTTCAGCAATTGGTTGCGTCTTAGTCGGAGGTTGTAGTGGACATACACTAGATCATTTTAACCATTGAATTTGCTCCAAACGATATCTCTTCTTTGTGTGAATCCTCTCAAAGACAGAGCAATTGCGCTCACACCCAGAAGCACTGCAAGTTTGACTCAAAATGTGGATTTCAAACCTCTGCAATTCAGGACAATGGCTGCCAAATGCCTCCCACCATTGTGCTTCAAAAAATGAGTTTCAGTTAGGTCAACAATTTATATCCAACTTTGAAATTGAAATTATAAACAATTATATAAAATAATAAAATATGAATTTGAAAAATGAAATTCTCTATTTACCTGGCTCATCTGATTCCCTTGCAATCCTTGCAAGGTTCTTGCTAAAGGTACCTGTGTCTTGGCTAAACACAGTGATCTGATTGTGTATCTTCAACTACTCACTCTCTGTGGGGATCATGCGATCAATGCAGTTAATCAATCCGTCTCTAACCTCCACATTCAAAGCTCTTGCTTCCTGAGCTTTATAATGATACCTTGGTGTTTGGAAAGATAAGGGAATTCTTGGCCTACCTAAAGGATTTTCCAAAATCCGAGAACCAAACTTGGGAACGTAAATATGGCCACAGTTCCGTTAAAACGCCTCTTCTCATGGATCGATGCAGAGATCACCGATTATTGCACTAGAGAACGACAACGTCAAACTGAGAATAAAGACTTAAGGCATGAAGAAGGAGACATCTGTGAACAATTCAGCTTCGTTAAAGAAAGAAAATCAGATCAATCCAATAAAAAGAATAAGGCAGTAATCTCAGAACGACGACCTGCTCGAAGGCTGAGTTATAAACCAAATACTGATATAAGGCAATAAATTCGCTGTTACAAGTGTCTGAAATGCATGTATAGGGCGATGGAGTTGATTGTTCCATCTCTGATCAATGATTTCCCAAATGGGCCCATACTTACCCACTCTGTCCTTGTATGCTGCCCTTATTTGCTCCTTTGCTTGATCCATAGCCTCATAAATGAAGCCCATAGCCAATCTTTCCCCATCCACCAAGCGCAGCACCTTAACCAGTGGCTCAGCAAGTTTCACAATCTCTACTACCTTTTTCCAAAATATTTCCTCATTGACTTTCCTTTTCACATCTTTTCCATCCTATTTGCAAGCCCACTGATATTCATTTCATTCATCACTAGAAAACAACTTTTGCAAGTTTCTATGTTGGGCAAGCATAGATTGCAATGTCAAAAAATGTGTTACAAATCTAGTGATGGCAGGCCTAATAATTTCCTTGCCCCCTGTATTTTTCCTCATCAGATTCAAAATCCATGAGTGATTGTAAATATATTTTGTGATGCTTTTGGCATGCTCTATAGTGTTCTTGATCCAGTCTATTTTTCCAATATCCTCAAGCATGAGGTCTATGCAATGTGCAGCACATGGGGTCCAAAAGATGGTTGGGTGTTTTTCCTCTAACAATTTACTAGCAAGAACATAGTTAGAGGCATTGTCTGTGATGATTTGAACAACATTTGCCACCCCCACCTCTTCAACAACCTCATCCAAAAGTTGTAACAACAACTGTGCATCTTTCACCCTATCAGATGCATCAACTGATCTTAGAAACATGGTTCCTCGTGGGCAAAAGACAAGAAAGTTTATGATGGTACGGTTCCTCTAATCAGTCCATCCATCTGACATGATGGTACATCCTGTATGTGCCCATGAGTTTTTGAACTCTTTCAAATAATCATCAATGTTCATAATCTGTCTTTGCAAAAGAGATCCTCTTAACTCATGCATAGTAGGGCCTTTGAAGCCCTTTCCAGCAACATATATGGCATCAAAAATAGGTTCATAATATGGTGAACGAGTAGCATTGAAGGGAATATCAACATCATACCACCATCTAGCAATGTAATCACAAGCAACATCTCTCAATTCTTTTTTCCAATGAGCATCTAAAGTGGGCTGCACTTGACCTCTACTTGGAGGACTAGGACCATGTGCACTATCAGAGGGAGAAGAGGGCATGAAAAAACTTTATAGTACCCTTATTTCTCATTGTACCCTTACCCTTTTCAGAAATAGACTCCATAGAGGGAGGAACATAGCGAAAGGGGTTTGATGCATTAGTGCAAGGGATAGATGAAGAACCCTCATAATCAAAACTTGGGTTGGCAGCCATCATATGTTGTAGATTTCTCTTCCTCCCAATTTCAGCCTGTATTTCTTTTTGCCTAATTTTCTCTTCCTCAAACTTCTGAAATTGTTCTTTCAACTCCTTCCTAATTTCCCCAATGTTTTGTGCTTCACATGGAGTAATTTGGCCTCTAAGACTAGCCAAATGTAGTTTCAGTCTATGAATGCCCCCTCCACCCCCCTTAATTTTTCTCTTACAAAATTTGCAATGCATTTGATCATCAACCATTTCAGCATATGCCCAAGCAACATCTTTCACTCTAGGGGCCATTTTGGACTGAGTTTTTGACTTGGAAAGAAAAGGTTTAAATCTGAAAATGAAAACAAAAAAAGACTATTCATTCTATGTTCATTTCTTTCACCAAAAACTATGTTTACCATTTTCAGATTTGCAAAATAAATAAAACAAGCAAAGACAGATTTTAGAAGAGAAAAAATAAATACCTCTAGCCTCTAGCCTCCTCAATGCAGCTCCAACAAACCAACTTCTCAATGTTGCTCCAAAGCTTGCCCAATAAGCTCCTCACTGCTGCTCCAAAGCTTGCCCAAAAGACTCCTCAAAGCTGCTCCAAAACCAACTCCACAACTCTTCACAAAATCCTCACAAATGCTCAAGCAAATTCAATGAGATAGATGTGAGGTATTGAGAGGGGTTGGGTAGGTTAAATAGGATGGGGAGGGGTTAGATAAGGTAAAAAAAAACTAACAGCAAAATTAAAATGAATTTCAAGTCTCTTTTTTTGGATTTTTTGGGGCCCACAGCCGGCTGGAGCTGTTCGGCCGAGCTAACTTGGGCTCGGCCAAGCCGGCCGGTTTGTGACCGAGCTGGCCGAGTCGATGTACGGCTCGGCCGGCTCGGTCACAAACCGGCCGCCAAACCCGTTTAACCATTGAGTCAACCGCCATCCTTCGTTCGGTCAACACGGTACCTCGCTCCAAGTCTAGACGGCGCTTTTCAAAACTAATATATGTGTCTTAAGTTTGATAACTCATATAAAAAGAAAATACGTTCACTATCTATTCATCTCCATGGCATAGAGTCGATTATTTCATTCCAAAATAATGATCAACCAAAATAAAATCTTATCTGAAACACATTTCTTGAAACGAGCATCAAAATTATGAAAAATTAAAAAAAAAAAAAAAAAAAAAAAAAAAAAAAAAACTCAGTCAGTCTAAATCATGGAATCATTGCAAGTATTGAATTCTGTCCCAATCTGGCGAAATCAATCCTAAAGCTTGGGTATCAAAAAATTCAGGAAAAATTAGAAAGGCTTAGATTATAAAAAAACACTTCCATTGTTTATGACAATAATTGTTTCGTCAAGGGCGACGGTGAACCTGGCCAAAATAGTTTCTTTTGGATTCAAAAACACATTAAATGTAAAATAATAGCATGCAATCATTATCTAATTAGCTGAATCTCTTGTGACAAATTTGTTGGTTATGCGGCTGCAATCGTGGCCTGGCTCTGTTTGTGCTTGAAAATTGCCATTGTTTTCATGCTCATGGCGATTAAAAGACAAGAGCACATCCTCTCCTTTCTTCATGCTCGCGGTGACGGCTGCAACGGAAATCAAAATATTTATGAGATCGAGCTAAGATTAAATTTGATGAAGTCTATATAATCAATCAATTGAGGGTAGTTCAATTATGCAGGTAAGGGAAACTTGGCGTTGGTGGTATTCGGATCGATTTTTTCTGGAGTTCAGTGACGTAAAAATAAAATGTTCCATGATTTTTATTTTTTCTTGTTATCACGATTTTGTTCATTATATTTAAATTAATGCAGCTTTGATTATATTTAATTTGTTGTTGAAACTTTTTGGAAATTTGTGTAATATGATTGAAGAGTTCTTTAATTATAATACAAAAATTTATAGAAGTTCTTAACAACCTTATGTATTTTAAGGTAGAAACATTGATGCCTTAATAAATATATTTCGGTTTTTTAAAATCATACACAATATAATTTATTTATTTTAATACAACCTTATGTATTTACTGTAGCAACATTGATGCTTAAGAAATATATTTAGGTTTTTAAAAAGTCATCTAAAATATAATTTATTTATTTTAAATTAAATTTTATAATTTATTTTAAATATCTTTGTAAGTTTATTTAAAACTTAAAAAATATATTTAGGTTTTTAAAAATCATATACAATACAATTTATTTATTTTGAACTATATTTTATAACTTATTTTAAATATTTTGTAAATTTATTTAAAACTTGTGTAAAATAGCGAAGAGATTTATATTTATTTATAATTTAATATAAAATAATGAAATAATATAAAATTAAATAAAGCAGATGTTTTAGTTAAAATATTATTACGTTTGTTCATGAAGCTGTAATTTTGTAGACACTGTTAAAATTGAGTAAGATTTTTTTTCAAAAAATTAGATAATAGAAGTGTTTTGAATATTTTTTTAATATGGCAGAAATGGATTGAAAAAGCACCCAAAATTTAGATGGATTACGCTAATCTATATTTTCAAAAAAAATTATGAGCAAATCATATAGGAGTTGAGAAAAAAAAAATAAAAAAAATCACCTAGTTAAAAGATTTAATTTTAAATTTTTAAAAGTTTTTCAGGTACCTAATTCATATATATATATAGTTAAAAAACCAATTTAAATAATACAAATTAAGATTTCATTTCAAATTTTTAAGTCAAATTTCTATAAATTTCTCTCAGTGTTTGATTTGGAAATCTTTCAACGAAAACAAACCATATTTGAGGCCATTCATTAAAGAATTGAATGCAACTATATAATTTTAATTTTTCCGCTGCAGACGCCCATGTTGCATCCTCCATGCTTCTTAAAGGGGTACAGAACTAAGACTTACCTGCCTCCTCCTCCATTAAGCCACGCCTCCTGCCGCCATTTTGAAGGTCCTGACTAAGCCACGCCTCCTGCCGCTGAAGTGCTGGCCTCCATTAAGCCTTCGAGTCTCTTCCAAAACATAGACGCCGCGTGTTGCGCTAGCCCTGATTTCCTTATTCTTCTAATTCTGTAGAGCTGTTTATTAACAGACTGATCTGAGGCCCAGGATATTGTATAGCCGTTTATTGTCAATTTGATGGGACGTGCTTTCAAAAGTTTCCATGTACCATTGTCGTTCATGATGCCGAATTCCCATCCTGGGCATAGTTTCACCCTTATTTCTTCAATAATACTACTTGTAAGCCTCTCTAATGCTTTGGTGATATCTTTCAACTGAAAGCAGTATTTCATTTGCAAACACTTCAACATTGGGAATGCACCATCCTCTAATGAGGGAAAGTGTTCCAAACTGTCAAAATGTTTGATGACTAAGTTTTCCGGCGTAGGAAATGCCCTAGGTTCTCCAAATTTGTTTGGAAATTTAACACACTTGTAGTTGCTCGACAATTTTAGCTTTCTCAAATTAGGAATACTCTGGAGGCCTTCATATTTTGAAGCTGAGCTGTTAACTCTAGCTCCATGAGGTTTTGAAGATGAAATATCCAGTCCTGCACTACGCAGCTTTCTAGATGGAGAATTTCAAGGCGGTGCATGAATTTAATGTCCTTGGGAAGCTCGAGGATGCCGCGAGAACCTTGAGATGAATCAATATATTTGAAGGACAGGACCCGCATATTTGTCATGCCCGCAAAAGTCCCCTCTTCAAGTTGAATAATACCCTCCGATGAGGGTGCTTCAAGTGTTAATGATAGATGATGCAAGAGGGTCAATCCTTTCAGATCCCACCATTGCAAGGCATTGGCATTTGCTGCCTTTCCCCTTTTCAATACAGAGCTCAATTGCAATGGCTTTGCAGTCGGTGCCTTTGCCCTTTTGAATACAAGGCCTTTCAACACGTGTAAATAGATAAGCTTTGATATTCCCAGTGGCAGCGTCTCTAAATTGTGAGAGCCCTTTACATTCAAATGTAACATAGATCTATTTTCACCAATTCCCAAATGTATCTCCCGAAGACTTTCGCAGTGACAAACATCTAGAAACTGGAGGCTTCTTAGTTCAGCCAATGACTCAGGAAGCTTTTCTATCAATGTCTTGGATAAATTCAGGAGTTTTAGATGGTTTAAAAGCTTGACAGTTTCTGGCAATGATTTAATGACTGTGCCGCTTAAATCTAACACAGCAAGATATTTCATATCATTAAAAAAAATTGGGGAAATTGATTCAAGACGGACGTTATTACACAGAAATAGAGTTCGGAGCCCTGGACATTTGATGGATTCCGTGATTTTTGATATATTGTTTGCAATCACTGAAATTCTACGTAGGCCCAACTGGCCCTCTGGAAAATTTTCCAAATTTTGTCCAGGCTTTAACAAACATTTAGTTTTCTTGTGGGATTCTGAATGAGCTAAATCGTGCAACAAATCATGCATTTTGCAATACTTTACTCGTCCATCCCCTCCAACCTTCAAAACTTCCAGAAGGCATCGATCAACAAGTTCATTAATATAGGAGAGCCCTATATCATATGGGTTTTCTGCTGTGCGTGGGGTAAATCCTTCATCAATCCAAGCATTCACTAAATACTCGGATTTTATTTGAGTATTTTTAGGAAAAGAAGAGCAATAATCAAAGCAAAGCTTCAAATGATAGGGCAACGCCTGGTAACTTAAATTGAGAGAAGGCCAAACCTGGTCGCTCATCGCTTCTCCTTCATTTAAACATTTCAGGATCGATTCCCAATCATTAGGAAGCCTTCTAACTCTTGCCATAGACGCTCCTACTGTTTTCAAAGCCAAGGGTAGCCCGCCACATTTTTCTACAATTTGGTCAGCGAATTTCTGAAGCTGGTTTGGAATTGGAAGATTAATATCTGCGTCTGCACTAGTACTCTCCTTTTGAGGCAGGTTTGCAAGATTAATATCTGTGTCTGCACTACTTTGTTGCCTTTTCCATGGTCAGGGAAAGCATGAATGCAAAACAATTTCTTGCTGTCTTTCGGAGATAAGTATTCCATGTGGTAAAAATCTAACGGTTGATCTGGAGAAATACTGCATACAGCTCTTTTATGACGTGTAGTGACTATAATCTTAGTAGCTTTGTTCAAGAGCAAACCAAGTTTATAGAAATCATCTTTATTCCATATGTCATCAAGAACAAACAAACAGCGACTTCTTTCTATTTTGCCTTTAATGTTGTCAATAGTGACATCTGGATTTGGAACTGTATGGTCAACAGTGAGATTTGGATTTTGAATTCTGTGGTCAGTCGTTTCATTTTGATTATCAATAGGAGAATGCTTCATTTTCTTGTTGATTTCGAGTAAGAGATGTTTCATCTCGAAATTCTGGGGTACTGCTAGCCAAACGACATAATGGAAACTTTCCTGCACTATTTGGGTTTTGACCACACGTTCTACTAGAAGAGTTTTGCCGATCCCTCCCATGCCCACAACAGCAATGATCTGAGGACCCTCTTCCTTTAATAAAATCTCAGTGATCTTATCAATGCCTTCTTTGACGCCAACCAAATGTGATTCATTGACAAGAGCGCTGGATTGTTGCCTCCTATCTTCTAACATATGAGAGTTCAGTGCATTAACTTGAAGAACAAACTTGAGATGCTTCAGATATTTAGCACTGCCGTGTATATTGTTGATTCTTTCCCTTAGTATCCTAATCTTATTGCCCATCTTATAACGGAATAAGAGTTTTTGAAAGTTGGAGAAGATGGACTTACCAATGTTGCTTTCACGGCATTCATCCACAATGTCGACAGCGTCAATCAGGAAATATTCAAGTTTTTCCAGCCAATTAGACATTGAAGGCGAAGTACTGTTCTGTCCCGCCTCGTCCAACA
The DNA here is from genome assembly GCA_034641835.2 of Pinus albicaulis. NCBI lineage: Eukaryota > Viridiplantae > Streptophyta > Pinopsida > Pinales > Pinaceae > Pinus > Pinus albicaulis. The sequence continues at coordinate 1,063,971,775 of CM076570.1, forward strand.
GTAATTTAACAGAGAAGAACTCGTCACAAAGAAATTCAAAATCATTTTTGAAATTGGTGATTAGAGATACCTCTTCCAAGACTTTGTGGGCAACCATAGAAATGAATGTATCAATTAGCGCGCTCACGACAGGTGGTTCTGACATGGTTCTTTTGAGGCGGCCGTATGCACTTCTGGGCACTTAATTCCTCTTTGCACCTCTCACTCTCCGAATTTTCTTAACACAATGCTAGAGGTGGGAGCAGGCAACAAGGTATTTAAGACGTGACAAGTGAACGAATTATCTTACAGAAGGGCACCCCACCTCCACACTATGGTCTCCTATTTTTCGGTTCTGTTGTGGAAAAACTTGTTGCTTTAATTATGAATGATTGAAACGATACCCATTACAGCTACTTTTGCTACGAACCCTGAAGTGATAACTTTTGTTTTTTCCTTTTTCTCCATGTAATGAGTTTCATATACTTTTTTTCACCTGCTCAATATATAGCACCCCATCATTTTCTGAAGCAGTACACCCACTCTATTTATATTTTTTCGGGGAGTCATTTTTCACAGCAATACTGACTCAATAATTCACCTCATCATTTATCCCAGCAGTACTCACCTCATCATTTATCCCAGCAGTACTCTGAGTCTAATTGTGACATGTTTTTACGCTGTTCTGGGGTATTTTTTCCAATAAATTTTGACTAAAATAAAGCCTTGTCGGCGTGATCTAATATTTTGATTTTTCGGCGATCAATGAAATATTAAAATGACATTCTCTGTCTGTGTCTGTGTTCTGTTTTGACCTTCCTTAAAGGTGTGTTATGCTTAAACTTTTTTTTTTAAGACGGTGAAACAAATAATGAATATTTTATTTTTTTAAATAAAAGTTAAATTTTTTTTTGGTAAATCAATATTCCTTCAGTGTACATGAAACAAATAATGAATATATTTTTTTTTATCCCTGTCGCGCACATTAATAGATAAATTGTTTTTGGTTGATAAATCAATATTTTGGTTGTGCACATTATTAAAAGTTAAATTGTTTTTGGTTGGTAAATCAATATTTTTGTGGTGCACATTGATTTGAATCTGTACCCTGGTTTCATATGGATGTTTTGTTTTTTTGGTTACATATTTAAGTATGGAGTTAAATTAAAATGATATTAAGTTTATGTAATAGAGTTGGTATATTTTCTAAAATATAATTGGGCAAGTTTCCTATATGTGGGTTGATTTTAATTATTACTATAGTGATATTACTATTATAATAAAAAATAACATATTATATTTTTAAATAATTATTGTATTAATTTTTTATGACAAATTATTATTATTTTGATTTATATGTATACGGGGTCTGGTGATTTTTTTGGTTTTATATATTTTAATTATAATTAAAGAAGGCAAATTCAAAAGCTTTATGATTATTTTTAATATAATGAAGTTGAAATTTGATTTTTTTAATATAATGAGTAGAAATTTGAAATATTATTTTAAAATATTTTAATTAATTAAATTTTATTTGTAAATAAAATTATAATTATGTACAAATAAATATATTTCAATTAAAATAATTCATTTAATGTTAAACTTTTTAATATTATTAAAAAAAAATCAAATTTTATTTGTAAATAATATTATAATTTCACATAAATTTTAATATTAAAATAATAAAAAATAATTATAATCATAATATTGAATTTTTTTTTATTTAAAAATAAATAAAAAATATCACAGTTCAATTCAAGATTCGATATTTAAATAATTGGTTTAAGAGAGAAGAGGACTAGACGTAGATCTCAAAAATTTAATTATAGTTATATATTATACATATTATTGAATTAAAAAAAATAATAATAATAAATTAAAAAATATATTGAATAAAATAGCAGTTGATTTTGAATACAACTTCCTGCTTGAGTCAAGAGAGTCATGGTTCCTCAAGTAAAATATAGCCCAAGCTGTCGAATGACATATTCTTATTATGCTCCTAAGCTGTGCAGAGACTTGGGTCATGTTGTTGGAGAAAGTCAATTTTCCTTATTAGGCTCTAAAGCGGTGCATAGACTTGGGTCATGTTGTCCGGGAAAGTCATTTAAGTATGTGCCAATATGTTTGTATATTTCAGTGATTTGATTATGGAACATTATTGTAAAACAGGTTTTCAGTGATGTTAGGGATCCAGGATCCAATATTCACATTACGAGGAAAGATGAATAAGCATATGAAAACTGAAAAGAATGAAAGAACAATTTGGAAACGGAGTGGAAGAACAATTTGGAAAGTGAACACAACACTTGTTTTGTTGATTGATTACTAATAGTTTAAGGTTGATCATAATTACTTTTAATCAGAATAAGTTTAGAAATTATTAAAGTATTTTTTTATTAAAATAAATAATTTTTTACCATGTGATTGAGTTAATGGTTTGGGCGTCTTATATATTTTTTTATATTTGAGCTATGTAACTCATGAAATTTGGTCACCCTCATAAATTATGGGCATTTTTTAATCAAAATAAAATAAATCAATAATTCACACCAATTTTTATTAATAACTTTTTATATTAACTAATTGTAAATAAAAACATAACATAACTTTTATATGGTTGTGTTGAGTTAACATATATTTATTATTTAGAAATATAAGTGATAAAAAATCAAATAAAAAAATATATCTTAATTAAAAATATATATTATTTATTTAAATCAAATTAGTGGATATTACTTTTGATTAAATCTAAATTAGAAAAAAATATACATAAAAAAATAATACTTATAAACAAATAACATAATGACTATATAAGCTAAAATAATGATTATATGAAATTGTATAGTAATAAATTTTGAGAATCATAAAAAACTATATTTAATGTAAATAACTGATTATAAATACCAACATAACATAATGTTAATAAAGTAAAAAACCCTGACAATTTACTATAAATTATTTTTTACTAATTTTTACTAATTAACTATTTGTATTGACTAATTGTAAATATAAACATAACAAAACCTTATAATTATGTTGAATTAATATATATTTATAATTAATATATATTTATTATTTATAAATATATATGTTAAAAAATCAAATAAAAAAATATTTTAATTAAAAATATCTATTATTTATTCAAAAAAAATTATTTTCTATTATTTTGATTAATGTTAATTTTCCATTACTTTTGATTAATGTTAATGGTTCTTTTGAGGCTGCCTCATGCACCTCTGGGCACGTAACTCCTCTTTGGACCTCTCTGAATTTCTTAACACACTGCTAGCGGTGGGAGCAGGCAACAAGGTATTTAAGACATGACAAATAAAGGAATTATCTTACGGAAGGGCAGCCCACCTCCACACTATGGTCTCATATTTTTAGCTTCTGTTGTGGAAAAACTTATTGCTTTAATTATGAATGAATAAATATTGTAACGATATCCATTACAATACTTTTGCTAGCAAGAAATTTGAAGTGATAACTTTTTTTTTTTTTTCTTTTTCTCCCTTCTCAATAAATTTTTTTTTTCTCCCTTCTCAATAAATTTCGCACCCCACGATTTGGGGAAGCAGTGCACACACTCTCTTCTTGCTTTTTCTTTTACCCGTGTAATATTTTCGTGGAGTAATTTTTCACAACAATACCGGCTCAATGATTCAACTTGGATGCTTTTGTTTATTGTTACTGATAATGTGAACTATGTACATTTTCCTCTCTATTCTATTAAAAAAATTTGTTTACTACATAATCGGAGTTGCCATAGGCAGGAGTGTTGCCAAATAAAATATGTTGAATGTACTACCTACAGGAACTATAGGCAGAATTTTGTTCTGAATGGTTTAGAGTATTGGAAATTTGGAAAGCTCAATTGTAGGTTTCAAGGATCAGGGCAATGGTAATTATATTTTGAGTTAGCCATTTTGGTATGCAAAAAGTAATTGTCATTAAAAAATAATTATTCATATTGAGACATAAAAAGAGAGACTGTCAACATATTCAAGACCTTGTCAACATATTCAAGACCTCGTCATTTTTCTCCTGACTCTCAAGCATGCTAAAGACCTGGTCATTTTCCTCCCATTTTCTCCTAACCGTCAAGGATGCTAAAGACCTAGCCGTCATTTTCCTCCCAAGAATGAGAGAAAGGGTTTTCCCATAGAAACATCTTGATGGATGCTAGAAACATGAAAATTACAATCTTGACCATCTTAAGATCACTTTATTTTAGTCTTTTTTCTTAGAGTGAAGAATGAAACATTATAGTCAAAATTATTTTTAATAAATATTTTGTTTGTTTGGAAAAGTTTGAGATATGTAAGTCACTCGTTTAACTTAGGAATGGAGGTTTATATGTTAAAATTTAGAGTTAATTTTACTATTTTATATGGTAAATTTTAGAGTTTATTAATGATTGATACATTTGTTTTATTATATTTTTCTATAATATTATAAGCTAGTTTGTACTTTTAGTTTGGGTTGTTTTATTTTTTTATATATAATAATTTTAGATTTATTTATATATTAAATAATAGTGTAAATTAATATTTGTTATTATATGATAATGACGTAATAAAAAATAGAAATTTCTTTTTTGATTATTTTTCATCAAAATTATTTATAAAATAGTGGTTTATAATTATAATTTATTGGCTTCACCAATATTCATTATCTTTTTTATTGCTCTTCAATCTTGGTTCAATTATAAGTGCAAGTGCTCTTAAAGGTCTCTACCGTTCACGGGATTCTAGAGACCGTGAATATAGATTGTGTTGATGATGATTCTCATAAAGGGAATGATATCCAGACGGTTGTGCAAAGAATTAGTCCCCTTCATTTATTACTCCCCATTGATGCCACAGTTGAGGATTCCATTAAAGAAACCCTAGTTTTGTATCCTAAGGAAGGGTGTTAGCCAATTCTCAACAATGATCCAACTTCTTTCAACCTCCATTACTCATAGTTCAACATCGATTGTAAGTAGTTGTTAATCCTAATACTGTAATGAATTTAGATCCCCAAGTTAATATCATTTTTGCATCTCCTTGTGTCAACATAATCTTCATGGGTGTGTTTTGATAATTGTGGACCTGATTGCGCTGACTACACAGATTCATGCAAGTTCCCACAATTTTCGTTCCCAAATTCAAAATTTGAGGAATGGAATGGTGTGAATCATTATTCAAATTAAAATTATTGGATTATTGGATTTCAATAAATAAAAGGACCCTGAAAGTTTCAGGGATGAGCCCACCTAAATTCAAAATTAGCCTTGACGTACATCTGTTGTTGTCTCCTCACAAGTTGCAGTATTCTTTGTTGGCAGTCATTGCTGCCATTAATGAACATCGTATTGGTCATATAAGTATGAGATGTGAGTCAGAGGTATTTCTGGTGGGCCTAGTCTATACATCTGAAAGTTCAACGCTGATACACGTGAAGGAATGTATCACCATCATCCATCCTCGACGGCATGATAGCCATGCAGCCTGTCACATCTCGGATGCTTGCCAGTTTTCATATCTCTTCCACCCATCTTCACAATTTTAAGCAAGGATCTTGACGATTTCATAATTTTTTAAACTATATTTGTCCATCGAAGGTATGCAACATGGGCACACCTTGGATGGGGAATTAAAGTATGCATCCAATGAGTTCCCTTGCTCAAAATACAATTAAAAAAAATAGTTTTAATTAGATAAATTTTGAGGTCTAAAATGGCCCCCCTAAGGAATACTATAAAATAATAATGGAAATAATAAAATAAGAATAAATTACATCATCAAATTTTAGAGGGGAAAAAGAAAAACTACTTTTTCAATTCGTATTTTCAACTTGTTTCCCTATGTTTTTACTCAAATTTTGAGCAAGGGCACTCATTAGATGCATAATTTAATTCCTCATCCAAGGTGTGCCCATGTTGTATACCTTTGATGGACCCTGTTACACGAAAAATGAGAAATACATGAAAAATGTTATTGCAATCAAGTTATTTATGTATTTCTCATTATTCATGTAGTAGGGTCCATTGAAAGTATGCAACATGGGTACTTCGTGGATAAGGAATTAATTTTTTTCATCCAACAAATGCCCCCACTCTAAATTTGAATAAAATTGTAGGGAGATAAGTTGAAAATATGAGTTGTAAAAGTATCTTTTTAATTCTTTTTTTTACTTTTTTACTCCAAAATGATTAATCGCCCCCCATGGTTGAAATCATCATCTTGAATCCTATTTCTTCTTACAAATTTGATTTTGGTTGTACATGTTTGTTTTGAGACCTCAAAAGTTCTCTAATGCTTCTTTTCTAGGCTAAAATTCATAACTCTTATTTTATTATTTTTCCTTATGAGGCCACTTTTAGGTTGAAATTTCCTCTAATGGCTCAACCCTTGGAGGAAATAACTACACATTGCACAATTCTAGGAGGCAATGGGGAAGCTTGAGCCTTGGTACTATGCAATGCACAATTCAGGAGCCTAAGTTGGGTCAAGTTGGTTAGGCAGAAATATTTTTCAAGATTTGGCTAATTGTAGGATCGGTAAAGTAGAAGTGAGACTAGGGTGAACCTATGAATTACCACACGCACGTAGAATAATTTACGACACAACACTAAAATCTCACAACACAAGAACAACATGATCCCCACAATGTGACATCAATATAACAACCTCCTCCAAGTGCTACAGTCAGGGTATACATTGTGATGTGAGTGAAAACACTTGTACGATGTTGTTGAAGACTTAGGGAATATATCATATGTATTTTCTTATGTTGAATGAGACATAATAGTGCAGGAGAATGCATTAGAGCTTCCCTTTAAGAATGTACAAATGACCCCCTTTGACAAGGTGTGACACTTAAGATACACTTTATGATGTCAGTGCTGACACTAGTTACTTTTTATAAAACTTTGGGGATGGGTCTAATACATGTCTACATGGTCAATAGGACCTATTGGTCTCAAAATTTCCTTTTTAAATGAACTAAAATTTTTCTTGTGCGATATGCGACACTTCCCATGCCAAAAGACGACATTTGCGATGGTTAGAGAAGAGTGAAAATGAGAATTACAAAATGCGAACGACAATGAAAGTGACACATAACAGATAGAAGATAAAATGAAAATGGCACTTACTAAAGTGAAGCTAAGAAAAAGAGACAATCGTAAACATGAAAGTGACACTTGCGAAAGAAAATTTGCATAAAAATGAAAGTTGTAAAAAATAACCAAAATAAAAGTACAATCGCAACCAAAAGTGACAGACTGCCAATTGAAAGTGTGCACTCATTGTCGACATAGGTTGAAAATTTCACAAGACCCATCTTGATGGAATGTTATATGATTTTTCAAGCTTTCGCGAAGGAATGTGCTCATGACTTGTTACATACTAAACATGTGTGAGAAAGTGACTTCAACACTTAGAAACTGAGAAGAATACTTAAAAAATTAGTATAACATTAATAAATCATGAAGCAACTATGGAATGAGAGATTGTTGGATCATCAGTAGGCTCCAAAATTCATGTGTAGGAAATTTTTTGGGGGGATTTTATCGTAGTGTCTACTGAAGGGTACACAGATGCGATAAGGAATGAGGAAACAAAGTTACTAAAGAAAAGGTAGGAAATATGCTTACAAGAGGAAATAGAAATTGAGGGTCCTGTGGCTCCAAGAATGAGAAAATAATACTAAATTATTTCACATATATTCCATAAGGCATATAAATTCAAATATAATTCTCATGATAAAGGATGGAACTAGGAAGTATTATGAAGCTCATCAAGACATTGATAAGGTGTTGATTAAACACTTCTAGAACATTGTGGAGGAGACCTTGTTTGATAGATCAAATGCCATTTAGAATATTGTTAAGAATATCCCAATATTGATAACATGGGATCATAATAGAAATATAAATAAATCCATCTCCATGGAAGAAATCGCCCATGAGGTACATGAAATTCCTAATGGTAAGGTGACAAGCCCATATGGTTTCACCATAGATTTATTTAAAGCCTGTTGGGAAGTAGTAAAGATGTTTTTGAGGTGGTGGCAGATTTCCGGGACTCATCCACAATCCTGAAAGCTATAAACTCTAATTTTATTACTTTCATCTCGAAAGAGGAAATGGAAAGGACTCATGAGAAGTTTCGACTTATATCCCTTTGCAATATGGTTTATAAGATTATATCATAAGTGGAAGCCAACCATATTAAAATGGTGCTTCCTTTCTTGATATCAAAAGAACAGTAAGGTTTCGTGGAAGTTAGGAAAATTTTGGACAATGTTATCCATGCCCATGAGATAACACATTATCCAAAGAGCCTCGGGCAAGCACGAATGATAATTTAGCTTTAAATTTCAAAGGCATATGATAAGGTTAGTGAGGAGTACATGGAAGTAGTTCTAAAGGCCTTTGGTTTCGATAATAGATGGATCAGTTGGATCATGGCCTTGGTCACCTCTCCCAGCTTTTTGATTTTGTTAAATGGATCTCTTATTAAAACTTTCTTCCCTTCTATATGAATTCGCCAGGGGGATGATATGTCACCTTTCTTGTTTGTCATAATGATGGAAGGACTAGGAAGTGATCTTAATAGCTGCCAGGAAAGGGGACATATGAGGCCTTGAACCTCACAAGGGGTGTTCGGCTACAATTTATTAGGATTTTGTGGAAATATCCCTACTATGAATGAGGATAAATCGTTCAAATCTATCCTAGATACTTTTGTTGCAGCTTCTAGTATGGATATAAACCATTCCAAATATATGATTTCCCTTTTTACTACACAAATTTCTATACATAGGAATTTGATAGCTATCATATCCTTCCAAAGGAAATGTCTTCCTTCCAAATATATGGGAATCCCTCTAACTATTCAATATTGGAAGAGATCCAATTGGGAAAATATTGTATCAGACTCGGAAGACACAGTCAAGTGATGGACATGTAGAGCCTTAAACTTAGCTAGAAAGTTGGTCATGACTAAATTTTTGTTGCAAGCGATCCTAGGGTATATGTATTCAATACTCCCAACCCATAAAGGTGTTCTAAAAAATATTAGAGAAATCAAAGGAATTTCTTATGGAGAGGAGTTGAGGATAAGAGGAAATGGAAATTAGTAGCCTGTAATTCGATATGTAATCTAAAATGTACCCGGGGGGGGTGGTAGGCTTACAAGATCCAAAGACTCTCAATAGAGAAAATGGAGCTAAACTTTGGTTGTGTTGGTTAAAGGGAGGTTCTTCGCTATGGGCATAGATTTGGAGAGAGAAATATTCCCCCAACTGGCCCTCGTAAGAGCTTGTCCACATGTCAGGAGTAATTAAAGGTTCAATGATATGGAATTTTTCTTGGGTTAACAAGGAGGTAATACATAAGCATTGTTTCTTGGAGATCGAAAATGGAAGGTCAACTTTGTTTTGGGAAGGCGCTTGGTAGTAACAACCTACTTTATGTAAGGAAACATCTAGCCCAATTCCAATGATGACTGAGAGTCAGGGCCAAGTAAAAGTGCATTAGTTATGGGAATAGGTGATTCATGGTAATAAATGGAGAAGATGGAACCTTAGTATTTTTTAGGATCCTAGTCGAAATGAAGAGGTGATCCTAGAAATAGTAGAGGAATTTAGTAAGAGAAGAATCCTTTGTACTGATGGCTAGGATCAACTAAGATGGGGAAAAGAGAAGGTGGAGAATTTAATCTCAAATACTATAGAACTTATATTGATGGTCACCAATGTGAGGCATCTAATTCAATATGGACAAGAATGTTCTCATGGCCTCAATGGCCCAAGATTAAAAATTTCTTGTGGTTGGTTTTACAGAGGAAATCGTTGACTTGGGAAATTTTGGTGAAGAGTGGTTTTATTGGGGCCTCATGGTGTTGTATCTACAAAAACAAGGAGGAAAATCTCAATAATTTATCTAATACCTTCAGTTATATTTCTAGCATATGGGATTGGATGGATTATATTTTCAAGCCAACTGATAGAATCAAGGATAATATACATGATACTATTAAGAAAAGGAGAGAGAATTATACTAAGAATGAAGTGGTAAATCTCACCTAGTACTTGGTCCCAGGATTTATTATCTAGACTGTATGGAAGGAACGAAACTAACAAATTTTTTTAGAAGAAAAAGCTCCCAACAGAACACTGGGTTGAATTAATTAAGCACCAATTGAAGGAAAAGGTCATTAGTAGAGGAGTCAAAGTTTTTGATGAGAAACCATCACCACAGGAGGTGAGAATCCTAAAATTACTTGAACTGGACAATCCTGGTTTGTAGGTAACTCGAGCAAAGGAACCCTGAATCCGTCTGGTTTCAAAAATGTGGATCCCTCCCGCCCCCCCCCCCCCATCAAGGTTTCTTTAAGTTGAATTTTGATGGGGCCTCAAAAGGAAACCCTAGGAAAACAAGTTTTAAAGGAGTTATACGAGATTGGACAGGGAAAATTTGCAGGGAATACTTCATCAACTTGGGTCATGCTTCTAACAATGGACCTGAATTTTAGGCCCAGGAACAAGAGCTATAAATTTTGGTACGAGAGAGAGTGGTCAATGTTACTCTTGAGGGAGACTCGACAATCACCATCCAAGCAACAAGGAGGTTAAAATGTGGCTTGAATTTAAGGTAATGAGACACTAATTTCCAACATAATTAACCCAGTGCATTCAACAACACCAAACCACTCTGATAACAGTGGAATTCAGATTGGTCCAGAGGACAACAAATGCAGTAACAGACATGGTCTAGCCGAAACTCCAAGAAGGAAATCTAAGGGGGGATTGACAAAAGTTTTCAGAAAATGACAACTCCACGGAAGCTGGCATTAAGTATACCATAATGGCAGAACATGGGTCGAGTAGAGCTCTACCTAGTCACACAATTGATTAAATATTGTACTTTGGAAGATAGGAATGATAAAATGAGGAAGGAGAGGGGACATGTGGCAGAATTACATAGACAAGGTTGAAGCTAAAGAATTTGAAGTTATGGACACCTTCATTAAGGTGTGTCATGCAGGGTGATTCATAGATGATAAGGAGGGGAACGAGAGGTGGGCATTTATGGTAAACACATAGAATATGTACGAGGGGCGAAAAATGGTGATGATGAGCCTGTCAAATTCACTAAAAATATATTTTGAAATGGAGGTATGGAGCATGCTCACACGACAGAAAAATCCTATCATAGAAAAATCATATTTTGTGAAGATTGCAATGGTAAGTATCGAAAAGCATGTTGGATAGGGCAATTTAGCTTTAAAGGATTTAAATTCTTGGCTGGATTCTCTCTCTTAAAATATGTGCTTGGTAATTAAGCATTGTTGGAATATTAGGGAACTCATAAGAACCAATTTCGAGTTGGAAAGTGTTAGTGTGAATTATAATCGCAAGCATACGAAAAAAGGTTAATTTATTTGTGCATAAAAAACAAACCTAACATCAAATATGGCTGCCAATTTCTTTAGATTTGCAGTTAGTTGAACAAGACAAATGCTACAGAAATCCAGGTCTATGTAGTTAAAGATATTAAACATCAAAAAATAAGAGTTGCACCATGCATACAATGAACAAGACAAGAATGTTTTTAAAGAATTTTTGTATTATGACACCTGGGAAGGGAACACAGAAATATGTTACCAGTCCGCCTCAATGGGATGGGTTCTTGTATGTCCTCGGTGCTTCAGATCTAAAATCTCTCTCTCTTGATGGTGTAGAAAACCCAGACAAAAATGGAACTGAAGGGGAGTTCACAAGAAAAAAGATAGAAAATATGACAATGATGGAGGATCAAAGTGAGACCAAAAGTGTAGATCCATAGTGATCTTTAGGCAACAGAAGGTAGTGAATGAATTGAAAAACCCTTCTATTTATAACAAAATATTGATTTAGTCTAGATATTGGTGCATAGTTAAAATATTATTAACGAAATCTAGATCCAACTTTTATGGAATATTTTATTATTTTTGTTGGAGGGAAAAAGAATTTGAATTTGGTCAAATCCCTTTATTTGTAAATAATAAATAAATAAATGATTTATTTATTATTTGAAGAATGTGGTTGAGTAATAATTAAATAAATAGTGATTTATTCAATTATTTATAAATGATTTAGTTAATTTTAACAAGGAATATTATTTAAATAATGTTTTAAATAATTATTCCTAGAAAATAATAAGATAAATAATGATTTATCTAATTATTTTTCTATTTTGGGTTAAATATGACTAGGAATACTAATTAAACTGTGGTTTAATTAATTATCCCTTGAGGAAAACCGAACAAATAGGTTTCCTGTTAAGACCATAAACACCTTAATAAATTAAGGACTACTAAATTATTTTTCATAATGAAAGCAATTATACTAGGGTAGAACTAGTCTTACATGGTGTTATTTGGTCCATGTAATATTAATAGGTTAGATGACCAAAAAATGGTATAACAGTTGTCCCCCAGCGTGCGAGCGTTAGGAGAAAATCGTATGACTGAAATACGTTGTAAGAACTCAATCACTAGACACCGAAGGGGGAGTCAAAGAGAGAGAAATATAAGGTAGACTAAAGTGCAAGAAGAAAAGACCCTGAGGAGGCAAGACTTACAAGTGCGACAAGTCTCTTTTATGAGTGAGTAACTATTCTACATGAGGCGAGGGAGGCATACCTATGCTTTCCGAGATAACAAAGTACAAAAAATAATGCGTCTAGCAAACAGGGGACCGAATGATATAGTACATGTTGGCATAAACATTGGCCAGATAAAAACATGAATGAATCCCACATACATACTGTGCCTAGGACAAAATCCAAGACTTATAAAATAATATCTGAGTACATGAGATATAAGTACAACCAAAGAAGCCTTGTAAAACAGGAAAGGGCTCTGACAATCTGAATGATACATGCAAAATAAATAGGCGCTGCAAGCTGCTGAGGCCATGACCATCAAATCTATGGAGCTGCATCCAAGGTTGTAGTAGAAAGGTCATACGAGCATGTGGGGGGCTACTTGAGGGGCCACCCCCTCATGAGGTCTGAAAACATCTCACACACACTCAAGAATCACTGGTACAATCTGCTACATCACTTAACCATCGAGTACACGGATCCTAATCATGCCATAAAGAGCTGGAACTAAGAAACAATCAAGTCAAAGGGAAATACAGGGTCCCTTTGCTTGATCAGAGGTATCAAACAAGAGTGGAAGCTGGAACCAAGGTACACCGCCCTTTATACCTGTCTTCTAGAATGAATAAGCTGATGTCGACAGAAGGAGGTCTGCCATAGGTGAGGCAATAAAGGATCCTCAACTAATGCATGATGGATAATAGTAGAGTGACTAATAGATTGAAACCAGGGATGATGGTGGAATGGGGGGTACTGAGTAGCGGGCTGATGACTTCCCTTGTTAGAGCATAAAGGGCATGGATGACTTGGCATCTACTGACTCAACATCGGAGGGGATAGGGGACAGTATGACTGAAGGTCAAAGTGTGTGACACGAGAGAGGAAAAAAGCAATGAAGGATGGAGGACTATAAAGGGATATAAAGGAACTCGGGATAGACTCCATGGATGCAATGATGACTTGAATCGGATGCTCTAAACAAGGGCGACTCGATGATGCTGCCACATAGAACAGGCTCGGTGGGGACCATAAGAACATGAGTACAAGATGGTTACTCACGATGAAAATCGACACGAACATGGACAAGTATGAAGGTAAAGTGATGCCCCAAGTATAAGTGTTGCAAGTGAAGAACTTCGATTTTGAGGAGTGGTGAAGTGACCCTTCTTGGAAAAATGTGTCTGGGTGAAGTATCAAATCACAAAAAACTAAAGGATACCCATTTGAGATCTCGGTGAGAGATTTCCAATGGTGTAGACGGTTTGTCAAACCGAGCTACGGTTTGGTCACAGCTGGAAAAAGAAAAATACGGGGTTTCTTTTTTAATAAGGCTTTTTCCCTCCAATTTGATTCATTTGCAAGTGTATCTGTGGTGAATGTGGAGAGGAGAAAAATGCCCTAAATCTTGCGACACTCGTAGCGGAAAAACTGACCATTGGAATCGAGATCCGTTAGTTCTAGGTAAGTGGCCTATCCATACTCTTTCAATTTAGTAGATTAAAAGTTCAGTTTAGGCACCCAGAGCTCAGGAGAAGCCCCCTACTCTCCTTCACAGCTGGGTCGCACTTCTTGGGGCAATATCTGCGACCTAGGTAGCAGGTTTTGGGTAGAAAAATGCGACCTGTCCCAGGAAAAGCCTGAAAAGTGCAACCTGTCAGAGAGGAATTTTTTGGTGTTGTTTTTGGCTGGGAGCTAGGTTTTTATGGTTGTAATGCAATATTTCCTTTCTATACACTGAAAAACATGATGGTTTTGTGCAGATATGGAATATTTGAGGATTAACTAGAGATAGAGAAACTTGGACACATTACGGTCGGAGATTGGAGAGGATCATGGTGTTAGTGCTGCATTGGCCAAGTTTGGGGTCCTGAATTTTGTGGAGAACCCTTGATGAGAGCATGAGAGCCCTTTTCTTCCCGGATTGTTAGCTATTGGGATCCGGACCATGAGGTATTTATAGTGCAAGGGCACCGAATCAATCTTACTGTCCAGGATATATATTTCTTGACTGGTCTCCTACCACTTGGTATGGTGGGAAACACTTAGCCAGTACTACCGCGAGGGTGGAATATTATGGAGTTTGTAGAGTGTCATTGTCGATCAGGTCTCCAAGTGAAGGGGACATGGATACTGATCGGGGATCTGGACAAGCTAAAAACTCGTGCTGTGGCCGCAATAGTGCTGCGGATCCTGGGAAACCAGGCACACCACAACACCGGGGGTCAGATGATGCTTATTGAGAGTGTGTTGAGTGGGACCTACTATGGGTGGGCCCAAATGATGTTGTCATATTTGAAACGATAGTTGTCGCTATGCAAGCGGCAAGTGAACCATGACTGTGCATATGGCACTGTGTTGTGCTCGCTCTTCTTTAAGAAGATCTCGACGCTACGACCTTGCATATAGATCCAAGATGGGGGCCTGAGGGAGCCGAGGATGTGCCGTTGGGGGGGGCTACTTTGTAGAGGGGGAGGTGGGGCAGTCAGATGTGTGTTCCGACCTGAGTTCATTGCTCAAAAGGATCAAATGCCATTGTATATAGACGGCTATCCCTATAATGGGATGAGTTATCATGGGGACCCGGACTTGCCCTTGCCACCTAGTTGAGTATGGGGGCCCGATGGTAAGTGACAAGTTGCTAATATTTTATGTAAATTTTAAAGTTTCAGAATATTGTATATGGTACTGATTCATTCACTGTTTGTATGCAGATACAACACCGGTAAAACCGATTGGGTACATGGGACGACCTGCAGTAGCAGGAGCTGCAGGACCTAGTTGGTCGAGGGCACCACAAGATGAGGATGCAGTGGCCCTCCTGGAGGATATCCATCGTAGATGTGAGAGGATTCTAACCGGTGTTTCAGAGCGCAGCTAGCAAGACTTGGATGACCAGTACATAGAGCCATGTATTGGTCTACCCTCGGAGTGGCAAGGGGTCATGCGGTGTATGGTGATGGCTGGACAGGATGTGTGATCTACGAGTTGCAGGAGCAAATCCATTGGCCCGGGATCCTCCAGATAGTGATTAGGTGTAGGGGCATGTGGTGCCCCCAATTTTGATTTTTTGTAACATGCTATGGTTATATCATATGTATCAGAGTTGATGGACTTTAAAACATTTTGATCGACACATATTATGGATATGCATCGTTGTTATGGTTTATGCTATTTTCTTGTGTTAAATGCGTGTGATAAATGAAAATATATAATATTGTTTGCAATTCTATCTACATAGTGATTTTGGCTCTTGGTACATGACTGAATGTAATGATTTCAAATTCACAGATCAAAAGCTTCACTCATAAATATCTTCTAAAAAGGAGTGGATTAAGCACATGATAGACATCGTTCAATTGCATGACAAGAATCAAGGAATCTAAATGAACATGAAGGTGAAGGATGCGACGGAAAAGGGCGTCGGCTAATAAACCTATCACTACATCCTATTCGACCTGGTTATTGGTGGCAGTAGCAATGCATACGCCGTTAGAAAGGATGAGCACATGCAAGGGGGTAAAAATGGCCTAGGCTGTTGAGGCTAGATTCTGGGAGTAGTGACTTGCACCATTGGCATAACCGATATATGGTGTGACCAAGGGATTGCTATGGGTATGGTTCCTACCAACCGCACACTGAAAAAGGGAGGGTGTGGGGGAACTGTCGTCGGGGAAGTTTGTGTTCAGGCTTCGAAAGTCACCATAGACACGAATGGTGCCATCCTACTTATGGGCGGGAAAGATGAAGTCAGGGGTGGAAACGACTTCCATGATGTCATCATCATAGTAGAAGATAGGGTGACTAGAGGAAGGGAGACCACATGATGTGGTAAAGCTACCTGACTCATCATCATGAGAAGAAAGTTTCACATGCGCATCGTCACAAGGGGTGACAGAAAAACAAGTAGATGGGGGATTGACCGATGTTGAGCTTAGGGTGATCACTGAAGGGGGGTCAGATGAAACATGATGGGAAGTGCTGGAGGGGCCTTCCACTGTGGATCTCATGAATGATGATCGATAGAGGATGGTGGTCGAAGGCTTCATCATCTCGACATTGGGAGGGGGAATGTCAATGGGAGCAGGTAAATCCTCAGGTTGGATCAAAGCATACTGTGCGAGAACCGGAGAGGCAGACTCTTTCTGTTCGATTTTGTATTCCAGAACTAGTTGTAAAGAAGCGCGGTATTGCTTAAGATGGGGACAAAGGTGGGTATAATGGCCATGGAGATCGCACAAAGCACATAAGTGGTTCGTATGAATAGTCTTGGGGTTCTTGGCTGCAGTCAAGGAAAAAACAGAGGCTTCAGGACAGTAGACTCAGGGAACGCGACATTGACCATGGGCTTGATACGAGGCAGTTCAGGACAATGATGGGTGGCATGACTGGCAACATCACACAAAGTAGAAGGGGGGGGGGGTACGCTTTGGAGGCTGAGGAGGAGCGGGGTTTGTCTGGGTGGAATTGTCCTTAGGTGCCTTCTTGTGGGCTTTCCCCCCCTCACCCATGGCTTTCACAATAGGAGCAGGTTCTTGTTGAGGTGGCTGGGGCACAGAAGCAAAGGGAGGGGTCATGGCGACCAACTGGACCGGGGTCAAAGAAATATAAGGTTTGGGCTGACAAGGCAGGATAAAGGCTGGGGTATCAATGTACTAGACTGGGATCCCCAGGGCCATGTTGGGGAGAGATAAGGTGGCCATGACAGGTAACGAAAACACTCTAGGAGGGGGAGTGAGAAATGGTATCTAACCGGAGGGGTAATGGCTAGGTGAGACAACTCTGAGGTGATTAAGGCTAGGAGGAACCATACCAAAGGGTAAATAGGATTAGAGACACTAGCTTCAGATAATGGGCCTTCAGGAGGGAGTCGAGGAGGTTGATTTAAAGTGCTAGGAGTAGGTTGCGGGGGGCGGGGCTGCTAACTAGACGAAGTGGGCCATTTGAGGGTGGATCGAGATGATTGCATCATGCAAACATTCGACAAGCTAGGGTTGGAAATAAGAGGGGAGGGACCAGGGAAAGTACCAAGAAAAGATGAATATTTATAGACTCTAGGTGAGACACTAGTCTGAGGTTTGAATGTTTGTTTATTGGCCACCGAAGAGATGATGGACTCAGGGGAGGTCTGAGACTTCGGTTCATAATATTGAAACTGGTCGATGGTGACAATCTTTCCATTATGGGGAAAGCACATCTTACGGTGAACCGCATATGGGCAATAGACATTGCATAAGTGTAGCTACGACCCAATAGAATTTTGTAGTCTAAGGGAGCATCAATGAATTCTACATCAATATAAACAATATTTCCTGCAAGAGTAATGGGACAGTTGTGGAACAAGCCAATGGGCTTGGAAGAGTGGCCATCCCACGCTCGGAGGGTGATAGTGGAAGGGGCCAACTCAGGAGATCCGAGTTGCTTCCAAACCGAAGTAGACATCACACAGGTGGATGCCCCTTCATCAATGATACAACAGGAGATTTTGGCATTCCGGATCTTGATAGGGATTTGGAAGGCGACGAAAGCAGGAAGAGGAGGATGTTCTGACCGATCAACATTGAAGATTATCAAACGATCATCTAAAGGATCCACAATGCCCATGGCAGTTAGTAGTGCTTTTCGTTGTGAAGGGCACGACTGGAGGAGTTCCAGTGTTGATATGGTAGCAGGGGATTGTGCCAAATCATCTACTATATAATACAAATGGGCAACTTTACCAAAAGCAACGTTTCGGCGTAATGGTCCCTTGGGGATCTTGGTATGAATCTCTACCTTAGGTTGAGGGATCTGTAAAGGACCATTGGGTGTCTAAATAGGCTCTATGGGACCTAAAGAAGGGGGCTTGGGAGCAGATGTAGCAGGGGGCTCGTTGTACTGACGGGATAGAGTCTGAAGGTTGAGGTTGGCGATATTGGGTTGATCAGAGTTCATCATGAGGATCTGGTAATCAAAGGTACCAGATGGAGGAGTTTGAGTGGCCGCCTGACCTTCAGGGGGTTGGGTAGCCACGAATCCTTGTTGGGGGAAAGGATTGGTAAACACAACCGGTTAGATAGGTACAGCATTGGGAGGAACCGAAGAGAAGGCTTGCTGTCCTCTGGACGCTACTTGAGCTTCCCACATCTAACGCATCTGAGGTAAAATAGGATAATCATGGGTATAGTGACCATAGAAACCACAACAAGAACAAGGCTTATTTCTGCGAACATGCCTATCCTGCTTAGGTTGAGCGCCCTGTTGCTGGTTAGTAGTGTTCGATACATTCCCTTGGGCATTGTTTCCTAGATTACCTTGGGCGGATTGGTTTTGGTTCCCTTTCCTCTTCTTTTTGGAAGGAGGAGGATTAATCGCACCCTAATTTGCATACACCTGACCTTGGGGTGTGGTGGCTATTGTTGTGGGGGTTGAGAAGGCAAGGGAGGCTGAGGTGCTAATGCTAGAGGAGCTGGAGTACCAGGCTACAAATACAAATAATAAGGAGGTTGGGGAACATTGTGGTAAACATGTTGGGAAAAAGTAGGAGGAAGGCCGTATCTTAGATACATGCTACCAAGAGGGGGTAAAATGCTGGAGGAGCTGGTCCCTCCTTGAGGTAAACCATATCCCATGGGAGGATGAGTATACATATGAGAAAGGGCTCCAATGATACCGTCGGTGGAATGGGATGCCCCCAATGCGTTGGTACCATCGGGTCTAGGGAGATCAGGTAAGACAGTATCAACATAACTAGACTGTGCATAGATCAAGTCATATTTTAATGCAATCTGGAGAGCAGATTCTTCGGTCTCAGGGAAATGAGATGCGACATCTTTCCCGATGGCAACAAAAAGAGATCTGAGAAACTAGTCCATGTAGACATGGTCTTCGAAGGTAGGGGCTCGACATAGGCTCTTTCTTCTCCGCCATTCTTGGACATGATCAGATAGGCGGGTTGCAGATGATTGATAGAAAGCGGTCAAGATTTTGGTACTAGTGTCATAGCGAAGGGGAAGCTAGAAATAAGAAAGAAAAGCCTAGGAAAGAGTCGCAAATGTAGTATGAGAGGTAGAGGCCTGGTCGACATACCAATTAGAAGCATCTCTAGTAAGTGTACGCTGGAACGACCGAAGATGGATGAAGTCGTCGGTGATGGAATTAGATGAACACCACATGTGGAAAGAATGAACATGGTTTGTAGGATCTTCTCCACCAAGACCTTCAAACTTGGGGATGTCCGAAGGGAGCTTGGTTGGCATAGCAGGCCAACCAGGATCATGGTCTATGGGGTTGTTGATCAACTGGTTAAAATTGGGAAGAATGAGACCCGCCATATAAGCGAGCAAGGCAGCAGCTGGAATAGTTCCTGTTGTGGCCCCACTAGTAGTATTCCCAGCATTAGGGCCGGGGATACCTCCAGTGTTAGGTCTTGGACTAGACATGGTGAAGGTGATAGGAGGAGGGTCAGGGATAGAAACAAAAGGGGAACCCGATGAACCGGAAGAAGATTCAGAAAGGGGACTCGATGGAGGACTAACTCGAACCCTACGCGGAGGAGTAATTCTTCCTAATGGAAACTGAGGATGAAGGCCATGATGTCTCTGGGATAAATTCCTTGGGGGCGCAATGATGGAACACAGACACATATAATAGAAGGAAGAGAGACTAACAAGGGCAGGGAGGTGTAGGATCCAATATTACAATGTCGAAACAAGGGTAGGGACGTGCAAGATAAAATTATTACAATGTTGAAACAAGGGCAAGGAGGTGTAGGATCAAATGATTACAATGTCGAAACAAGGGCAGGGAGGGGCAGGATCAATTGATTACAATGTTATATTCTTGGCCTGGCGGTGTAAACTAGGTGCTCTTCACCTAGGGTGTGTGTATGTGATAAGTGTGTTAATTTTAATTAAGCTCAGACGTGTGTAGAGAAAAAAGAAAAAAAGATGTTTGTATAGCTGTAAATAAATCTGAATATAACAGTAAAAGAAACTGAATATGACAGAAAATAAACAACTAAAGATGCATCAAATTAAACCCAAGGAGGAGGGCTTCCCAACAACTAGTATATGGGTAGGCGAAATCTAGTCAAAACACATAAAATGGCCAATGGATCTAAAGTCAGGAGGGACAGGGATCTAAAGGTCAGATATTCTGGAAATAGGTGTAGAAAACAACAAAAAACCAGAGGGGAAAATGCTGCAAAAAGGGTGGCGAAAGGCTACAACCTGAAGGGAAATAGAGGGGACCCTAAAGGAGGACCAAAAAAAACTAAAAAGAGGTGTTTTGGATGGATGAATAACCAATATGAAATGGATTTCAAAGGAAAGTTCTGGATCTAATAAATGGTTCAACAGACTGAAATCTCAGACGACCTAATTCAGCAAAACTCCTCCTAAAAAGGTCGAAGCGTACTGAAGCCCTAGGGGGCTTGGTTCCTAATTTGACGAGTAAAATGAAGCAATTACAGGTCCAAGACGGGTGGAGAAGGAGGTCAGACAACCCTGAACAGTAGCCTAGACAAACCTAGAAAAACCACAAAAAAATTCCCGCAAAAAGTGCAGGTCGCAGGTTCTGACCTATTTTCAGCAAAGGTCATTGTTTTTAGGCATATTTCCACTTCTTGAAGGTTGAGGTCACATTTTTTGGCCCAAAATGTGCGACCTACACTTCTAGCACTCTCGGGAGTAGGTTTCAGAAAAATGTGTTGTCTCGGCTGCTGCTGATACCTGTCACCTACACAATAGGCCTAGAAACACACAAAAGTAAGAATTTTTACTGTTTTGGAGTTTTAAAGGTTAAAAAAAGCATTAAGAAGTGAAAAATAAGAAGATGAAAAGAAATCGTAGGGGTTGAAGCAGCTGCTCATGTAGGGATCTAAAAAATGACAACAGTCATAATCATAAATGCTTGTGGAGTCGCCAGTTGTTAGTGTGAATTCTAATCGCAAGCGTATGAAAAAAGCTCAGTTTAGATGTGCATAACAAACAACCCTAACATCAAGGATGGCTGTCAATTTCTTTAGATCTACGGTTAGTTGACCAAGACAAATGATACAAAAATCTAGATCTATGCAGTTAAAGATATTAAACAACAAATAATAAGAGTTCCACCATGCATCCAATAAACAAGACAAGAATGTTTTTAAAGAATTTTTGTATTATGACACCTGGGAACGGAACATAGAAAGATTTTGTCAATCCCCCTCAATGGGATGGGTTCTTGTATGTCCTCGATGCTTCCGATCTAAGATCTCTCTCTCTTGATGGTGTAGAAAACCCAGACAAAAATGGAACTCAAGGGGAGTTCACAAGAAAAAGGATAGAAAATATGACAATGATGGGGGATCAAAGTTAGACCAAAAGTGTAGATCTAGAGTGATCTTTAGGCAACAAAAGGTAGTGAATGAATGGAAAAACCCTTCTATTTATAACAAACTATTGAGTTAGTCTAGATATTGGTGCATAATTAAAATAGTATTAACCAAATCTAGATCCAACTTTTGTGGAATATTTTATTATTTTTGCCGGAGGGAAAAAGAATTTGAATTTGGTCAAACCTTTTTATTTGTAAATAATTAATAAATAAATGATTTATTTATTATTTTAAGAACGCGGTTGAGTAATAATTAAATAAATAGTGATTTATTTAATTATTTATAAATGATTTAGTCAAATTTAACAAGGAATATTATTTAAATAATGTTTTGAATAATTATTCCTAGAAAATAATAAAACAAATAATGATTTATCTAATTATTTTCCTGTTTTGGGCTAAATATGACCAAGAATACTAATTAAATTGTGGTTTAATTAATTATCTCTTGAGGAAAACCAAAAAAATAGGGTTTATTCAATATTTCCTCACGGGGTTTCCTGTTTACACCATAAACAACTTAATAAATTAAGGATTACTAAGTTATTTTTCATAGTGAAAGAAATTCTACTAGGGTAGAAATGGTCTTACATGGTGTAATTTGGTCCATCTAATAGTAATAGGTTAGATGACCAAAAATTGGTGTAACATAAAGGGTAGCCAAGTTGAGGATGGGAAGAGTCAGATATTTGTGGGTAGGCCAAGGGGGAGACCTAGAGCGAAGGCTCAGGGTGAAGGTTGCAGTAAACGTACCTGCATGGAAATGACTACAAGGGTAGCAATGAAAGATTTTCAATATACTATCCTGCCGAAAGGAAAAAAAAATAGTGGAGGTTTGGGAGAATGAATTTCGCCAACAAAGGTGGGATATTCTTGACAAAAAAGTAGAGGAGGGGTTTAATTAGATCATTGATATTGGCAAAACCAAGAACTGTGCTACCCTCTTCGACCACAAAACCCTATAAAATACTTAGCATGTGAAGACTTTGATAGGAAAAATGCAGGCAAAAGGCTCTGGGGGAAGGGCCAAAGGCCAGGATGATACCTTAGGTCAATCGAGGGCCATCAATCAGTGACTTGGAGGGATTGAATATGTTCTAAGGACATTGGAGAATATTTAGAAGTTGCAAGCTGGTCGTATCAGCAACCTAAACTACATGTTCATTATTTACCTTAAGTATATACATAACATTTACATTACTCTTGCGGTAGAGAAACAAGAACCAGCGAGCCTCTGGAAGTTCAAGGAAAGATAGATAGGAGGGTCTAGTGTTCCCATGGTAGTGACTCCAATGATGGCTCCAGTGAGTACTACAACTGGCGAGGTTCCTTCAAAATGAGTTTCAGGAAAGCAACTACTTTGTTTACCTGGTTTACTATGATATTAGATTACTTAGATAGTAGTTTTAGTATGAAGTCTAGTAGTTTGTTTTGTTAATTTTAGGTCTGGAAATCATAGATACCAGTTAGGAAGACTTAATATGTATTATAGTTGCAATAGTAAGTTTTTTAAATGGAACAAGAGACATAAGAACTTAATGGTTTTCTTGGAGAGAGGTTATATTAAGAAATTTTATTTTTGCACTTGGTTTCAGTTTCCAATCTAGAAAACCAACTGCTATTTTGTATTGTGATTTTTTCTAAGTAGTATAAATACTTTCTGTTGACTTAAAAAATAAAAATAAAAAACTAAAATGAAATTAATTTTTCAAATCGAAATTTAATCCTTTATTTTTCCTGTTATCCTTGTTTGTTTGTAAATTTAAAATATTTTTAATATAAAGTTTGATTTCACAGGTTATCAGGAAGATCTCTAAAATATTTGGAAACAATAAAATTTCACTAGAGTCATTAATTATGATATTTTGATTTTTAACATCCATAAGAAGTCGAAGATAATTTGGGCAATTACTGGGGACTGGCTTGGTGCTTGAACGATGGTGGAACCCTAACTGGTTTCAATGATGGAGGAACCCTAGCTGCGACAAAGATAACTAACAATGGCTGCGTGGAGGCTATAGCGGGCCTACGTTCATACTTATTAAATGGGGTTACAGAGGGTAGAAAAGTGACGGTTCCAGGCAGCAGGCTTGAGGCAGGGTGTTATTCCATTCTATCACAATAGAGGGTGAGTAACAAAACTTTTTACTATACAACATTCGAAGGGTTTCCTGTTTTACCATTTTCTGCAAAGCTTGGAGGTTAACTGTTAGGACCAGTAGGTGTGCGCCTGGGGTTAGGATCACAGAGGTAATGGATCTTCACCGTTGTCGAAAAGGAAGGTTCAGGTAACATGGTCAATGGCTCGAAAAGGTTGTGGGTGGATCCAGAGCTAGGTGATAAGTTAGCCATGTGGGGTTTGGAAGTCACGGAACAAAATCTGATGGAGTTAATTGGTACAGCTGGAATGTGCTCCTGGATCTCAAGAGGCTTGGGGAAGGAGAGGAAGCAAGGAGGGTTTCCAGTTTCCAGGGAAGATACCCTCACAGGCATGGATATGGTGTCATTTTTATCCTCTGAAGGACCAACGAGAAGTCTGGAACAATTTACATGTCCTGGAGCGAAAGTCGAAAATGAGCTGGTAAGTGACAAACCATTCGAATTATGCCATCCCTTTCTTTAGACAGGGGGCCTTGAGGACATTTTTTATAGTTGTGTTCCCTGGAATCATCATGGGCAGGTCCTTGGATTTTAAGGACTGCAAAGGGGCTCATTGGCTTTGGTGTCGACCATAGAAGGAGTGGCGAAGGGTTTGGGGGCTTGCAGACCACTGAGAACTCCGGGGGAAGGGGAGAAGAGACTTCAAGGTTTCTTACGGGGGAAGGGTTTCGGAAGCATAGTGGATGTTATATTTGAAGAGAAGTCAGAGAGGGCGTACATCCAAAGAAAGGAAGAGGGGCTCGTAGCAGAAGGGAGTCTCTTGGGTCTAAGCTTTAGTCAGGACTCCCTTAAGTATCCTCTGAAACACACCAAAGGGCTTTTGGAAGGGATCACTCTAGACTTGTTTCTGTAGTGGATGGAAAATCATATAATCCCTTGTATTAGGGAGGGCGAACAAAGGGCCAACCCCACTCCTGAAGCACAATTCCTAGATCAATGAGGGAGTCCGTACATAGAGAATTCAGGGGCCACAGATAGCCCAAGGGCCATCAGGAAGAAATTAAAGCAATCAAGAGGAAGGAAAAAATCCAAAATATGATATTGGGGATAGACATATCGATGGATGAAGAGATGGAGACTGCAGATCTCACCCTGGTAGGGAGAACCAAGGGGAAGAAAATTTCAACAAGCTACATTAAGGATTGGGTGACAAAGGTGTGGACAAAAGCCACTAATCCGATATTTGAAGAGGTAAATTTGACAAATTCTTGGTTTATGATTAAATTCAAGAGTAAGGAATCAATACAATGGGTTCTAGAAAGGAATTTGGGTTTCAGCCGAGCTCCCATCTTATTTAAGCAGTGGAGTCCTCTTTTCGATGCGCAGTGAGAGAAGTCGTTGATCTTCCAATTTGGGTAAGGCTCTCGAGTCTCCCGCATCCCTTGTGGATAGAGAATGTATTTAGGGAGATAAGGAATGAACTAGGGCATTTTCCAAAGGCTGATATGTCCTTCAAATCGACTGGGGAGCAAGGAATTGCAAGAATTTTGGTGCAATTAAACCCGAGAGATGGATTATCAGAAGCAATTCAACTCCACTATCATGACTGGTCTTTCATCCAGGCACTGGATTATGAAATATTTCCCTTCTAATGTCACAGATGAAACCAATATGGAAATCTAGCAAAGGACTGTCCATTGAGTATCAGAAGAAGGAAGAAGCATTATAGGGGGAAGAATAAGCCAAAGAAGGAATATTAGACTCCGGTGGGTAGGCCATCCTCGGAGACATACCATGGTAATCAGGGAGGGGTTCCTTTTGAAATAGCAATGGAAGGGGACTAGAACATGCTGATGGAAGAAGTGATCGATCAGGAACAGGAGATGGCGGTGGAGCTCTGTTAGCACGCGATTCAGGAAGATCTAGAGGCCTCAACAGTTCCAATGAATGAGGGTACTCCCTCTGACCCCACTCCCTCTCTTTTTGTTATTGTTTCAGATTGTATGGAAATGTTTTTGGGGCCTGGACCTTCCAAGCCCTCTCAATATAATTCACTACAAAAACATGACAATATAAGTGATACACTGGATAGTATTATCACCTCTATCCCTGAGCTAAACCTAGAATCGCTCACTCCACTATTTCTAGATTCAATTTCTTACAAACAGGAAGGTGAGAGAAACCCTTACAATATGAGACCTCGTGATAAGAAAGAAAACCTGTCGGAGGTGTTTGGGGGTTTGGGGAATTTTTGGGATCCCCTTCCAGGGCCAAAGTTGAGGGGTAGGAAATTAAATTTATCCAAAGCCTAGATGAGAGCCAAAATGGACATAGTTGATGGAAAGCAAGAACTATTAAACATGGTACTTAGAGCAGTGAATACCCCAGAGATGGTGAAAAAATGATCATTTTGTCCTTAAATTGTTGAGCGTTGTCTAGTAAGCCAAAAAAACTAGCCCTCAAGGCTCTTATAAATAAGTATGGGCTGGATATTATTATGCTCTAGGAGACTCTAGGAGTTGGAGAAGATGTCTTACATTATTTAGCAAATATTTTCCTAGGCTGGTCTTTTCAGTGCCTTGATGCTAAGGGAAGGTCAGGGGGATTAGTCATAGGCTTCAGGGAAGGAAAAATAAAGTTGATCAACAGTTGGGGTCTAGATCAGGTCCTGGCGCTTGAAGTCTATTCCTCAGACTTCTGATTAAATTTCCTCTTTTTAAACATCTACGGGCCATGCCAGGACTATATGCACTTTCTGAATGATCTATGGGCTAAATATTTCATGGGCAGCTTAAACCTCATCATAGGTGGAGACCTTAAATTTTCAATAGGGTAAACAGAACCTTGGGGACATAATGCTTGATCAGATCCCTTGTCAACCTTCTTCTCTTCGAAAATCATTGATGGTAAGCTGATGGACTTAATTCCCCTAAAGATGAGGCCTACCTGGTGGAACATAAGAGTTGGTGAAGCTAGAGTAGCAAAGAGGCTGGATAGATTTTTTTATCAAAGATGAGGTTGTGGACAAAACTCCGTTGATTCAATAATGGATTCGAGAAGGGGGAGAATCAAATCATCAACCTATCCTCTTAGAAATCAAAGGATCAAATGCCAAACCTGGTTCTCCATTTAAATTCAACTTAGTGTGGCTAAGGGACGAATCTTTCATTTCCCACTTCAAGGAGACATGGATCTCACTGGGAGCTGAGGAACATCATAACAAAGTAGGCTCATTTCTAGAAAACCTCAAGAGAATGAAGAAAGCCACAATTTATTGGGAAAAAAAGAAGAAAGCATTAGAGGAGGAATGGCTAAAATGGATAGGTGAGGAGTTGGTAAGATTGGAAAGTTCTGATGAAGATGGGTATGAAACAGTGGAAAAAAGAGATTGCATTAAAAACCTAGAGGTTGAAAGAAGGAATATCCTCCTCAGAAGGGAGGAACAGTGGAGGAAAAAGAGTAGGGCTATTTGGTTGTCTGCTGGTGATGAAAACTCAAAGTTCTTCCACAAGTATACACAAGGGCGAAAGAATATAAATATAATCTGGGGATGAGAACAATGGATGGCGGGATTTCAAAATCTTTTGATGACCTGCCTACCATAGGAAATAATTACTTTAGGAACCTCTACAAAGCCCCTATGGAAACTACTATTGCAGAAGTAGTGAAGGTGTCACAACTTTCCCAAGATATGTCGAAGAAGAGGAAAACAAGATGCTTATAAGCTCGATGTCTAAGGAGGAAGTGGAAGGAGTCCTAAAAGCAATGTAAAAGGATAAAATCCCTAGGTCAGACGGATGGAAAATGGAATTTTACCAACATTTATTTGAATCATTGGGGGAGGACCTTACAGCTGCGGTGGAAGAATCAAGGTTAAAAGGAGCTATTTTTGAACCCTTGAACTTGAACTTCATTGCAATAATTCCCAAACTGGATGAGCCTGTCTCTTTTGATGACTTCCATCCCATATCACTTTGTAACTATGTTTACAAAATCATTGCTAAGGTTATAGCTGTAATGCTAAAACCGATCCTCTCCAAGAATATCTCGAAGGAACAATTTGGTTTTCTAGAGGGTAGACAGATTCGCGAAGCAATTGGAGTAGCAAAAAAAGTAATGCATAGTATGAAAAGTTATAGGAGGAAAGGGTTGATCATAAAGATTGATTTATCAAAGGCCTACGACAAAATAAGTTGGATATATATCAAATTCCTGCTAACACATCTGGGTTTCCACTATGAATTCATCAACTTGGTGATGGGATGTATTACAGACATAAGTTTTGCAGTCCTGATCAATGGGGAAACATCCCCTTTCTTCAAGAGTGAAATAGGGTTGCACCAAGGGTGCCCTCTCTCACCATTACTCTTCCTACTGGTGGCAGAAGGACTAAGTCATATGCTAGTGGAAGTCAAAAGAAAAGGGGAAATCAAAGGCATAGAAGTTGCTACAAATCTACACATTACACATATGTTGTTTGCGGATTATATCCTTATTTTCAGTGATGGAAGTAGAAGGGACATCTCTCATATGAATTCCTCCCTGGAGCTCTTCCTTATTGCCACGAGAATGAGTATTAATGTCCAAACGTCCTCCATTATATTAGAAGGCCTCTTGGGAGAGGAATCAAGGAGAATAGTAGGAGATATTTAAAACATATTTAAAAAATAAATATTATTAAAGCATATTTAAAAATAAGTTGTTTGAATCTAGAAGAATAAGTTGTTTGAATCTGGAAAAAAATTGAAGTGACATCTTGATTTGTGACATCAAATGTCTAAAGCTCCACACTCTATTTCTGTGTAATAACATCCGTCTTGAATCAATTTCCCCAAGTTTTTTTAATGATATGAGGGAGTCCGTACATAGAGAATTCAGGGGCCACAGATAGCCCAAGGGCCATCAGGAAGAAATTAAAGCAATCAAGAGGAAGGAAAAAATCCAAAATATGATATTGGGGATAGACATCTCGATGGATGAAGAGATGGAGACTGCAGATCTCACCCTGGTAGGGAGAACCAAGGGGAAGAAAATTTCAACAAGCTACATTAAGGATTGGGTGACAAAGGTGTGGACAAAAGCCACTAATCCGATATTTGAAGAGGTAAATTTGACAAATTCTTGGTTTATGATTAAATTCAAGAGTAAGGAACCAATACAATGGATTCTAGAAAGGAATTTGGGTTTCAGCCAAGCTCCCATCTTATTTAAGTAGTGGAGTCCTCTTTTCGATGCGCAGCGAGAGAAGGTCGTTGATCTTCCAATTTGGGTAAGGCTCTCGAGTCTCCCACATCCCCTGTGGATAGAGAATGTATTTAGGGAGATAAGGAATGAACTAGGGCACTTTACAAAGGCTGATATGTCCTTCAAATTGACTGGGGAGCAAGGAATTGCAAGAATTTTGGTGCAATTAAACCCGAGAGATGGATTATCAGAAGCAATTCAACTCCACTATCGTGACTGGTCTTTCATCCAGGCACTAGATTATGAAATATTTCCCTTCTAATGTCACAGATGAAACCAATATGGAAATCTAGCAAAGGACTGTCCATTGAGTATCAGAAGAAGGAAGAAGCATTATAGGGGGAAGAATAAGCCAAAGAAGGAATATTAGAGTCCGGTGGGTAGGCCATCCTTAGAGACATACCATAGTAATCAGGGAGGGGTTCCTTTTGAAATGGAAATGGAAGGGGACTAGAACATGCTGATGGAAGAAGCGGTCGATCAGGAACAGGAGATGGCGGTGGAGCTCTGTTAGCACGCGATTCAGGAAGATCTAGAGGCCTCAATAGTTCCAATGAATGAGGGTACTCCCTCTGACCCCACTCCCTCTCTTTTTGTTATTGTTTTAGATTGTATGGAAATGTTTTTGGAGCCTGGACCTTCCAGGCCCTCTCAATATAATTCACTATAAAAACATGACAATATAAGTGATACACTGGATAGTATTATCACCTCTATCCCTGAGCTAAACCTGGAACCGCTCACTCCACTATTTCTAGATTCGATTTCTTACAAACAGGAAGGTGAGAGAAACCCTTACAATATGAGACCTCGTGATAAGAAAGAAAACCTATCGGAGGTGTTTGGGGGTTTGGGGAATTTTTGGGATCCCCTTCCAGGGCCAAAGTAGAGGGGTAGGAAATTAAATTTATCCAAAGCCCAGATGAGAGCCAAAATGGACATAGTTGATGGAAAGCAAGAACTATTAAACATGGTACTTAGAGCAGTGAATACCCCAGAGATGGTGAAAAAATGATCATTTTGTCCTTAAATTGTTGAGGGGTTTTCTAGTAAGCCAAAAAAACTAGCCCTCAAGGCTCTTATAAATAAATATGGGCTGGATATTATTATGCTCTAGGAGACTCTAGGAGTTGGAGAAGATGTCTTGCAGTATTTAGCAAATATTTTCCTAGGCTGCTCTTTTCAGTGCCTTGATGCTAAGGGAAGGTCAGGGGGATTAGCCATAGGCTTCAGGGAAGGAAAACTAAAGTTGGTCAACAGTTGGGGTCTGGATCAGGTCTTGGCGCTTGAAGTCTATTCCTCAGAATTCTGATTAAATTTCCTCTTTTTAAACATCTACAGGCCATGCCAGGACTAGATGCACTTTCTGGATGATCTATGGGCTAAATCTTTCATGGGCAGCTTAAACCTCATCATAGGTGGAGATCTTAATTTTTCAATAGGGTAAGCAGAACCTTGGGGACCTAATGCTTGATCAGATCCCTTGTCGACCTTCTTCTCTTCGAAAATCATTGATGGTAAGCTGATGGACTTAATTCCCCTAAAGATGAGGCCTACCTGGTGGAACATAAGAGTTGGTGAAGTTAGAGTAGCAAAGAGGCTGGATAGATTTTTTTATCAAAGATGAGGTTGTGGACAAAACTCCGTTGATTCAACAATGGATTCGAGAAGGGGGAGAATCAAATCATCAACCTATCCTCTTAGAAATCAAAGGATCAAATGCCAAACCTGGTTCTCCATTTAAATTCAACTTAGTGTGGCTAAGGGATGAATCTTTCATTTCCCACTTCAAGGAGACATGGATCTCATTGGGAGCTGAGGAACATCATAACAAAGTAGGCTCATTTCTAGAAAACCTCAAGAGAATGAAGAAAGCCACAATTTATTGGGAAAAAAAGAAGAAAGCATTAGAGGAGGAGTGGCTAAAATGGATAGGTGACGAGTTGGTAAGATTGGAAAGTTCTGATGAAGATGGGTATGAAACAGTGGAAAAAAGAGATTGCATTAAAAACCTAGAGGTTGAAAGAAGGAATATCCTCCTCAGAAGGGAGGAACAGTGGAGGCAAAAGAGAAGGGCTATTTGGTTGTCTGCTGGTGATGAAAACTCAAAGTTCTTCCACAAGTATACAAAAGGGAAAAAGAATATAAATACAATCTGGGGATGAGAACAACGGATGGTGGGATTTCAAAATCTTTTGATGACCTGCCTACCATAGGAAATAATTACTTTAGGAACCTCTACAAAGCCCCTATGGAAACTACTATTGCAGAAGTAGTGAAGGTGTCACAACTTTCCCAAGATATGTCGAAGAAGAGGAAAACAAGATGCCTATAAGCTCGATGTCTAAGGAGGAAGTGGAAGGAGTCCTAAAAGCAATGTAAAATATTAAAAGCCCTAGGTCAGACGGATGGAAAATGGAATTTTACCAACATTTATTTGAATCATTGGGGGAGGACCTTATAGCTGCGGTGGAAGAATCAAGGTTAAAAGGAGCTATTTTTGAACCCTTGAACTCAAACTTCATTGCACTAATTCCCAAACTGGATGAGCCTGTCTCTTTTGGTGACTTCCATCCCATATCACTTTGTAACTGTGTTTACAAAATCATTGCTAAGGTTATAGCTGTAATGCTAAAACCGATCCTCTCCAAGAATATCTCGAAGGAACAATTTGGTTTCTGGGGTGACAGTTCAGAAGCAATTGGAGTAGCTCAAAGTAATGCATAGTATGAAAAGTTATAGGAGGAAAGGTTGATCACAAGATTTGATTTATCAAAGGCCTACGACAAAATAAGTTGGATATATATCGATTCACCTTTCTTTGTATACAGTTTCCTATGAATTCATCAACTTGGTGATGGGATGTATTACAGACATAAGTTTTGCAGTCCTGATCAATGGGGAAACATCCCCTTTCTTCAAGAGTGAAATAGGGTTGCACCAAGGGTGCCCTCTCTCACCATTACTCTTCCTACTAGTGGCAGAAGGACTAAGTCATATGCTAGTGGAAGTCAAAAGGAAAGGGGAAATCAAAGGCATAGAAGTTGCTACAAATCTACACATTACACATATGTTGTTTGTGGATTATATCCTTATTTTCAGTGATGGAAGTAGAAGGGACATCTCTCATATGAATTCCTCCCTGGAGCTCTTCCTTATTGCCACGAGAATGAGTATTAATGTCCAAACGTCCTCCATTATATTAGAAGGCCTCTTGGGAGAGGAATCAAGGAGAATAGTAGGAGATATTCCATTTGAGATTAAGCAGATGAATGAGAGCTTCATATACCTCGGGTTTCACCTCAAGCCTGAATCATAAAAATCCACAGACTGGTTGTGGATGGTGGCGAAAATTGAAAAAAAAGCAAAAATATAGAGTTTTAAGTGGTTTTCAAGAGCAGGCGGGTCGGTCCTAATAAAATCAGTTCTAATGGCTATCCCGGTTTTTTGGGTCATGCTATCTTAAACGCCTAAAGGAATTATGGGGAGAATCTGGAACATCTGTAGCAAATTCTTATGGGCTGGATCAAAGGAGGAAGAAGTGCTCCCATGGGTGGAATGGGAGAGGATTGCAAGGATAAAATATTCGGGGGTTGGGTTATAAAGGAGCTACCCTCCTTTGTGTCATCCTTAACAGCTAAAATGGGATGGAACATGCTGTCAAAGGATTCCTTTTGGACCTAGGTTATGAGAAGGAAGTACATTTCCCAATGCCTCTGCTTGATTGGCTGCAGACTCCTATTAAAAAGTCCTCCAGCAACTCGGTGGTGTGGAGGGCCACACTGGGGTCCATAAAGATCAATGAAAAAGGTTTGGTTTGGTAGGTAGGTAATGGACAATAGGTTCAGATAGGCCTGGATCCTTGGGTGGGGTACAATGCGGGGCTTTCACTATCTGAAGGTATAAGGAACCACTTATCTGACAAAGGTTTCTTTTTCTAGAACCAAATTGAAAAACAAGGTGCCTCAACATTATGGTAGCAGGGTGGATGACAGGATAAGATCTTTAGTTGGAGCCTCAATGGATCGAGGCATGGCATCAATATACCAACGAGTTGACAAGATCAAATGTTCGGATCTGAGATAGGCCAAATGAACTCCATTGGGTACATGCCCTGTCAGGAAAATATTCACCAAAGTTTGGATATGCCTACCTCATGTCCAAGGAGGGGTGGGAGAACTCGGAATGGTGGGCCAAACTACTCTGGAAACTGAAGTGCCCTGCCAAAAGCCGTCAATTCTTTTGGTGTATATTGAAAAACAAATTCCCTACTTGGGACAACATACAAAAAAGGAAGAAGGAAGGGATGGGAAGATGCACCCTTTGCAAAATTTCTTTTGAAACTTTCCCTCACCTGTTCATTCACTGCTCTTTCATTAAATAGGTTGGACAAAATTCATGAACCTAATTGGTATATCACAAACCTAGAGAGGGGACATTGTAAATGAAGCATGGCAGAACTGGTGGAACAATTGTTAAGAGGAGAAAGGCAAAGTGATCCCACTACTTATAGCCTAGGGTCTCTCGCTAGCAAGGAACATATCAATTTTCAAAGGCTAGGATATTCTGTATCACTCGGTAGCCTCCGAATGTGCAACCATATATGAGCTATTTCCTGAGCAAAGCCCAAACACAAATCGTAGGGTGATCATCCCCGAGCAGATAAGAGGCAACATCCTGTGGTCACACTTTGATGGTGCTTCAAGCCCTGAAAACATATGCGGGGTAGGCTTAGTGATTCATCTAAGCTCGTGTAAGAGATTGGAGGCCTCCATAGGGCTTGGGCTTGGGACAAACAATTATGCAGAACTAAAAGCTCCCCACACTCTATTATTCTTACTTTCTCATTTGGGTTTAAATTCAGTTCTAATTTTTGGAGATTCTCTGAACATCATCAAATAGTTCAACAAGGAGTTTACTGGTAAATTTTTTTTATTAAGTCCTATTCTTGAGGACCTATGGATGTTTAAAGAACATTTTAATTATATTTTTTTGTGTCACATTTATAGGGAACATAACGTTGAGGCATAACTCCTTTATAAGGAGGGTTTACAGCAGGATCTGGGCAGTTGGAAGATTCAATAAATAGGGTCGGAAGGTCCTATCGAGACGGAGTGCCCCCCTTTTTTCTAGAAATTTTATTGCATGCTTCAGACCTCTTGTTTATGTACATTCTCTGCTAGTCATATTATGTTTGTACTCTAAGACTATCTAAACTATATTACTTGTACTTTCTCAAAAACTTATTATTGCTTTAAAATTTTTTATATCAGTAACAAAGTCCTTTACATTGTTTCTGTTTGGGCTGGTTTTTCCTCATAAGAGGAGGCTCAGAAACATGGGTGAGGTATAAAAGCCAACTAATTTTGGCGATTTTTGTATGGACTTGAAAACAAATCATATGGTTTTTCTGGTTTTGGAAAAGGTTGTAAGAACAACAATCAATTCTCTGGAGGGTTGTCTCCCAGACAAAGGAATGCTTCAATGCATGTGAAATGCAACTTTTTGTTTCAATATAATAAGTTTGATTTTTTTCTTTGGAAAAGAACATCCATTAGAAGTTCATTATGAAATTTTGTTTCTACACAATTTTGTTCATTTTAAAATGATGCAAAATGCCAATCCAACTACTACAAAAACCAATTAAACTAAACTACAAATCCATATAAAGTTTAATTCTAAATTTTAGAAACTCCTAAATGAAACTACAAGTCTGTGTAGACCTTCTCTTCATTATTGCGAAGCAGGTTGACATTATTAAGATGAACAAAAATTCAATTCAATACAACAAAGATATCATCTTCATTGAAATAATTGTGGCGTTGGATCATGGGGATCTGTATTTGCTTCAGGATCCTTATAATCCACATTGAATGTGACAGCTTCCTTTGTAAAAGTCATTGGACTACCTATATTTCGAAATGCTTACTCATTTTCAGTGACTTTCTCAAATTTTGCAAATACTTACAAATTAATCAATAACAACAAAAATAAGCCAGTTTTTTCTATGATATGTTAGGCTAATTTATAGACTCCACATTGTTAATTTACTACCTGAGACTTCCCAGATAATTTTCATCCTTATTGGCTTGCATTCCATCTGCACTAGGAAAACAAGAATTAGTAAGTTTTGTATAATTCAATGAATCAGTTTATTTAAGCTCATTTTTTACTATTTTCTTATGGTCATGTGATTATGTTAACTCATTACCTTCTAGTGTCAATCACTTGTGCAGAATTGGGTGGAAATAGTCACTAGAGTAATGATATTGATGGAAATTGCACAAAGATTTTTTAATTAAGATATATTTTTTTATTTGATTCTTTAACATGTAGATTTTTAAATAATAAAGATATATTAACTCAACACAACCATATTAAAGTTATGTTATGTTCATATTTACAATTAGTAAATACAAAAAGTTAAAGAGTTAATTTCATGTATTTATTTACTTTAAATATGTATCATTATTTGAGTTTATATAGCAATTATGTTACTGTTTAGTTATTAGTTTTAGAATCTATGAGCATTTATTTCCCGATTTTATTTAAATAATTTTATTTGTATATAGTTATTAATTTTTAGGATCTCCTAAGCTTAGCTTAGCTTCCTTTTTCTTTTGTTTATTTATAACTTTTATAGTTAATAACTATTAACTATAATGATAATTAGTTTTTAGTTCTTAGAATCATGTGAGTCTCTCCTTCCTAATTTTATTAAGAAAGATTTATTTATATATAATTAATAATTTTTAGAATCTAATAGATATATTTGAACTCGACAAAATCATATTAATGTCACATTATGTTTGTTTTTAAAATTAATCAATACAAAGGGTTACTTAATAAAAAATAGTTTGAATTATTGATGTGTATTGCTTGATATAAGATGTAAGTTTATAATTACAATTTTCTTTTTCAATATATATTTCTTTAATTTAACTTTAATCAGAAGTAATATCCACTAATTTCATTGAAATAAATAATATATATTTTTTAATTATGATATTTTCTTTATTTGATTCTTTAACATGTAGATTTCTAAATAATAAAGATATGTTAACTCAACATAATTATTAATTTTATGTTATGCTCATATTTACAATCAGTCAATATAAATAGGTAATTAATAAAAAATAATTTGAATTATTGATTTGTTTTATGTTGACTACAAGATGTCAACCATGATCCCCATGAAAATTGGCGAATTGTCAAGGTTTTCTACTTTATTAATATTATGTTATGTTGGTAGTTACAATTAGTTATTTACATTAAATATAATTTTTCATGATTCTTAAAATTTATTATTATACAATTTCTATAATCATATATAACTTCATGTATTTATTTACTTTAAAAATGTATCATTATTTGAGATTATGTTCTTTGTTTATAATTACAATTTTTTTAGTATATCTTTCTCTAATTTAACTTTCATTAAAAATAATATCCACTAATTTGATTTAAATAAATAATATATATTTTTAATTAGGATTTATTTGATTTTTTAATATGTAGATTTCTACGCCGGATGCGGCGGCAGTGGCGAATTAATGAGCCAAGGGCTCCTGCGCAGCTCCCAACGCTGCCTACATGCCGAGCCCACATGGCCCATAGCACTTCTTCTGCAGGCGTTATTAATACGCCTCGAACTGGCCACTGTTGCAGTTATTACTCCTTTGCTCTCGGGTATATGGTGCTGGTGTTGTTGATCGTTTACAGTATGGAGGAAGAGCAGGACGATGAGAGCCATGGCGGACCTCTGAACCCCTTGAATGTTGTATGTTCGCCTGGCTGTGCCAATTCCAGTTGCAAAACGCAGACGGGACGACGCTGTAGCATTCTAGCTTGTCTGGAGACAATTCCGGGCGTCCATTTCTCCAACAGCCCCTTCTGCAGTGCTTCGGCCTCATCTGGAGCTCCAGCTGTGCTCATTGCAGGTACTTTGTCTCCCTTCAGCCTCAATTTGCATTCTCAGGATAGTTCCTCCTCTGGCAATTGTATTTCCGGTTTTACTGCTCATTTGCCCGGTCGGCGTCACCCTGGTGATCTCCCTTCCGTTTCTCAAGTTCCTGACCCTCTCTTTGGGTGCCCTCGCTTGCGCCACCTTTTGTTGGCCATGCCACGCCTCAGGCAGCGCATGCGCTGTAGACGAGGCGTTAGTCGAGGCCATGCAACTGTCAATCCTCCCTCGCCTCTCTCTGAAATTAGCTCCTCCTCTGAGGATGATGATATCACGCCCCCGCCTGCTTCACGCGGCGGTGGAAGCAGAGGTAGGGGCAGAGGACGTCGTGCTGAGAATTCTGGTCTTGTTGGCAGAGGTCGTGGCCGTGCACGTGTTTCTGGTGATTTCCCCTGTCAGCCCACTCCCGCCTCTCCTTCTGGGCCTCCCGGTCATGACCCCCCTCCTGACCCTCACGCTCATTCCAGTCAGCCTCCCCCTTCTGACTTCACTGTCCCTCCTAGTCAGCCCAATCCTCGAGCTAGCAGGTTTCGGGGTTCGACTATCAGACAATCTACCCAGAATGTTGAGCTCCGCTTCCACTGCACCTCCTTCGACTCCATCATCACCGCCTTCATCTCCGTCTCTCTCCGTGAAGAAATCCCGCACCGTGCCTCCCCCTCCCCTCCTTTTGACCTTCGCCCCATTCCCCCTCAACTCACGGAGCTGCGTCCTGAAGAGGACAACAAGGATTTGAAGACTGACAGTCTTGCAAGAAAGGAGGACAGTAGCGAGGAGAATGAATATGCATGCAGAATTGAAGAGGAACCAATGTCTTCTGAGCATGACGGTTAATTCCCCTGGCTCATTTACTTCTGGTTTTTTTGAGTTTTGCTGTTTTAATGGCTCTACTGATGGGCAGAATGGTGTTTTTAGCTTTTATGTTGTTGATTTCATTTTATGTATAAACCTCTGGCCGGTTTCCCTTCCAAGGGCGGCCCAATACATAATGCTTAATGGGTCGGTTTCCCGCTCTGGGCGACCCAGAACAATCAAGAACAGTGCTGACAATCAGTCCCAGCTGGCTGGCTTACACAGCAGCAGCTGTGGTAGTTTTGTACCAATATTTTTATAAGTTAATAGATTTAGTCTTATTTAGAAAAAAAAAAAATATGTAGATTTCTAAATAATAAAGATATGTTAACTCAACAGAACCACATTAACATTATGTACTGTTATTATCTACAATTAGCCATTACAAAAAGTTAATTAATAAAAATTACTCTGATATCTATGAGTGAAATGGAACACATTAAAAAAATAAAAATAAAACATCCAAACTTTTACCCCAATCACATGATAACAAAATTACATAATTATATATTTTTAATGATTTTTTAAAATTAGATATTAGAAATAGTGAACCCTAAATTATAAGTGATCAACTATATATATACTTACTTTAATAATTTTTTCTAAATTAAATATTAAAATTGTTATGGTCAACCCTAAATAAATTATAAGTGAAAAAAAAACAAATCAATTATTATAATAAATTTTTAAAATTCAACTTACGAATATAAAAATAATTTCAATTTCCTTCAAAATAAACCCTTTCCAAATTGCTCTTCCTTTCTTTTCGGTTTTCATAAGCTTATTCATCTTTCTTCGTAATGTGAATAACTATGATAAAAGAAGTTGGAACTTTTACAAGAAGTTTGGTGAAGATCCATGAGTGTGTCGGCTCGAGCGGGAAGTTGTATTCAACAAATCAACCGCTACTGATTTTTAATTTAATTATATATATTTTTAGTACTTCGTTTGGTATATAGCCATAAATATATTTATGGGTATGGGTTTATAGTCTGTCAAAACCAGGGATTTAAACATTCAATCTAAACATTGAATCTTGATCTCCATTTAAACTGCGATATTATTTTATTAATTTAATATATATATATATATATATATATATATATATATATTCATAATTATAAATAATAATTATTATTATAATAGGATTTAAGCATTGAATCTTGAACTTCATTTAAACTGCGATATTCTTTTATTAATTTAATATATATATATATATATATATATATATATATATATATTCAATACTTATAATTATAAATAAATATTATTATTATAATATTAAAAATTATGTAAAATTAAAATATTATTTATAAATAAAATTTAATTATTAAAAAAAAAATCAATAATATTTCAAATTTCAACTTCATTATATTAAAAAATAAACCATAAAACTTTCAAATGTACTTTTCTTAATTTTATAAGAATAAGTAAATGTATGAAACCAAAAAGTAAAACATTGTGTTATTGAAGTTAAGCATAGCAAGTACAATAATTGTACACATAATATGTTTGAATCATGGAATGATCAATCTATGACACTGGAAATGTTTTTGTTCAGTAATGAAAAAAGTAGTATTTTTGCCATAGTTATAGATGAACTTTCATATTACTTAGATGAAGAAAACCCTTTAAAAACTTGATAATTCAAAATTTTAGATGAACCTATACCAATAAAACACCTATACTATACCAAACAAATTAAAATAAATTATTATTAATTTTATTATTCATAATTTTAATATTAAGATGATAGTGGTAATTCATTAAAATATTTAGAATTAAATTATGAAAATATAAGATATTTAATCATTAGTTAATATTTTATTTGGTATTGAAAAAACTATTTTTTATTTTTATTTTATTTTAGAAAAATTATATTTGGCCATAGATATGGTTAAATTTATGAATATATTAAAATATACATTGATTTAGAAAATTTTAAAAACCTATAGATTATGGTAAAATGTTAAAATTACATAGTAACCTGTTTAATTAGGAGTGATTTTCAGAACTTAAATTTCAAATATGTTTCAGTATGTAATAAGTTTTTTAATCATAATTTAAAACATTTTAAAGTACAAAATATATATTACAATTTTTATTTTTTTATAAAATTTAGTGAATCATACAAATTATTTAAATTTTAATAGAATATATATGTGTAAGGTTTTTAATTCAATAATATAACCTTATATTTAATTCATCTTTGATTTTTCATTTTAATAAAATAGATAAAAATAATAATAGCAATTTATTATTATTATTAAGAGTAAAGGGAGCTCTACTTGAATGGTTCATGAGGCACAATACTTGCTAAGGTTTTGCAAATGGGGTAGCAATCTAAGTGGACTTGGTTGTGGGGAAAACTCCACACTTAACGCGTTTGAGCGATAGGAATTCTGGGATGGGTGACCTCTTGGGAATTCCTAGTTACCGGGTGCAAGCCCCGGAAGTGATGATTGACGCTATGTGATTCATTTCGCTAGTTTCAATCCCACTTCTTCACCCCTGTGAGCATCACCCGACGCAATGAGTGCTAAGTGGACTATTCAAAAATCATGAGAAATTGGTTAGTTACGACTACCTCTCATGGAAATGGTCATAGATGCATGACTTACTTAATGCAGTTAAATTCTAAAAAATGAAATCAAATATAATGCATTGCAGAAACCCCTCATACTTAAAATACAAAGAGTAAAGGGAGTTGTACTTGAATGGTTCATGAGGCACAATACTTGCTAAGGTTTTGCAAATAGGGTAGCAAGCAAAGTGGACTTGATTGTGGGGAAAATTCCACACTTCAGCGCGCTTGAGCCAAAGGAGTTCTGGGATGGGTGACCTCCCGAGAAGTCCTCGTTACCGAGTGCAAGCCTCGGAAGTGATGATTGACGCTATGTGATTCATTTCACTAGTTTCAATCCCACTTCTTCACCCTTGTGAGCATCACCGAATGGTTCATGAGGCACAATACTTGCTAAGGTTTTGCAAATGGGGTAGCAAGCTAAGTGGAATTGGTTGAATACTGACCTCTCGGGAAGTCCTCGTTATCGGGTGCAAGCCTCCAAAGTGATGATTGATGCTATGTGATTCATTTCACTAGTTTCAATCCCACTTCTTCACCCCTGTGAGCATCACTGAATGGTTCATGAGGCACAATACTTGTGAGCATCGCCGAATGGTTCATGAGGCACAATACTTGCTAAGGTTTTGCAAATGGGGTAACAAGCTAAGTGGACTTGGTTGAATAATTGTGAGCATTGTTGATGGTTCATGAGGCACAATACTTGCTAAGGTTTTGCAAATGGAGTAGCAAGCTAAGTGGCCTTGGTTGTGAGCCAGAGGAGTTCTGGAATGGGTGACCTCTCGAGAAGTCCTGGTTACCGTGTGCAAGCCCTGGAAGTGATGATTAACGCTATGTAATTCATTTCACTAGTTTCAATCACTAATTTCAATCCCACTTCTTCACTCTTACAAACATCACCCCATGCAATGAGTGCTAAATAGACTATTCAAAAATCATGAAAAATTAGTCTATTACTACTAAATCTCAAAAAATAATAACAAATAACAATTTAATTTTAAATTAATACATTATAACATTATTTAATATAGTAATTAAAAAAAAAACGAATGTAGAATTAATAAGAAAAAGATCGTGTCTACAAATCTAAATTTGGCCAAGAAAATTGAGTTTAACTCAAAAACACACAAACGCTCTAAATTTAGCCAAGACAATTGAAAACTAAGAAACAAACAAACGCACGAGATAGATTTAACTATATCAACCTTCGAGAAGATGATTCGCCATACGATATGAGCAGACGTACTCATAGTTTGATCCAATATGATCCCCATACTTATAAATCACATCAATA
The DNA here is from genome assembly GCA_034641835.2 of Pinus albicaulis. NCBI lineage: Eukaryota > Viridiplantae > Streptophyta > Pinopsida > Pinales > Pinaceae > Pinus > Pinus albicaulis. The sequence continues at coordinate 1,064,013,788 of CM076570.1, forward strand.
AATCACCTATTCATGATGTCAAGTACATAATCGAGGATTTCCCCAATAACATATAAAAGTTGTTAACCGATTAAATAAAAGATAATTTCAAAAAAAAAAATTTCAAAAAAATAGAAAACATATTGGTCAAAATTATACTTTGGTAAAGTTAAAAATATATGAAATGTTTGACTAAACAATTAAAGATCAGCCCATAAAAAAAACCTGATACCTATGATAATAATAATATATTAAACTTTTATTTATTTAAAAATTACAAAAATACTAATTAACATAATTCATTTAAAAGCTATAATAAATTATAATAATAATTCACATAATTTATCTAAAAATTATAATAATAATAATTAAAATAGATCCACCAATACAAAACTAGCCCAATTATACTTTAAAAACTACACTATTTTTATTACAAAGCTTAACATCATTTTAATTTAACTCCATACATAAATATGAGACCAAAAAACAAAAATAGTGATTTACCGAACAAAAACAATTTAACTTTTATTCATGTGCACTGCGGGAATATTGGTTTACCAAACAAAAGAATTATTCATGATGTGTTTCATGTACACCATAGGAATAATGTGGACCACAGAAATATTGATTTACCAAACAAAAACAATTTAACTTTGATTAATGTGTACTGCAGGAATATTGGTTTACCAACCAAAAGCAGTATTCATGATGTGTTTCAGGTACAATACATAGTAATATTGATTAAATATATATATATATATATATATATATATATATATATATTTTTTTTTTTTTTAAATGAAGTATTCATTAATTAAAACATATTTAAAAAATAAATATTCTTAAACTATATTTAAAAATAAGTTGTTTGAATATGGAAGAATAAGTTGTTTGAATCTGGAAAAAAATTGAAGTGACATCTTGATTTGTGACATCAAATGTGTAAAGCTCCACACTCTATTTCTGTGTAATAACATCCGTCTTGAATCAATTTCCCCAAGTTTTTTTAATGAAATGAAATATCTTGCTGTGTTAGATTTAAGCCGCACACTCATTAAATCATTGCCAGAAACTGTCTCTCTTTTGGATCAGGGGGTGGCGTCTTGGCCCAATTTCTGTATGATTTTATTAGATTCGTTGGAAATTTTTGGAAATGCAGGTTATGGCAATCAATTTATATTTTAGATGTTCTTTCAATCCATTTTAGCTTTATAAAAAATAATTAGATTTTAGTATACATTGTTATAATTTAATGAGACATAATTCTATAAACAAGGTTAATTACATTTTAACTAAAAACTAATTAATATATATATATATATATATATATATATATATTCAAAACACTCCCAAATCTCACCCAATTCTGACAATGTATACAAAATTATAATTTCATGGACAAAGTTAATTACATTTTAACTGAAATACTTGCTTCATTTAATTTTATATTATTTCATTATTTTATATTAAATGAAAAATAAATATAAATCTCCTTACAATATTTTACACATTTAAGTTTTAAATAAATTCACAAAAATATTTAAAATAAATTATAAAATAAATAAATGGTATTGTATATGGTTTAAAAAAATTTAAATATAATCGAAGTTTTATAAATTTAAATATAATTAATATTTTGTTAAAATTTCTGATTAAAAAAAAACAAAATAAATCAAAATCATCAAAGATATCACAGAATTTTTTATCAAAAGGCTTAAGGGTCTTAAAGTAACCATGAGGTGACTTCTAAATTTTATGTGGTTGTATTGGCAAGTGCTTATGTGGCTGTGTGCTCAATGGTTGAAGGCTTCAAGAGTTTATGTCATAAACATTTCTAAGATGCAAATGAAATTTGGAGTGTGACATTAATGGATCTTTAGATGAGGAATGCATCTAGGTCTCCACCAATATATTTTACCATAAAATGAGTAAATGCTTTACTAACTAATTTGGAGTGTGACATTAATGGATCTTTAGATGAGGAATGCATCTAGGTCTCCACCAATATATTTTACCATAAAATGAGTAAATGCTTTACTAAGCAATAACTTAGTTATATTTTATCAAAGGCTTGCATGGGAAGTCTAGTATGTTGAACCGAGAGACAAAAGGAGCTGCATAAACTGGTTGATTCTTTTATAGATATATTTAGAGATGCACCTCATCGGCTACCACCTAAAATTGACCGACAACTCATTGTTGCTTCTATCTTCTATGCTACTTTTTCCTAACCTCCCAATTTATGGTGTTTCCTTTGAAACATGTGGTGCAATGTGGTGCAATTTCTAGTTACAATTAGCCAATACAAAGAGTTAAAGAATTAAGTTCATGTATTTATTTAATTTAAATATGTATCATTATTTGAGCTTATATAGTCATTATGTTATTGTTTAGTTATTAGTTTTTAAAATCTTATGATCATTTATTTCTTAATTTTGTTAAAATAGTTTTAGTTGTATATAGTTACTAATTTTTGAATCTCTTAAGCTTTGCTTTTATTTTATTATTTTATTATTTATTTATAGCTCTTATAATTAATAACTATTATGATAATGAGTTATTAGCTCTTATAACCGTGTGAGTATGGCTTTCCAAATTTTATTAGAAAACATATTTATGTAGTAAGACGTTCTTATTTGAAAGCAACTCCCCTAGGTGTCACCGTGTCAATCTTTGAGCCATTGGATCAAATGTTAGATGATTGAAATGTTTTAGGCCATTAGATTCGCAAATAAAAGTTTTATATATGTTTTCTATAATGTTAGTTTTTTTTAATAAATGATTGAATTTACGTTTTGGTGACTTTGTCAAATTACACAAAAACAAAAATAAAAGTAAATTAAATAAAAAGATTGACATATTGTAATGAACATTTTAACTAGGTCAAATAAAAAATAAAAATAGTACTAAACTATAAAAACAATCCATGGTATTAACTCATGGTATTCATGTGGAATGCCGTTATGTAAAAGGGGAAATTAAGATGGCCTAACTCTGGATCTACCAAGAGCCAAGAGGGATCAAATGTCTTGATATGCAAACCTCATTGATCCCTCTCATCAATAATATAGATCTAAACTAATTATTTAATAAAATTATTTACTAAACTATAAAAACAACCCATGATATTGACTCATGGTATTCATGTGGAATGTCGTTTATCTAAAGGGGGAAATTAAGATGGACTAACTCTGGATCTACCAAGAGTCAAGAGGGATCAAATGTCTTGATATGCAAACCTCATTGATCCAACTAATTATTTAATAAAATTATTTTTAAATGTTTATAACCATTATTCTTTTAAAATTTCACTTAATAAAATGTATCTAAATTTTCATACATCCAAATATACATAGTTTTTCTTGTTTTATATTACTTTTCTTACAACTATTTTATTATTCCAAAAATACATGGCTTTTTTTGTTTTATATTATTTATGTTACAATTGTTTTATTATTCATGAGCAGATTTCTTAATATATAAAAAATTAAATTAATAATGAAATTTTTTAAAATATGTGATCTTTTTAAATTTCCTAATTATTTCACATGACATGATTTATCTTGAGAAATAATAATGAATGTTCATAATTCTCATTTCTTAAATAACACTAAATTTACCTTTAATTACTTAATTGTAATAGTTTGTAACTACATGCATACTCTTTCTTCGGTTAAAAACAAACTATATACATATCTTTAATTACCTAATTTTAGCTAAAAAATCTGACATGTTTTTTACTTTATAATCATAAAAAATTTTCATATTATATGATCTCAAACTTACTCAACTTTTTATTCTGAAATTTTAAACAATGTTTCCCACTACATAATTTTAGCTTTTATAATTTATTTATTTATTTTCCAATTCCAAACAAAACTTACAAAAGAAAAATCTCACTCACTCTTTATTGTAGATTATAGTTTTACAAAATTGACACTATGATTAACAATAGAGTAAGTTGAGACAACCTTAAGGGGTGTTTTTGTACAATTTTTATCATAACCTTTCCCTCCATCCAATATATAATGTAGAGTCTTCTAAAGAGAGAGTATATTTTAGTTTATAACTTGATCCACAATCAAAGAAAATGGCTAGGGATTTCACAAGTTATTAGTTTATAACTTGATCCATAATAAAATAAAATGGCTATGGATGTCATAAGTTATCATTCACAGAGTGATGTATTGATGTTCTTAGTTGAAATGGATCCTATTAGATGCATGGTGGCCAAAGACACTAAAAAATTCAAAAAATATATATGTTATGACATCCTTATTGTCTACAAACCATCCAAATTTCCCATCTTATACAACAATTTCTAACAATAACCACTCAATTTACTCTCCAATTTTTGAAACCCCCACCCATGCTGGAGAGATCACACTATAAAATCTAATGTTCCTCTAGTTTTTTTAAGGGGTTCATAAACAAAACAGACAACAAGAAAGTCAATATTGTGGTATTATAACTGATTTTTGAATCATTGTAACAAACAAAACATCACATTAGCTCACATAGTATATATAATGCTATAAGGATCTAAGATGATAACAAATTTTGAATCGAGATAACTAGGTGAAAACCAAAACTAAGTTGTAGCCACAAGCAAAAAATATCAACAACTCACATAATATATCCAAGGCTGCAATGAACCCCATACATTGTGATGGACCTCATGGGAATTTTAGTGCACATGGAACACCGCCCTAATAATTCTATACTCTTGATCAATTTAGAATAACCTAGGATGTGTAAAATATTTTAATAAGATAAAAAAAACAGACAACATGAAAGTCAATATTGTGGTATAATAACTGATTTTTGAATCATTGTGACAAACAAAACATCACATTAGCGCACATAATATATATATAATGTTATAAGGATCTAAGATGATAACAAAGTTTTGAATCGTGATAACTAGGTGAAAACCAAAACTAAGTTGTAGCCGCAAGCAAAAAATCACAACAATTCAGAGAATATATCCAAGGTTGCAATGAACCCCATACATTGTGATGGACTTCATGGGAATTTTAGTGCACATAGAACACCACCCTAATAATTCTATACTCTTGATCAATTTAGAATAACCTAGGATGTGTAAAATATTTTAATAAGAAACTAGAATTGTAATTATGAAATATAAAACTATAACTTAAATTTGTGAATTTACCTTGTATTTTTTTTCTTATGTATATAGAGAAAGAATAAACCAAGTTTGCAGTTAAGAAAATGAACCATAACATAAAGAACAATATCTCCTTCCAAAAATGTCTCCATATTAAAATGACATTCACTTTCTTATATACCAAGACTATTGTTCTTCATATACAATTTCTGATAAGCATGCAATTGGCTCTCAGATATGTAGATGAACTTGAAGTAAACTCTATATTTGTTAATAAAAAATCTCTTTATTTACAATTTAAAATATCTTATTTGAGTTACATGCTGGATTATTAATCACCAAAGGATTTTCACCCCCAATTTCCTATTTCAATATCTATAACAAAATTTGTATATATGTGAACATATTATGTTGGTTTACATATATGTTCTCATCCCCAATCGCCTATTTCAAAAAATCTCTTTATTTACATCTATGCTAGATAGATTATAATTGAATGTATTTAAAATATCTTATTTGAGTTACGTGCTGGATTATTAATCACCAAAGGATTTTCACCCCCAATTTCCTATTTCAATATCTATAACAAAATTTGTATATATGTGAACATATTATGTTGGTTTACATATATGTTTTCACCCCCAATCGCTTATGTCAAAATCTATAACAAATTTTTTTGGTTGATAACTCTTATCATCAATATCTTTGAAACCTCCACGACTTGCTTCCATGGAAGCAAAATTTTCCTTTCATTCCTTCAAGATGACTTGTTCTCGCAACATCTCATTTCTTCTAGGGTACTCTTTCCTATGCTATTTCCTTCTTATTTCTTATAGGCTACTCTTTTCTATGCTCTACGTTTCTTTTGCAACATATGGTGCAATTGCTAGTTATAGATAATTACTAATTTTTGAGATCTAATAAAATATGTTAACTCAACACAACCATACTAACTTTATGTTATGTTCATTTTTACAATTAGTCAATACAAAGAGTTAATTATAAAAATTACTTAAAAATTAATCAAAAGTAATTACTTTATAATTACAATTTAATTTTTCAGTATATTTTTCTCTGATTTAACATTAATCAAAAGTAATAGCAACTAATTTGATTTGAATAAATAATATACATTTTTAATTAAAATATTTTCTTTATTTGATTCTTTAACATGTAGATTTATAAATAATAAATATATATTAACTCAACACAATCATAACATTATGTTGTGTTCATATTTACAATTAGTCAATACAAATAATTAATTAGTAAATAATAATTGATGATGAATTGTTATGGTTTTTTACTTTATTAACATTATATTAGGTTAGTATTTACAACTAGTTATTTACATTAAATATAATTGTTCATGATTCTTAAAATTTATTATTATACAATTTCATATAATCAATATTTAATTGTCAAGAATTTTACTTTATTAACCTTATGTTATGTTGGTATTTACAATTAGTTATTACATTAAATATAATTGTTGATGATTCTTAAAATTATTACTATATAATTTCCTATAATCATTATTTTAGTTTATATAGTCATAATGTTATTTGTTTATAATTACAATTTTTTAAGTATATTTTTCTCTAATTTAGTTTTAATCAAAATAATATCCACTAATTTGATTTAAATAAATAATATATATTTTTAATTAAGATATTTTCTTTAATTGATTTTTTAACATGTATATTTCTAAATAATAAATATACGTTAACTCAACACAACCATATTAACACGTTGTGTTATGTTTTTATTTACAAATAGTCAATATAACAAGTTATTAATAAAAATTGGTTTAAATTATTGATTTCTTTCATTTTGATTACAAAAATGCCAATGAATTGTAAAGATAACCAAATTTCATAAATTACATAAATCACATATAAATTTTTTTATATAAAACACCCAAACCTTTAACTCAATCACATAGTAAAAACTGTTTTTTTAATTAAAAAAAATACTATAATGATTTCTAAAATTAGAAATTAGAATAATACTTTAATGATTTCCAAAATTAAAAATTAGAAATAATTATAATCAACCTTAAATTATTAGTGATCAATCAGCAAAACAATTATTATGTTCCCTTTCCAAATTGTTCTTTCATTCTTTTCAATTTTCATATGCTTATTCATCTTTCCACGTAATGTGAATATTGGAACCATAACATCACTTAACATATTTTACAGTAATGTTCCATAGTCAAATCACTGAATATGTACAAACATATTGGCACATGCTTAAATGACTTTCCCCCAACAACATGACCCAAGCCTATGCACTGCTTCAGAGCATAATAAGAGTAAATGACTTTCTCCAACAACATGAACCAAGTCTCTCACCACTTCGGAGCATAAAAAGAACATATATGTCATTCGACAGCTTGGGCTATATTTTACTTTTACAAAGTTTGGGGAAGAGCCATGACTCTCTTGGCTCAAGCAGGAAGTTGTATTCAACAAATCAACCGCTATTTATTCAATATATTTTTTAAATTTATTTCATTTTATTTATAATTTTTTTTTCGGCGAGAAATTTAACAATTTGTATAATATATAACTATAATTAAATTTTTGGGATCTACGACTTGCTCACCTTTTCTGTCGTAAACCAAATATATGTCATAAACAAAATATTTAAATATTGGATCTTGAATGGAACCGCGATTTATTTATTTATTTTTAAATAAAAAAATTTCAATATCATGATTATAATTATTTTTTATTATTATAATATTAAAATTTATGTGAAATTATAATATTATTTACAAATAAAATTTGATTATTTAATTTTTTTAATAATATTAAAAAGTTTAACATCAAACGAATTAATTAAAATATATTTATTTATATATAATCATAATTTTATTTATAAATAAAATTTAATTAATTAAAATATCTTAAAATAATATTTCAAATTTCAACCCCATTATATTAAAAAAAAATCATAAAGCTTTTGAATTTGCCTTCCTTAACTTTATACATATAACTAAAATATCTAAAACAAAAAAACACCAAACCCCATACATATATAAATCAAAGTAATAATAATTTGTCATTCAAAAATTAATATAATAATTTATTTAAAAATATAATATAATATTTTTTTATTCGTAGTGATTATAATGATAATATCACTATACAAAACTGACCCAATTATATTTTAGAAAATATACTAACTCTATTACATAGACTTCACATCATTTTAATTTAACTCCATACATGAATATGTAACCGAAAAACAAAACATCGGTATGAAACCAGGATACCAAGATACCGATACAAATCAATGTGCAACACAAAAATATTGATTTACCAACCAAAAACAATTTAACTTTTATTAATGTGCACCTTAGGGATAAAAAATAAATATTGATTATTTGTTTCAGTACACTAGAGGAATATTGATTTACCAACAAAAGCAATTTAACGTTTTATTTTAAAAAATAAAATATTAATTATTTGTTTCAGGTACACTAAAGGAATATTGAATTACCAAATATATATATATATATATATATATATATATATATATATATATATATATAATAAAAAATTCATTATTTGTTTCACCTCTCATGAAAAAAGTTGTTGTTTTTTTTGTTTTTGTTTTTTTTTTTTCTGAATAAGACTAATTCTATTAAGAAAAAAACATATGGTACAATCAAAGCTTGCAGAAAAGCAAAGCTAAAGAGCAAGGGAGCCGGAAATGATATAGTATCAACCTCGGTCCCATAGAGCAGCCATGGAAAAAGCAAAAGATAACAAGGAGAACAGAAAAGAACGAGCTAGACTAAGGCGTCTACCTAGCATGGGCAGAGTCTCCCAATCGACATTTTTTCCCTTTCTTTTTACTGACTTTGACCCAACCATTCTGATCTGGCTGGACCGGAACCATTTGCAGACTGTTCAGTGCTAAAGGAGGAATCTCCTTGTCTGAATCTGAAGAAGAAGTCTCATGCGAGCGTTTTTGCGAGATCAGAGGCACAGAAGGTTCCTCAGGGCACGCTGAGGGTGAGTCCTTCGGATGCTCCAAATGTTCCTCTTCCACTTCAATGTCCTCCTCATCAGAGCTAGAGGTTTCGAAGTCATCCATAGGGGGTTTATCACAAGGTTTCCAGCTCTTGGATTTGGATTTGCGATAGATATTCTTCTTTTTATTGAGGAACGTATCACATGTATTCTGGAGATGCCCCCTCTGATGGCAATGGCGGCATCTGAAGGCTGTGTTCTCATAATCCAAGGTTTGCGTCCAGTGGAAGTCCCCAACTTTAAGGATGATTTGATCTGGCAACCCTTTGCTAATGTCTATTTCCGCTCAAATTCTGCCGAAGGTATATATTCCTTTCTCCCCTCTTGAGGTGTCTGTGGCCAGGAAGCGGCCTAATGTGTCCCCGATACTTTGAAAAACAGCAAAATGCCAGAGATGCGCAAAGAGCGCCCAATCTTGGCCGCGTCCACCATCAAGAGTATTATTTGTCACAGACATCACAGGCCATGGAAACCCTTGAGCGTCAAACATGTGATAAAGCGAGGCGACATCTCCAAGCTTCGCACAGGAAAATGAAGAAACCCTAGCGGACATCCTTTTTTTTCGCTCGTTGCTTCTGATTTCTTGTTACCTCACGAAAAAAGTTAAACACATTTAAAAAATATATTGTTCCACCAAATAAGCATAACACACCTTTAAAGAAGGCAGGTTGGTTATAAAAGTGAGATTCTAAAATTTTGTAAATCATCGGTTTACCATCGTAGGGATGTGCAGGTTTGTGCCAGCACAGATACAACACATCAAAACAGAACACAGACACAGACAGGAAATGTCACTTAAATATTTCATGGAGAAAGTATCCACAAATTTCCGTTGCCTGGTTTCCACCATGCTCGCGGAAAAATCAAAGTATTAGATCGCGCCGACAAGGCTTTATTTTAGTCAAAATTTACTGGGAAAAATTCCCAGAAAAGCGTAAAGCTTAAAGCGTGTCGCAATTAGAGTTAGAGTACTGCTGGGATAAATGGTGAGGTGAATTATTGAGTCGGTGTTGCTGTGAAAAATGACTCCACGAAAACATTACACGGGAAAAATAAAAAGTAAAAATAGAGTGACTGTATTGCTTCAGAAAATGGTGGGGTGCGTGATTTATTGAGCAGGTGAAAAAAAGTATATGAAACATTACAGAGAGAAAAAGAAAAGAGAGTTATCACTTCAGAGTTTCTAGCAAAAGTAGCTGTATTGGATATCGTTTCAATCATTCATAATTAAAGTAACAAGTTTTTCCACAACAGAAGCGAAAAATATGAGGCCATAGTGTGGAGGTGGGGTGCCCTTCTGTAAGATAATTCCTTCATCTGTCATGTCTTAAATACCTTGTTGCCTGTTCCCACCTATAGCATTGTGTTAAGAAATTTCTGAAGTGAGAGGTACAAAGAGGAATTAGGCCTCAAAAGAAGCATGTCAGAACCACCTGTGGTGAGCGCGCTAATTGATACATTCATTTCTACGCTTGCCCACAAAGTCTTGGAAGAGGTATCTCTAATCACCAATTTCAAAATTGATTTTGAATTTCTTTGTGACGAGCTCTTCTCTGTTAAATTACTGTTGGACGAGGCGGTACAGAACAGTACCTCTTGTTTAATGTATAATTGGCTAGAAAAACTTGAATATTTTCTGATTAATGCTGTCGACATTGTGGATGAATGCCGTGAAAGCAACTTTGGTAAGTCGATCTTCTCTAACTTTAAAAAACTCTTATTCCGTTATAAGATGGCCAATAAGATTAGGACACTAAGGGAAAGAATCATGTTGTTGGTGACAAAGTCTTTGGTGTTCTAGGGTCTGGTAAAATGTCCGCCCACCAAGAATGCTGCGGCATACAGTTCTGTTGAGGAGCTACGCCATGGGGAGCTTGACCAGAAGAGTGGCGTTTCTGTATTGTTCCAATATCTAATACCATCTAGCTCTGGACGGGAATGGTTATAACACAAGTTTTGATGAGCTACTGAGGGTTATTTAGAGTCTGATAAGAATACTTTCAAAGGCACAGTGAGTCACAGACACAGTATTGAGACAGAGTTGACACAGTATTGAGACAGAGTCTTATACTGTTTTATTGCATGGCGATGGTTGCGGAAAATGTAGATTATATCGGTGAGGTTTTATGAGCGTTGGTTTCCAATGTTTGGGTGTTGTAATGTATCAAATCGCTGCTATTGCTCGGAGGAGGTAAAGGTGCCGGACTCACAAGTGCAGGAAACTAGGGGATGTATCCACTCCTGGATTATATACAGACCATTCCGGAGCATGAAGTTTCTGATGTGGGATAGGTGGTGGAACATAGGGAACTTGATTTTCTGCTGTTGTGCTCAGGTTCAAGTGTTCTATCAACACTGTAGAATCTGGTGTGGGTGTGTTCTTCCGGGGGTTTTTACGGGATCGTGTTTTTCAAATTTTCAGGGGCGCGAGATTTCGAGAGGAGTGGGGAGAGTGGTTGAATTGGCGTATCGTCGTCTTTGTCCTTCCGACGATTGCGTGGGGATTTCTCTGGCCTTTTCTGACACTGAAGAGGCGGAGGATTGCGACTCGTTGTCGGGAGGGGTGGATGAGCCGTTTGGGTTACTGCACACTGTTGTGTTTGGGTTGGAATTTGTACTTCGGGTAACCTACATTTACGTGGACGATTACGGATTTTTTATTGGGTTATGAATGCATCCGGTTTCGAGATGACAGGCGACGACGTCGAGGAACCCGAGACGGTCCTCTTGGATGGCGATTTTGTGCATGCCATTGAGTTGGCGGAGGCAGAGGCCTTATCGACCACCTTTCCTGACAAGCGGACTACTCCTCTACCTCCGACGCTGGTTTCATTGGACAGAGTGTTGAGCCGACTGGGCTCCTTTCTGCGCGGACGGATGGGTATGGGATTAGGGCGTAGGGGAAGTGCCCTTTTATTTCGCTGAGGAAACCTGTGAATTCTTAGTAGCGAAAACCTTATAAATCTTCTGGGACAAGAAGGCTATTGAGCTTTGGTAGCGACGTTATAGGAGAAAGGGCGAAGGGACACCTGTCTCGAGATGTTGTGGGGAAGTGGAATTATGCGAGCCTGAGCTCGGTGGATCTTCAGGATTGGCTGATGTCCGCTTGAAACAAGACCATCGGATATGAGCTTCGGACCAACAAACTAGCACATGGCTGGTTTGTTTTTCATTTTCTGAAAGAGGAAGATATGACGGAGATTTTGTTGAGGACTTGGGTTCACCGCAGATCCTTTCTCCCGTTGTTCTGGTGGATAATGCTTTGCGTTCGCACATGGTGTGGGTGTTGTCGCTGGGACTTCCTATCCAGTTTTGGACGTCGACTATTTTACTATCCATTGGTAACAGTCTCGGATCCAGTGAATTTGTGGATCCAAAATGTATAGGTATTTTTTTATAAGAGAGTAGCTTGGATCTGTTGGAATTTTGCAAATTCCAGAACAGAATTGGAGAATAAAACTCCCCTTCTTAACACAGAAAAAAAATTTTAAAATCTCATTTACAGACAGAGTTTCCACTCAGAAAAATTTATATTTCATAAAAAAAAACTGATACAGATTCTTTCTCAAAGAGGGATTACAATTGCTGGACTATTACAAGACACAGTGCTAGATAAAACTGTTCTCTGTCTCACACAGAAAAATATTCTGTCTTTTCAAAAAAAACATTCACTGCTGTGAATACTCTGTTTTTAAAAAAAAACGCTCTCTGTCTTTTACAAACAATACACTGCTGTGTACTCACTTCTCTGTCTTTTACAAAACGCACTCTGCTGTGCATAACAATTCTGCTCTGTGTAATTAAAATTTACAACTCTCTGTTTTTGTATAGTAACAAAATATCTCAAAATATCTCAGCCCTGTTTAATGTCATTAATTGACACACCCAGAAAAATTCACCGCTTGAATAATTCTTAATGGCTTCAATAACTTCTGTCAGCACCGCTCTAAAATGCATTGATGGCAAATTGCTTGCTGGCACTGCTGTTCTTTTCTTCCCACACTGTTGTGCACATTCATTGTTCTGTGTATTACAAATAATACACCTCTCTCTCATACTGCTGGGCATAAAAAAAATTTACTGTGTATTGCAATACAATATTTGCCTCACGGACTTTTTAATATATATGTGTTTCATATATTAAAAATAAAAACAAATAACTTTAAAACATTTAAAACCAACTGTTGTTTTAAATATGTGCGATGGGCAATTAAAATTAAACCCAAATTCTTGTGCGTGCATTCATGTGGGCCCTCCACTGATGACATCAGCAGATATTCCGAGGGGGTTCAAACCACCGTCGGCCTGCCCTCATCGACCCCCGCGGACTTTGCTTGCCGCCCTGTCTCTTGGGCAGTTGGAAATTAATTCCAACACTCCCCCTTAATTTCAACTGCTGGGTTTTCCTGCATACTCATGCATTTCCTGAAATATTCAAAGCTTTTCTGCTGAAGTGGCTTTGTGAGGATATCTGCAAATTGATCCTCTGTTCTGCAATGCTGCAAAACAATCTCGCCATTGCTAACCAATTCCCGTATGAAATGAAACTTGGTGTCAATGTGTTTTGTCCTTATATGAAAAACAGAGTTTTTAGACAATGCAATAGCTGAGCTATTGTCACAAAATATCACTGTCCCTTTTACCTGTTCTTGACATAAGCTTCTCAACATTTTTCGCATCCAAACTGCTTGACACGCTGCTGCTGTAGCTGCCACATATTCCGCCTCTGCTGTAGACAATGCTACAATGGGCTGTTTCTTAGAAGCCCATGAAATAACTCCTGAACCCATGTGAAAAACATAACCGGAAGTGCTCTTCCGATCATCTACACTTCCAGCCCAATCACTGTCTGTGTATCCAACTAAATCTGAATTTTCTGAAGTAGTATACAAAATACCAAACATTTTTGTACCTTTAACATACCTCAAAATTATTTTTGCTGCTTGCCAATGTCCATCTTTTGGCTTTTCCATAAATCTGGAAATTAAACTAACAGCATGCATTATGTCTGGCCTAGTTGCAGTCAAATACATAAGGCTACCAACTATGCTCTTGTACAAACTAGGATCAAAATCCTTGCTGCTGTCCTCTCTGCTGAGCTTTAATCCCATCACTGTGGGAGTGATTGCTGCTTTGCATTCCTGCATGTTAAATATTTCAAGAACCTCATTAACATACTTTTCCTGTGAGATAAAAATCTCATTTTCATCTTGTACTACTTCTATTCCCAAGAAGTATCTCAACAAACCCATGTCAGTCATCTCAAATTATTCTTTCATGACTGTTTTGAAATGTTCAATAAGGCAATCATCATTACCTGTAAAAATAACATCATCAACATACAAGACTACAATCAAGATTTTTCCATCTTTTTCTTTGATGTAGAGGGTGGGTTCTCCCTCACACTTTTCAAAACCATTTTCGAGTAGATATGAATCTATCCTACTGTACCACGCTCTTGGTGCTTGCTTCAGCCCATAAAGAGCTTTCTTCAACTTGCATACTTTGTGCTCTTCGGCTTTCTTCTCATAGCCGAGAGGTTGTTCAATGTAAACCTCTTCCATTAACACTCCATTCAGAAATGCTGACTTCACGTCCATTTGGTAAACTTTCCACTTGTTTTGTGTTGCTATGGACAACACTGCTCTCACAGTTTCCATTCTGGAAACCGGTGCGAAAGTTTCCTCATAATCTATCCCATGCTTTTGCTTATAGCCTTTGACAACAAGCCTTGCCTTGTGTCTCTCTATCTTGCCTTCAGCATTACTCTTGGTCTTGTAGACCCATTTGACACCAATGACATCTTTACTTTTTGGGAGTTCAACCAAATCCCAAGTTTTGTTCCTTTCTATGGCATTAAGTTCCTCATCCACAGCTTCTATCCATTTCTCATCCTTGATAGCTTCTTCGAAATGAACAGGATCATCAACATGACAATATAAAGCAAACAAAGAATTGATATCTTCATTAGCTATATCTTGTTCATAAATATCTTTCAAACTTCTGAATTTCTTACCTCTTTCTGTAGGTGTACAAGTGCTTGAAGAAGCACTTGAATTTCCTCCTTGTGGCGTGCTTGGAGAAGCACTTTCATTTCTCCTCAAGGGTGTGCTTTGCGGTGTTGGTGCTGCTGTTTGGGGATATATTTCAGCCAACTCATCATCATTTTCATCATGAGATAAACAGTGTTTTACATTCACTGTTTTCTCTATGCTTCCATCCCAAGCTTCCTCTTCAATAAACTGAACATCCCTGCTCACAATAAACTTCTTGGTGGATGGGTTATATAACCTGTAAGCCTTGGATTCCTCACTGTATCCAATAAAAATACATTTCTCCCCCTTGTTGTCCAACTTCTTCCTTAGCTGATCCGGAATGTGTGCATAAGCCACACATCCAAAAACCTTCATATGTGTGACACTTTTCTTTGCGCCACTCCATGCCTCTTCCGGCACTTTGTTCATAACTGCTTTTGTAGGGCACCTGTTCAAAATATACGCTGCACAATGTACAGCTTCAGCCCGATAATCATTAGACAAATGCTTTGCCTGTAACATACTCCTCGCCATGTCCATTATGGTTCGGTTCTTCCTTTCGGCTACTCCATTTTGCTGTGGAGTATATCTAGTTGTAAACTGCTTTTGAATACCATTTTCTCTACAAAAACGTAGAAAATCTTTAGATATATATTCACCTCCTCTATCAGTCCTTAAGACCTTGATATGCAGCCCACTCTGGTTCTCAACAAGTGCTTTGAAATTGCAAAATTTTTCAAACACTTCACTTTTATTTTTCAAAAAGTAAACCCAAGTTTTTCTTGTAAAATCATCTATGAATGTTAAAATATAGTGGCTGTTCGCAAGTGATGGAGTTTGCATCGGTCCACATACATCTGAGTGGACAATCTCTAAGGGTGCTTTTTCCCTTATGCTTTTCCCGGAAGGAAAACTTTCTCTGTGTTGTTTCCCAAGAATACAACCTTCACAAAGGCTGTCCGGTTTCTCTATCAATGGTAAAACACTTACCATTCCTTTTTTGTTCAACAGATTAAGACCTCCAAAGTTGAGATGTCCAAATCTCAAGTGTCATAACCAATTTTCATCCTTTGGTTCGCTTTGGTAAGTCTCCTGTGCAACTGCTGCTTTCTCTTCACCATTCTTCAAATTTGCTCTCATTCTGAGAGGGAACATCCTGTTCATTGTCATCTTTACTTCAGCGATACACTGATTGCTGGGTGGTTTATCCATGATGGTACAAACATCATTATCAAAGAAAACATTATACCCCTTATGAACAAGTTGTCCAATACTTAAGAGGTTACACTTCATTCCTGGAACATAATAAACATCTGCTATGGATTTCTTTGCACCTAATCTTGTTAAAACATTCACATCTCCTTTTCCCATAACAGAAACTTTGCTATCAGTTCCTAGTGTGACTTGTGACTGCACACTCTCATCTAACATAGAAAACATTGCTAAGTTTCTTGTCATATGGTTACTACAACCGGAGTCTAGAAACCATAAGTCTTCACTCTTTTCTTCAGCCATATTACAAGCTAAAAACAAATTACTTTGGCTGCTATTTTCTTTTGTGAAATTTGCACTAGTTTCACTTCTCATATCATTATGCTTCTTCTTTCTACATTCATTAGCATAATGACCATATTTTTTACAATTGTAACATTGGACATTGGACTTATCATACCTTTGTCCTTGAGCATTCTGCTGACCGTTCTGCTGGCTGCTGCCTTGGCCTTGATGCTGATTTGGATTGCTGCCCCTTCCTTGAGCATTTGCTGGACTGTCTCTTCCACCTCTGTTTTGGCTTCTGCCTCTTCCTCTCTTGTTTCCTCTGCCTTGCCCTCTTCCTTTTCCGAAAGACATCTAGGTCTTAAAGGCATGCTCAAGAGATGAGTTTTCACTCCTACCCAATCTCTGTTCATGGGTCATCAGTGATGCATGAAGTTCATCCACTGAAAACTTTGTGAGATCCCTAGTCTCTTCTATGGTGGTGACAATCACATCAAATCTTGAGGGTAAACTTCTCAAGAGTTTTTCAACAATCCTCTTGTCCTCAAGAGTCTCTCCATGAGATCTTATTTGTGTGACCATTCCAATCACATGAATGAAGAATGAGTCAATAGTGTCTGACTCTTTCATATAGAGAGTCTCAAAGTCTCTCCTCAGCAACTGAAGTTTTGATGTCTTCACTCTTTCCATGCCTTGATAAGCTGTCTTGAGAGTTTCCCATGCTTCACTAGATTTCTTGGCTACTGCTATCCTCAGAAACACACTCTCATGCAATGCTTAATATAAGAATAAAAGAGCCTTGGCATCTTTCTTCTTATTGCTCTTCAAAATCTCTCTTTCTGCTTGAGTTAAAACATAAAACTCTGCTTCATTTGTTGGCTCTTCAAAGCCATCCTCAACAAATTCCCATAAGTCTTGGGAGACAAATAAAGCCCTCATAGTTATTGACCAGTAGTCATAATTTTTCCCATTAAATTGTGGGAGATGGATATTTCCCATACCCATACCAGTGCTGGCTCCAGCCATTATGCACTCTTAACTATGAATCAAAAACACTTGACTGTGTGTTTAAATTAACTAACTGTACTGCAACAGTAACACAAGAACTATATAGAGAATTACCTTTGAATTCTTCTTGTCTGAACCTTCACTCTGCTGGAGAGGCTTCTGCAATAACGAATTCCTTTTCTTCAACTTATTTGACCTTCAAATAGCCTGAATTGGCTCCGATACCATGTTGGAATTTTGCAAATTCCAGAACAGAATTGGAGAATAAAACTCCCCTTCTTAACACAGATTTTTTTTTTTTAAATCTCATTCACAGACAGAGTTTTAACTCAAAAAAATTTATATTTCATAAAAAAAAACTGATACAGATTCTTCCTCAAAAGAGGGATTACAATTGCTGGACTGTTACAAGACACAGTGCCAGATAAAACTGTTCTCTGTCTCACACAGAAAAATACTCTGTCTTTTCAAAAAAAACATTCATTGCTGTGAATACTCTGTTTTTCAAAAAAAATGCTCTCTGTCTTTTACAAACAATACACTGCTGTGTACTCACTTCTCTGTCTTTTACAAAACGCACTCTGCTGTGCATAACAATTCTGCTCTGTGTAATTAAAAATTACAACTCTCTGTTTTTGTATATTAACAAAATATCTCAAAATATCTTAGCCCTGTTTAATGTCATTAATTGACACACCCAGAAAAATTCACCGCTTGAATAATTCTTAATGGCTTCAATAACTTCTGTCAGCACCGCTCTAAAATGCATTGATGGCAAATTGCTTGCTGGCACTGCTGTTCTTTTCTTCCCGCACTGCTGTGCACATTCACTGTTCTGTGTATTAGAAATAATACACCTCTCTCTCATACTGCTCGGCATAAAAAAAATTTACTGTGTATTGCAATACAATATTTGCCTCACGGGCCTTTTTAATATATATGTGTTTCATATATTTAAAAAAAAAAAAAAAAAAACTTTAAAACATTTAAAACCAACTATTGTTTTAAATATGTGCGATGGGCAATTAAAATTAAACCCAAATTCTTGTGCGTGCATTCATGTGGCCCCTCCACTGATGACATCAGCAGATATTCTGAGGGGGTTCAAACCACCATCGGCCTGCCCTCATCGACCCCCGCGGACTTTTCTTGCCGCCCTGTCTCTTGGGCAGTTGGAAATTAATTCCAATAGGATCTTAGTGGAGATTTCTTATGGGGGGTGCTCGCAAAGGACATTTACCTGGAATGGGATGGTAAGGTTTCCGGAAAAAACTTGATTACTGAACATTTCCCTTTAGATGCTACTTATGCAAGGAGACTGGACATCATATGAGATCCTGTTCGAAGTGGAAGTCGGACCTGAAGCCAGACTAGAAGAATGTCATAGCAAAGGATCTTCGAAAGGCAAGGACTCTTCACCGTGACTCTGTGAGACATGATCCACCATTTTCATCATCCACTATACTGGGTAAGTCATATTGCTCACATATTTTTCCTTCGGGTTCTGTTTGTTGGGGGAGGGGGAGTAGTGATGCTCGGGTTTTGGTTGTCGATCTTGGGTCGCCCAGGGATGTCTTCATTTCTGCAAATGGGTGTCGAGTTCTTGATATGGGGGGGTCTCTGATTTACATTGCTCACCTAAGACGGGTGCTTTTCCGGAAATCTTGCAACCCTCTTCAACAACCACCTAGACTCTACACTCTCTAATAAACCCGACCTCACACAGTATTCTTGTTAATGAGGTCATCTCGATTGTTAGGTGTCAGGCTCCGGAGATTGGGGGGTATCTAGTATGCAATGTCCAAATAAATTGAGTGCTTTATCAGATCTCATGCTTCCCACCTCGGGGACTTCCCAGACTCTGATATCTTCTATGACCCCGATACCACACAGTAAAAATCTAAGCAGTGAGTCTCCATCGGCGGAAGTTGAAAATTGCTCGCCGGTTTCTGCTAGACCTTCCCTGTTGCCGAGGAATCTGGTGGACAGTGATATTGAAATCCTTCTCCTGCATCCTGACGTGCAATTGTGCACCCTGCGAGTTGACTCAGGTCGGCCGACCACTCCCCCAGTAATACTTTGCCCTACTACGACTGCAAATGTTACCATTAGGCGGGGAAAGGGAAGGCCGAGGATGAAGAAGCGATCTTTGTCCGCGGGGGGTTGTGATGTTGGACTGGGGGAAGGAAACTTTAGGGATATCCCAGTCACTATGGAACTTAACAGGGTTCTTAGAGTGTTGAAACCCTCACAGCTTGATAAATGATCCATTTAGTATATGTTAATATTAGGGGGTTGGGGGTAGGGTGCAGTTTCTGTCTATGAGGAGTTTTTTTTTTTTTAATTGTAACCCTGCCGTTAATCTATGCATAATGCTGATAAATTGGTTGCTTGTTTCCGTTCAATGTTCCCAGATTGGAACATTGCGGCTCGGGATGCCATAGGTTTATCCAGATGGGAGGTGGTTCTGTGGAATTCGATTATCGAATCTTTTAAGGCATATGGTTTTTTCAGGGGAATTATTCTCTCAGGGCACTTTCGAGGATTTAAGCACAGGGTTCACATCATAAACATGTATGCTCCATATCAGGAAAGAGCTTCCTTCTGGGGAAAATGGACTCTTGTGGGATTTTATCTCTTTCAAACTTGATTATGGCGAGGGATTACAATGCCACGTTAAACACAGGTGAGATTTGGGGTGTTTATGGGCGAGATGATCCATTGGCAAACTTTCTAAGGCACTTATTCAAATCAAAAAATCTATGTAATCTAAGGATGGAGGTGTCGGGACCTACGTGGTTAAATGGTAGAAGGGGCAACAATTCCATATGCAAACAAATTGACCACTTCTCTGTAAATTCTCACTTTCTATCTAAAATGGGGAAGTGGACCACCACAATAGGTGACATTGTTTTCTCTAATCATCGACCCATTATATTGGGCTGGAAATTTTCCAAGGCAGTTGGAGGCACCCCTTTTAAGTTTAACAAGGTGTGGCTGGAGGATCCGAGTTTAAACCGTCTCGTGATGGAGTACCTTAGAATAAACCCTAGAGATGTGTCCTCTTCGGCTATGGATCACCTCATGGTCATGCTGAGGGGATTAAAGAAGGAGGTAAAGAAATGGGAAAGGAGTAAAAAGATGGATATAAAATCTCTCTTAGAAGCATTTTAGGTGGAAACTGCTCGTTTAATGAAAGCTTTGGAAGAGGAGTACCCAGAAGTTGATATATGGGACAAAATAAAGCAGGTGGAGAGGGAGAAAAGGGAAATTATCCTTATAGAAGAGCAGTCATGGAGGTTGAAGAGCAGGGCAATTTGACTCGCAAAAGGAGATAAAATCACCAGATATTTCCACGTTTTTGCTAATGGGAGAAGGAACTCAAATCCTATTTGGAAGATTGATGAAAATGAATCCATTTATAAGTCTACTGAGGATATTCAGGCGGTGGTTGTCTATCATTTCGAGGCTCTGTTCAAGGCTCGGGAGATGGTTTGTTATACAGATCAGATGTGGGTGTTGGAGCAAATCCCTCAGATGTTTGATGAGAATAAGTTGTCGGATTTCTACAGGCCGATCTTGGATGAGGAGGTTATTTCAGTGATGAAATATTTTGCGATGGAAAAAAGTCCAGGGTCAGATGGCTGGACCCTGGATTTTTTTCTCCATTATGCTGACTGTTTTGTGCCTCTTATAACAGACATGGTAAATGGAGTTAGAAAAACTGGGAAGATCAGTGGAGCCATGAACTCAACTTTTATTTTTTTAATTCCTAAGAAGCCGGAAGCTAAGTCTTTAAATGATTTCCGACCTATTTATCTATGCAATACACTATATAAAATTATTTCGAAAACTATAGCGGAGAGACTTAAGAAGGTTATTTACAGTTTCATGTCGCCCGAGAAGTCTGTGTTTTTGAAACACCGGAGCATCCATGATGTAGTGGCTTCAACACAAGAAACAATTCACTCTATTCATACGAAGAAAATGAATTCTATGGTCATGAAAATCGACCTTAGTATGGCATATGATCGGGTTGACTAGGGGACCCTCAGAATGCTATTATATAAGATAGGACTTGATAGGGTTTCGGTTCAGTGGACCATGGGATGCATAACAAATTCTTGCATGGCAGTTATTGTAAATAGTGTTGCTTCTTCTTTCTTCAAGCCCGGGTGCAGATGAAGACAAGGATGTGCACTATCCCCATTGCTCTTCATTATGGTCATGGATATTTTGAGTACTATAATTAGAAGGGGGGTATCTCTCGGTCACATTAGAGGTTTAAGACTATCAAATATAAGGGATATCAGTCATTATCTTTTTTTTGATGATGTCTTACTGTTTGGCATGATTATCATATATGTTTGGAAAGCCTTTCATTACATACTATCCAGATTTGGTTCGGCCACTGGTATTATGGATAATTCCAGGAAATCATGCAACTACTATGAGGATGGTGGGAATTTTGTGAACCTTGATTTGATTACGGAGATTGGTGCATTATTTGATTTTTCTCATGAACCATTAAGTTCCGGGTTTAAATATTTGGGATTTAACTTGAAACCAAATAATTATACCACCAAGGATTGGCAATGGAGGGTTAAAAAGGCAGAAAAAAGGATAACGGATTGGACAACTAGATGGCTATCAAAAGGGGGTAGATTTATTTTGATCCAGGAAGTATTACAACAACTGATGATGTATTAGGCACATATCTACATCATCCCCAAGAAGATACTGACTCGAATCAGAAAGGTCATGATGAAATTTATATGGAATGGTGGAGAAATGAAGGGAAAGTACCATTTGGAAAGTTGGGATCATATTATGAAGCCAAAGGAATGTGGCAGATGGGGACTAAAGAATCTTGAGACTTTTGGAAGGGCCCTTCTTATGAAATCGATGTGGATGGGTTTAATGTCAGAGGGAATCTAGAGTGAGATCATAAGGTTCAAGTATTTAAAGGAAAAAAAATCTGGAAGTTTTATATAAGATGGGATGGAGCAACACAAGGGGGGCATCCACTATATGGATTGGCTTCAATCACTTGTGGCCTATTTTCACAAAATTTCTAAAGTGGAGGTTTGGGGATGGCGACAAGATTCTTATTAAACATGCGAGCCTTTGGGGAGGTTCGGGCTTTTATCACAGCAGCAACCAACTTATAGAACACTTAAATGGGAGGGGTTTATTTTTCATGTGTCAAATTTTGAAGGAGCAGGTCTGTGGAATCCCGATTTGGCTATGGCAGAATTTCTCCAGATTCCAGAGCATCTGATCAGCCCGTGGAATGAATATTTGAGGGATCTGATTTGCATAGGACTACTGTGGACACAAGGTGGATACACAGTGGCATGGAATGGGTCGATGAGGAACAACGCGCTAGTGGTTGAATACATATATAAAAAACTTCTTGCTCAATATCTACAGATGAACGAGTACATAATTTATAAGGGGATTTGGGAAAATAACGCCCAACTTAAAATGAAATTGTTTCTTTGGCTCGTGCTTAGAAACAAAAATCTAGCATGGGATAACCTGATGAGGAAAGGCATGGAGGGACCAGGTATTTGCAAACATTGTATGGATGATGGTGAAGATAATTTTCATCTCTTTTATAAGTGCTCTTTTGCAAAAAATGTTTTACAGGTTTTAAGTGTTTTTTTCAAACCCACTCCCGGAGGGCACTGAAGAGTTCATTCGTTGGGGACAAATGAAAAATTATAATTACAGAATAGTTCCAGAATTGTATCACTGTTTCATTTAGAATAGCAGGAACAGATGGATTTTTTTATGCGGTCAGAAGCAGCCTTGAGGACACAACATGGAAAATTATCCAATAGTGGGAGGAACAAAAATCGACATTGAGGCCTCAGGTCGATCTTTCTAAGCATATGAGGCCAATTGAAATCTAGTACCCGGTTTGGTTTTTTGATGGAGCTTCACAGCAGTCCAAGTGCAGGTGTGGAGCCTAGTTGAAGATCTAACCACAAAATAATTATAAGATATACTGGTTTGGAGGTATTGGGACTAGCATGAGGGCCGAAGTTCTGGCATTATGGGGGCTTCTTTGGTTTGTGTCTCAGCTGAGCATTGATAACCTGTGGATTTCTGGAGACTCTAAGGTTCTGATAGAACATCTCAAGAAGGGTTCCTCTCTAGATCCCAGACAACTGGTTACTTGGATGGAGCGAATCAAACTTTTAAGGGACTCTTTCTCCTCAATATACTTCCAACACATTTTCAGGGAAAATAACTCACAGGTGGAATTGTTATCAAAGAAAGGTCTGACCGGGATATTTGGGGTTATGAATTATGAGTTGACAGACTCAGATGGGCATGGAGCAGTTGGTTCGGTGAATTTCTTTTGACTTATTTTGAATTCTATCATTTGTTTTTGTTTATGTTATACATATCTATGTCTAGGAGTACAAAGTTATAGTATTATTCCTACCTGGAAAGGTTTTGGAGAGTTACAGTAGCACTCCTACGTCCTAATGAAATTTTTTGAAGTGTTTAGTTTAAAAAAAGAAGATAAATCTTTTCTGTTTTTTATGGCTTTTATTGGGTAAGTGTGAAGAGATATGGGACAATAAATGTTTTTGTTGACAACGTACAGTGTGGGGAGGCCGACTGAGGCACCAAAAGCAACAATCTGTTAGTTTTCTTTGTCAAGTGAAGTTTCTGGCTGGGAACTACAGAGAAGATGATAGATCGGTCGAGGGTAGGAAGGTTTATTATCAGTTTTTTTTTTGAAGTATTATCTCATGTATAACAATTTATGTTACGATGACAGTTTGAAAGGTTTAAATATGAACTGGCACATTATATAAGCCAGAGTGTTTTCTTTTCTGAAAAAAAGGGAGGGAATCAACAAAATACATGGTAGTGCTAAATATCTGAAGCATGTCAAGTTTGTTCTTCAAGTTAATGCACTGAACTCTCATATGTTAGAAGATAGGAGGGAAATATCCAGCGCTCTTGTCAAAGAATCACATTTGGTTGGTGTCAAATAATACATTGATAAGATCACTGAGATTATATTAAAGGAAAAGCTTCCTCAAATCATTGTTGTTGTGGGCATGGGAGGGATCGACAAAACTCTTCTAGTAGAACGTGTGCTCAAAACCAAAATAGTGCAAGAAATTTTCCATGATGTCATTTGGCTAGCAGTCCCCCAGAATTTCCAAATGAAACATCTCTTACTTGAGATCAACAAGAGAATGAGACATTCTCATAATGATAATCAAAATGAAATAAATAACCACATAGTTCGAAATCCAAATCTCACTATTGACCATACAGTTCCAAATCCAGATCTCACTATTGACCATACAGATCCAAATCCAGATCTCACTATTGACGACATTAAAGGAAAAATAGAAAGAAGTCATTGTTTGTTTGTTCTTGATGACATATGGAATAAAGATGATTTCTATAAACTTGGTTCACTCTTGAACAAAGTTGTAGAAATTATATAACTAATGCGTTATACATCCAAGATTCTCTTGATCACACACTATTTTACTTCATGCATAATACATAATCTCTTCTACTATTGATCATTACTTGTGGAAATTAAATCAATTGCATGCACACATTGAAACCATAAAAATTCACACATATGAACACAATGTTTTAACGGGAAAGCCTGAAGCTAAAAACCCCTACTATCTGTATATAATATATGTCATAGAGATCATGTAACGATCCTCATACAAAGCTGAACATGTCAAGCTCTCAGTACAATACAATCGGTACACACTAATCAGGCCCGATCTTGCAAATCCATGCACCGATCCTTGCCACCTACTAGCCTACCTCTACTGCGCAATCCCTGCTGAAGAATGGCTCTGAATGAGCCCGAATTGGTCCAGCCTTGCTCACACAATCCTCATTGGCATCTCCATCAATGTGTGGTGCAAAATCATGTAACACTATATTCACAACTGATAGTCAACCTACTCTTTCACCTACCTCTCCATTGGTCTCCACTGAAACGATCCATGCACTGTAATTAACTGATGTATTCTTCAGTTGATTAATGAGTTAATATTTAGTGAATTAATTATTAATTAATTCACACCACTCTCACTAGTGTATCAATTAGTTAGACTAGATACAACTAGCTCAATTGTGTCTGACTGATTTAAAACGAACAAAACTCCACCAACTACCTCAATAACTCCACCAAAATCTGTCACATGAGTTCTAATTGAAGTCTCCATGCAATAGCTCCACTTAACCCTCAGGAATAGCGTAATTCCTTCTGTCAGCTCCTGTGCCACATCTGTGCACTTAATTGAAGTGCTCCAAGAGAATAAGATGATGTTTATAGTCCAAATATTATTAAGAGCTAATAATATTCGACATATCTATTTTTAGACTGGCAATCTAAAAATAGATTCCGCCCAGTATGTCTAAAAATAGAAGTCCATCTATTTTTTCAACTTGACCAACCATCCACAAATAGCATCCTGCAACTCATAGAATATGATCGACATGTCTAAAAGTAGACATAGTCTAAAAATAGACTTGCGCCAAAAATAGCCTGCAGGCCCACTTAGTGAATGCGACTCTTTTCACTAAGCTCATCATCTTGTTGCAATCTCAACACTCCATCTCAACAAGATAGGGATTATCTGCCACCCCGATCCTGCCTCTGTGGTATTCAAATTTTCTTTTGGTGAGCGCCTTTGTCAAGATATCAGCATCCTGATCCTTTGTAGGAATGTAAGAAAGTAACATGATCTTCCGTTGCACACAATCTATGGTATGACGATACCGGATGTCAATGTGTTTAGATCTATCATGAAATATTGGATTAACCGAGATTTTGATGCAACTATAATTATCACAATATATCATAGTAGGATCTAAGTGTGAATCGAACAACCCGACCAGGATCTTCCTCATCCATATAGCCTTGCATGTAGCCAAACTCGCTGCCGTGTACTCGGCCTCCGCTAAACTAAGTGCCACGGATCTTTGTTTCCTACTGTACCAAGAAACTACTGTCGACCCAATACTGAAAATCCCTCCAAATGTGCTCTTTTTGTCCGTTGGGCTCCCTGCCCAATCTGCATCCGTGAAGCCATGCAACCTCACCTCATCCCACTATCTGTACCATAATCCATATCCCGATGTGCCTCTGAGATATCTCAATACATGCTTCCTCGACTTCCAAAAGAGCTTGGTAGGCTTAACCATAGCTTGTGAGAGCTGGTTAATAACATAGCATATATCAGGTCATGTATTGACTAGATACATAAGCGACCCCACCAACTGTCGATAAATAGTGGCATCCACTACCTCTGCCGATGTAGCATCCTCTTTCCTCCAACCACCAGGAAGAGGAGTTTCGATACGCTTGCAGCCATGCATGTTGAACTTCTCCAGTATCTCCCAGGCATACTTTCCTTGAGACATAAACAATCCATCACTGCACTGCCAAATTTCCAATCCCAGGAAATAATGAAGGAGGCCCAAGTCCTTCATCTCAAACTCTTTTGCAATATCAGCCTTGCATGAGAGTATCAACTGTTCATCACCTGTCAGAATCAAATCATCTACATAAAGTACAATGATCAGCAACTTACCCTCCACCACAGTCTGGTATAGGTTCGGATCCGCCTCATCCGTGTGTACCAAGCACGAGGTGCTTGTTTCAACCCATACAACGCTCTTTTGAGCCTGCACACATGCGACTCGCTGCTGAAGATCTCAAAACCTTCGGGCTGCTCTATGTACACCTCGTCCTCAATGACTCCATTGAGGAACATAATCTTCACATCCATTTGATGAATGTGCCATCCCATCTGTGCTGAGAGAGCTAGGATGCTCCATATGGAAGAATACCTTGCGACAAGTGAAAAGGTTTTGTCATAGTCGATCCCCTCAATCTGTGAGAAGCCCTAGGCAACAAATCTTTCCTTGTACTTCTCGACGCTCTTGTCAACTTCTTTCTTCACTTTGTAGATCCATCTCGAACCTACCACTGATTTCCCTTCCAGCCTTGGGACAATCTCCCATGCACTGTTTCTGACAATCAAATCATACTTTTCCACCATGGCATCTACCCATGTAGGGTCCTCCACAGCTTCCTCGAAAGAGGATGGTTCTGTCACGATACACTTGCTCATCAGAGCCATGTATCCAGTATATCGTTCATGTGACTGTCTCTGTTTGTGCTGTGATGCAGGTGCTTCTACAATATTCTCTGCATCAAGATTCAGTCGCTCAACTTCTGTAGTGCGCTTCTGCCCTCTGATGTTGGCGCTGCATGAGTGGTTTCTTCCACTTCATGAACCTCTTCTTGTGGCTGATCCACATCTTAAGGCTCATCCTTAGGAACTAATAGCTCCTCATCTACATGCAAGTGTGGCTCCCTCTCAAGCGAACACTTCATGGCTTTCTCCTCATGAAATTTGATATCCCGTCGCACAACAGTCTTCCGACTATCTGGAAAGTACACACGATAGTTGTGGGGTGTTTCTATGTACCCCACAAATATCCCAACCTCTGCAGTCGACTCCAACTTCTTCCTGGCATCCTTCATCACATGAATGTAAACAGGTGAGCCCAAAATCTTCAAATGAGAAATATCAGGCTTCCAGAAAATGCCTCCTCGGGTGTACTCATGCCAAGTACTTTGTGAGGACAACATTTTTGCACATCAATCGTAGTATTGCATGCCTCAGCCCACAAGTGTATGGGAAGGCCCTGACCATGCAACATCGCCCGTGCAGTACCCACGATCGTTCTGTTCTTTTGCTCTGTGACCCCATTCTGCTATGGGTTATGAGGCGCTATGAGCTCTCTTCGAATTCCTTCTGTGCTACAAAAGTATTTGAATTCACCAGAGATGAATTCACCACCATTATTGCTCCTAAGAGCCTTCACCTGCTTCCCCGATTCTTTCTCCACTAGTGCCTTAAACTCACAGAACTTAGAGAATGTCTCGCTCTTCTTCTGCATGAAGAAGATCTAGCACTTACGAGAAAAATCATCAACAAATATCACATAATACCTATGCTTCTTTGCTATCAAAGCTACTGAGAAAGGTCCACACACGTCTGTGTGAATTCTCTCAAGGATCGTCGTGGCGCGACTATCCTTCTCATGAAAGGTGGCTTTCACAAATTTTCCCAAAGTACATCCCTTGCACTGATCTAACTGCGCAAGTGTACCTTTGGGAAGCCCGGTAGAAATCTGCTGCAAAATTTTCAAAGCACCATGGTGAAGATGGTCCAATCTCCTGTGCCATAGCTCGCCCTCATCCCGGCTCACCACTCCTTCTACCTTGCCTGCCATTGCTGCGGAGCCATCTACCTACAACTGATAAAGGTTCTTAACTCTAACCCCTATCCTTCGGGTTTCACCAGTTGCCTTACTGTGCAGGAAAGCCTTTCCCTCGCTAAAGACAACATCATATCCCTTGTCTTCCAACATCGCCACAGAGATAAGATTCTTCTTCATTCCTGGAACATGCATGACATCCTTCAAGATGAAAGGTTTTCCAGACTCCCTCTCAAAGGAAATGGTCCCGATACCAGTCGCACTATATCTACCATCATCGCCCATCTCGATGTGCACTCCAAGATCCTTCTCATACAGATCAGTAAACAAATCTTTGTCTCCAATCATATGGAAATATGCACCACTGTCAAGAAACCACACTGAACACATCATACTTGAGACCAAGCATGCGATCAGCGAAAAATCCAGCCCAAACTATGAGGCTAAGGCCTTTCCAGCTGTAGATCCAGCAGCCTACTTATTTTTCTTCTTCTGTGGACAATTAGTGGCGTAATGTCCATGTTGGTGAGAGTGAAAGCACTTCACCTTGGACATGTCCTGCTTCTTGCCTTTCGCACCGGATTGAGAAGTATTCTTCTTGCTCTTCCCCTTCCTTGCTTTGGCAGCCAAAGCACAATTTTCTTCATCTTCATTCTTCGATGAAGATCCATCCCTAGTACTCCGCCTTATCTCCTCCTGCACAACATCCGACCAAAGTCGCTCCCATCTTAACAGTTTCTCCTGACCATTGACAAAGTCCTCATAGGAATGCCAACTCTTTGGAAGCCCAAGGAGAGCCAAGCTCACCAAGTCCTCTTCATCTACAGTAACCCCCACCCTTCCCAACTCATCCCTGCACTGGACAAACTTCGTGAGGTACTTAGGTATACTGTCGTCTTTCTCCATTTTTATCTTCCTGAGTTTATCCTTGAGCGCTAACTTCCTCTGGTCGCTCTTTCTTTGGAACAAGTTTGTCAAAGATTTCCACATCAAGAATGGAGAAGCTTTACCATGAAGGTTGGACACTATATGATCCTTCACACCTTCCAATAGAATCCTTCGACATTTTGTTGTCTTCTTTTGCCATGCGTCAAGTGTGGCAGCATCGCTAGAATCAGGTTTTGGAATTTCTGCATCTATGAACTCCTTCAACCCATTATCCTCCAGCACCGCCTCCATCCTGTCCTTACATGCAATATAATTCGAGCTGCCCTCAAGGGCATACTCGAATCACAATCCGTTGAAAGACATCTCAACTTTGACACCAAGAAAACACTGCTGCAAATTCGAATTCCACCAGCACAAAACTCAACTGCTTCAATGCTTTGGAATTGCTCCAATGATCAATATCACTTTGATACCATGTAGAAACTATATAACTAATGCATTATACATCCAATATTCTCCTGATCACACACTATTTTACTTCATGCATAATAAAAAATCTCTTCTACTATTGATCATTACTTACGGAAATTAAATCAATTGCATGCACACATTGAAACCATAAAAATTCACACATATGAACACAGTGTTTTAACGGGAAAACCTAAAGCTAAAAACCCCAACTATTTGTATATAATATATGTCATAGAGATCATGTAACAATCCTCATACAAATCTGAACATGTCAAGCTCTTAGTACAATACAATCACTACACACTAATCAGGCCCGATCTTGCAAATCCATGCACCGATCCTTGCCACCTGCTAGCCCACCTCTACTGCGTAATCCCTGCTGAAGAATGGCTCTGAATGAACTCGAATTGGTCCAGCCTTGCTCACGCAATCCTCATTGGCATCTCCATCAATGTGTGGTGCAAACTCATGCAATACTATAGTCACAACTGATAATCAACCTGCTCTTTCACCTACCTCTCCACTGGTCTCCACTGAAACTGTCCATGCACTGTAGTTAACTGATGTATTCTTCAGTTTATTAATGAGTTAATATTTAGTGAATTAATTATTAATTAATTCACACCACTCTCACTAGTGTATCAATCAGTTAGACTAGATACAACTAGCTCAACTGTGTCTGACTGAGTTAAACTGAACACAACTCCACCAACTACCTCAATAACTCCACCAAAATCTGTCCCATGAGTTCTAACTGAAGTCTCCATGCAATAGCTCCACTTAACCCTCAGGAATAGCATAATTCTTTCTGTCAGCTCCTGTGCCACATTTGTGCACTTAACGGAAGTGCTCCAAGAGAATAAGATAATGTTTATAGTCCAAATATTATTAAGAGCTAATAATATTCGACATATCTATTTTTAGACTACTATCTAAAAATAGATTCCGCCCAGTATGTTTAAAAATAGAAGTCCATCTATTTTTTCAACTTGACCAACCATCCACAAATAGCATCCTGCAACTCATAGAATATGATCGACATGTCTAAAGATAGACATAGTCTAAAAATAGTCTTGCGCCAAAAATAGCCTGCGGGCCCACTTAGTGAAGGCGACTCTTTTCACTAAGCTTATCATCTTGTTGCAATCTCAACAAAAGCTACTAAGATTATATTCACCACACGTCATAAAAGAGTTGTATGCAGTATTTATCCACATCAATAATTAGAATTTGTTGGAAATTATGAATAAAACACCATGTGTTTCCCCCACAACACAAAGAATGCAACAATATGTGGAAAATAGCAGTCATACACACATGCAAACAACGATTAAACACGATTAAACATAGAAGAGGAACTCTTTTTGAAATTTATTCAACTCTTCTTTATATTCGATTCATTCCTTCACTGAAAACATATGAGATTACATAGGTTTATACAAAATTGGCTGGAGCCTGAACATTTAAGGCAATTCATTACATGATGGGACTGTTATCAACCAAAATGTTCTTCTGTTTGATTTGTAGTTTATACACGACACAATGTACAAAACATGATAACAACAGACTTGAAATTTTATGGTTTCTAGTTCAGAAAACACATCACATCCAGCACTCCATCGCAAATCGCTTATCGACGATTATAACTTTTTGCTGGCACGATACAGGACAAAACTTAAAACTTGCAATGTCTAATTGTGATGTGGCACATATCACATCGCAACATAAAACTTATAACTTATGGGCGCTTATCCGTTAAACTCTTGAGCTTGCGATTTTTGCCTTGTGCTATCCTCCCGAGCTTGACACGTGTGATTGCGATCACATCGCATCGCAAATAAATTAACTTGCAAGCAGTTGAAGGAGGTAAATAAAAAAACTTGCGAAGTGCGGGTTGCAGGCGCTAAAGCGGTGGTAAGTGCAAAATGAAAAAGGTAAGGAATAAATGTGATGTAAAGGTTTGTTCGCAGTTTCCAATGTTGTAAGGTAGGTGGGTCTCGTTGATATTGCATCGGCGGAGATTTAACTTATGGAAAAATGTTAAGAGGTAAAGCATAAAATTTGTGGGCTGCGAAGTTGCGGGCAACGGTAAGTCAACGTGGAAAGGAAATAAACACAGATAAAAATGGCTCAGGTACTCTATTTTGGATTTTGCATGGATTGTGAAAAAAACCTGCAGATTTGAGTTCTGAGCCTCGTCCTTCCCTGCAACAAAAAATCAATGAAGGTGTGGGCTACTACCACTATTTATTCATGGTGGTGGTTGGGATTATTTCCAAAAAAATTGTACCCCATGAAATACTTATCTCCCAAAATCAACAAGAAATTTTTTTGCATTCATGGTTTCCGTGACCATGGAGAAAGGCAACAAAGTAGTGCAAACACAGATATTAATCTTGAAAACCTGCCTAAAAAGGAGAGACGTAGTGTAGAAGCAGATATTAATCTTCCAATTCCAAACCAGCTTCAAGAATTTGCTGACCAAATTGTAGAAAAATATGGCGGTCTACCCTTAGCTTTGAAAATAGTAGATGGCCAGTTTATCGCGCATATGCAAGGAGATGGTAACGTATACAGGAGACGATGTGAAACGATGCCGATTGGTTTAGGGAATGTGACGCGAACCTAGTGGGCTCCACATGAACTTGCATGGATAGTTTGAATTCAAATCCAAATGCAGGAGATACAATGGTTGGTGAATGGTTTATGGCACATGGGTGCAGAGGATTTAATGGCGGAGGTAACATGGTCAAAACCACGAATTTTATATTAGAGAAAGGGCTATGGCTCGTTGAAAAAAAACTTGGTTTTGCAGGGTAAACTAAACCATAAAATTGAATGTACTGTGGAGTGAAAAACAAAACAATAAATTGTTGCTCTTGTCCTTTAAATTTCCCATCAAAATTGAAGTTTCGTCCTGCTGTTTAGATATGAAATTGGGGTTATCTCCAACACTCCCCCTTAATCACAACTCCTGCTTTCTTGCATACCTAGACATTTTCTAAGATAATTAAAACTTAGTTGCCCCAATGGTTTTGTTAAAATATGAGCAAACTACTCTTATGTTCTGTAATGCTTCAGAACAATTTCTCCATTTTTCACTAATTCTCTGATGTAGTGATACTTTGCATCAATGTATTTTGTTCTTTTATGAAACACTGAATTCTTGGATAAAGCTATAGCTGAGCTATTATCACAATAAACTGTTTTTCCTTTTACCTGTTCGTGACACATATTTCTTAACATTCTCCTCATCCAAACTACTTGACATGCTGTTGCTGTAGCTGCCACATACTCTGTCTTTGCTGTTGATAAAGCCACAATTGGATGTTTCTTAGAATCCCATGAGATGGCTCCTGATCCCATATGAAAAACATATCCAGAGGTGATTTTCCCGTCATCTATATTTCCAGCCCAATCACTGTCAGTGTATCCAATTAATTCAAAATTTTCTAAAGAGGTGTATAAAATACCATACCTCTTTGTTCCTTTCACATACTTCATAATTCTTTTTGCTGCTTGCCAATGTGTCTCCTTTGTATTTTCCATGAATCTGGAAATTAAACTCACAGCATGCATAATATCTGGCCTAGTTGCGGTCAAATACATAAGGCTGCCAACTATGCTTTTATACAAACTTGGATCAAAATCCTTGCTGCTATCTTCTTTTCTTAACTTCAATCTCATCACTGTAGGAGTAATTGTTGTCTTGCAATCCTGCATGTTAAATCTTTCCAAAACTTCTTTTACATATTTTGCTTGAGAAATAAAAATTTTATTTTCATTTTTCTCTACTTCTATTCCTAAGAAGTATCTTAACAATCCCATATCAGTCATCTCAAATTCTTCTTTCAATGACTATTTTAAAATTTTCAATGAGGTAAGCATCATTACCTGTGAATATCACATCATGAACATATAAAACAACAATGAGCATCTTACCATATTTTTCTTTGATGTATAATGTGAGTTCTCCTTCACATTTTTCAAACCCATTTTCCAGTAGATAGGCATCTATCCTATTGTACCATTCTCTTGATGCTTGTTTCATCCCATACAGAGCTTTCTTCAATTTGCATGCCTTGTGCTCTTGGCCTTCTTTCTCATAGCCCAGAGGTTGTTCAACATAAACCTCTTCCATCAATACTCCATTTAGGAATGCTGATTTCACATCCATTTGGTAAACTTTCCACTTGTGTTGTGCTGCTATGGACATCATTGCTCTTACTGTTTCCATTCTTGCAACTGGTGCAAACATTTCCTCATAGTCTCTTCCTTGTTGCTGCTTATAGCCTTTGACAACAAGTCTGGCCTTTGCCTTTCAATCTAACCTTCAACATTAATTTTGGTTTTATAAACCCATTTTACTCTAATTACTTCCTTACCTTTTGGGAGATCAACCAATTCTCATGTTTTGTTCTTCTCTGTGGCATTTATTTCTTCATCCATAGCATCTATCCATTTCTTATCTTTTACAGCTTCTTCAAAATGAATAGGATCTTCTACATGACAATATAATTAAAATAAAGAGTTTATACCTTCATTATTTGTCTCTTACTCATAAATTTCATTCAAAATTTTGAATATGGTTCTTCTTTCACTTGTTGAACTTGTGCTTGTAGAAGCACTCAAATATTCTCCTTGTGATGTGCTTGGAGAAGCACTGTCATCACTTCTCAAGGGTGTTCTCATACTTGCTTGTGGTGTCCCTTTCCGTCCTTGTGTTGGTGGAGGTGGTGCTGCTAATAAGGAATGTCTTTCAGCAATTTCTTCCTCATATTCATCATGAGACAAACAGGTTTCTACATTCACTGTTTTCTCAATGCTTTCATCCCAAGATTTTTCCTCAATAAATTGTACATCTATGTTTATCATAAAATTCTTGGTAGATGGGTTATACAATCTGTATCCCTTGGATTCTTCACTGTATTAAAAAAATATGCACTTCTCCCCCTTACTATCCAACTTCTTCCTTAGCTGATCTGGAATGTGTGCATAAGCCACACAACAAAATACTCTCATGTGGGTGACAAAGTGATTTATGCCACTCCATGCTTCTTCCGGAACTCTGTTCATAACACTCTTTTTTTAGCATCTATTCCAAACATATGCTGCACAATGTACAACTTTAGCCCAATGTTCATTTGGCAAATATTTTGTCTTCATCATGATTCTTACCATATCCATGATGGTTTTGTTTTTTCTTTCAGCAACTTCATTTTGCTGTGATGTATACCTAGTTGTAAATTTTTTATGAATTCCATTTTCTCTGCAAAAACGCAAAAATTATTTGAGATATATTCTCCTCCTCTATCAGTACTTAAGACTTTTATGTGCTGCCCACTTTGATTCTCAACAAGAGCTTTAAAGTGGCAAAACTTCTCAAACACTTCACTGTTCAATTTCAAGAAATATACCCATGTTTTTTCTTGTGTAATAATCAATAAAGGTCAACATATAGTGGTTTCCTACTAATTATGGTGTTTGCATTGGCCCACGCAAATATGAATGGACTATTTCTAAGGGTTCCTTTGCCCTTATGCTCTTTCCTAAAAGAAAGCTTTCTCTATGTTGTTTTCCCAAGCTGTAGCCTTCACATAGGCTTTCTAGCTTTTCGATCAATGGTAATCCCTTTACCATTTATTTCCTGTGCAACAAATTCAGACCTCCAAAGTTGAGATGTCCAAATCTCAAATTCCATAACCAGTTTTCATCTTTTGTTTCTATTTGGTAAGTCTCTTGTGTCACTGCTACCATTGCAACTCCTTTCTTCAAATTTTCTCTCATCTTGAGAGGAAACATTCTTTTTCTTCTCATATTCATTTGTGAAATCCTCTATTTTTTTGGTGGTATGTCCATGATGGTACATACATCATCTTCAAAGAATGCATTATAACCTTTCTGAATGAGCTATCAAATGCTCAAAATGTTATGCTTCATACCATGTACATAATATACATATGATATGGTCTTCTTTTCTCTTTTCTTTTTTATAACACTCACTTTGCCTTTTCCCATGACAAAGAATTTACTATATGTCCCCAATGTTACTTCGGACTTCACATTTTCATCTAACATGGAAAACATAGAAATGTTTCCAGTCATATGGTTGCTACATCCTAAATCTAGAAACCATATATCTTCATTCTTCTCTTCAGCCATATTACATGCTAAAAATAAATTCTCTTGTCTCAGATTTTCTTTAGTGAAGTTAGCACTGGGTCTACTACCCATGTCACTCTGTTTCTTCCTACATTTATTGGCATAGTGCCCATACTTCTTACAATAATGACATTGTACTTGGGATTTATCACACATTTGTCCATGTGCTTGATTTTTTCCACCTTGTCGACTGCTGCCTTGGCTTTGATCCTGACTTTGATTGCTGCCCCTTCCACTTGTACTTGCAGGGATGTTTCTTCCTATGTTTTGGCTTCCGCGTCTTCCTTTTCCTATGTAGTTTGCTCTGCCTTGACCTCTTCCTCTTCCAAAAGACATTTGGGTCTTGAAGACATGCTCCAAAGATGAGTTTGTTATTCTGATCAATATTGGTTCATGTGTCATCAATGATGCATGAAGCTCATCAACAGTAAACATTGAGAGACTTTTTGTCTCTTTAATGGTTGTTACTATCACATCGAATCTTGAGGGTAAGCTCTTCAATACTTTCTCCACTATTATTCTTTCTTATATTGTCTCTCCATGAGATCTCATTACCAACCCAATCAGCAATATGAAGAATGACTCTATTGTATCAGACTCTTTCATGTAAATGAATTCAAAATATCTTCTCATTAACTGAAGCTTTTTTGTATTTACCTTCTCCATTCCTTGATAGGTTGTCTAGAGGATATCCCATGCATCTTTGGACTTCTTTGTTGCTGCAATTCTTGGAAATATGCTTTCATGCGCTGCCTGATAGAGATAGAAGAGGGATTTTGATTCCTTCTTCCTATTACTCTTTAGCAAATCCTTCTCTGCCAGTGTTAAGGAATTACATGCTTGTTCATCTATTGGTTCTTCTAAATCATCTTCAACTAGCTCCCATAAATCTTGACAGTAAAACATGGCTCTCATTTTGATTTCCAAATAGTCATAGTTCTTCCCATTGAATTGTGGGAGTTGAGTATTTCCCATACTCGTGATTGTGCGAGCTCCTGCCATAGCTATCCTTACAGAAATATGCTAAAACATGGTCGTGTATTTCAAATAAACGTTCTCACTCATAGAGAGATAAAATATGTCTCTAAAAGACTTTCTTTTTACATCTCTTTGGATTACAATCTTAAAACAAACAAAAAACTCTGTTTCTGATAAATACCTGGCTTGCTGAAATTTCACACTGCTGGACAAAAAGCTTCAACAAACTCCTTCTTCCTTCAGCTTCTTCAGCAACTACTGAAAGCCTGGACTAGCTCCGATACCATATTGGCATTTCTGATGATTCCTTAACAATAATGAGGAAAGAAATGTCTTTTGTCAACACAGAGAGAACAACAAAAAAATATGCACACAGCTGGAGAAAAACATATATTTCATTAAAATAATGGACTGTTACAGAATAAATTTTCCCCTCTGAACTGTTGTTCGGTATTACAAACAAAAATGCTCCTCTTCTGGTTTTTTTCATTCGCTGCTACACACACAACTTCACTTCTTCTTCTGTTCTTAGCATGCACACAGTCTTTTTTCTTACTGATTTCATTGCTACACACACAATTCTTTTCGTAGTCTCACTATCTGACACAACATTTTATATATTGATGTCTATATATGTTGTAAACATACATGTTTACAACATATATGAAAATAAACCTAAGTTTAAATTTATGAACTAAAACTATGACGTGGGGCATAAAATAAAACTATATTAAAATTTTAAACCAAGGTTCTAAACCTTATAAAAATTATATCACAGCATATCACAAGACCATAGGATAAAAATATTAAACAAAATGTTACAGTTTTCATGCGATGGGTTATCGCATCGATTAACCCGATGTATGACTGTACCTCCAAAGCTTGCGAAAGAGTATCATTGGTCGAGGGCATCAATGGTGGGTCATGCTTTATTGTGTGATCGCAGAGGTGAGGTGATGTTAGCATGAAATCGTGCGATATGGTTTTGATTGGTAGGAGGTTTGTCGAAGTGGTATGGTGGGGGCCGGTTTATCATGCGCCTGCGAGGAGATGGTGACGTAGGCGGGAGACGGTGCGA
This sequence comes from Pinus albicaulis, assembly GCA_034641835.2. Classification (NCBI taxonomy): domain Eukaryota; kingdom Viridiplantae; phylum Streptophyta; class Pinopsida; order Pinales; family Pinaceae; genus Pinus; species Pinus albicaulis. Next base: position 1,064,052,362 of record CM076570.1, read on the forward strand.
AATGATGCTGATTGGTTTAGGGATGTGACGTGGAGCTGGCAGGCTCCACATGAACTTGCATGGATAGTTTTAATTCAAATCCAAATGCGAGAGATGTGGTGGTTGGTGAATGGTGGCGCGTGGGTGCAAAGGATTAAACAATGGAGGTAAGGTGTTCAAACCATGATTTTTATATTAGAGAAAGGGCTATGGTTTGTTGAACAAAAAAATTGTTTTACAGGGTAAAATAAACCAGAAAATTGAATGCACTGTGGAGTGCAAAACATAACAAGAAATTGTTGCTCCTGTAATTTAAATTTCCCATCAAAATTGAAGTTTCATCCTCCTATTCAGATATGCAATTGGGGTTATCTCCAACAATAACATCCGTCTTGAATCAATTTCCCCAATTTTTTTTAAGGATACGAAATATCTTTTTGTGTTAGATTTAAGCGGCACACTCATTAAATCATTTCCAGAAACTATCAAGCATTTAAACCATCTAAAACTCTTGAATTTATCCAAGAAAATGATAGAAAAACTTCCAAAGTCATTGGTTGAACTAAGAAGCCTCCAGTTTCTAGATGTTTGTCACTGTGAAATTCTTCGGGAGATACATTTGGGAATTGGTGAAAATAGATCTATGTTACATTTGACTGTGAAGGGCTCTCACAATTTATAGATGCTACCACTAGGAATATCAAAGCTCATCTATTTACACGTGTTGAAAGGCCTTGTATTCAAAAGGGCAAAGGCACCCACTACAAAGGCATTACAATTGAGCTCTGTATTGAAAAGGGGAAAGGCAACAAATGCCAATGCCTTGCAATGGTCAGATCTGAAAGGATTGACCCTCTTGCAACATCTTTCATTAACACTTGAAGCACCCTCATCGGAGGGTATTATTCAACTTGAAGAGGGGAATTTTGCGAGCATGACAAATATGTGGGCCCTATCCTTCAAATATAATGATTCCTCTGAAGGTTCTCGCGGCATCCTCGAGCTTCCCAAGGACATTGCATACATGCACCGCCTTCAAATTCTCCATCTAAAAAGTTGCGTAGTGCAGGACTGGATATTTCATCTTCAAAACCTCATGGAGCTAGAGTTAACAGCTCAGCTTCAAAATATGAAGGCCTCCAGAGTATTCCTAATTTGAGAAAGCTAAAATTGTCGAGCAACTACAAGTGTGTTAAATTTCCAAACAAATTTGGAGAACCTAGGGCATTTCCTACGCCGGAAAACTTAGTCATCCAACGTTTTGACAGTTTGGAACACTTTCCCTCATTGGAGGATGGGGCATTCCCAATGTTGAAGCGTTTTCAAATGAAATACTTCGGTCAGTTCAACGATATCACCAAATCATTACAGGGGCCTTCTAGTGTTATTGAAGAAATAAGGGTGATAAAATGCCCAGGATGGGAAGACGACATCATGAACGACAACGCTACATGGAAAATTTTGAAAGCACGTCCCATAAAATTGACAATAAACAACTCTACAATCTCCTGGGCCTCAGATTAGTCTATCAACAGAGATATATTACTACAATTATAAGAATGACCAAATCATTGCAAGTGGTGAACACATTAGCGCAAGCGGTTCACATGGCATATATGTTTACGAAGAGGGTTGAAGGCTTTATGGAGGCCAACTCCTCAGTGGTAGGAGTCGTGGCTTAGCCAGGACCGTTGAAAATGGCAGTAGGTAAGTCTTAGTTTTGTACTGCTTTAAGAAAGCATGGAGGATGCAATAAGGGTGTCTGTAATGGAAAAATTAAAATTATATAGATGCATTTGATTCTTTAATGAATGGCCTCAAATATGGTTTGGTTTGATTTTAATCATATTGTTATTGTTTTTCAAATGGATAATTAACATTTTGACATGCAAGTTATACAAATATTTTGAAATTGAAAGCTGAAAGATTTCTAAATCAAACACTGAAAACCAATCCCTCTTTTCATTGTCTTGCTATGGACTATTTTAAGGACCCACTATAAATGCACCATAGATTGAATTTTCAATTGATTAAGGTAATTATCTTCTTAAGCACTCTATTTTGGCATTTTTTAAGGGTTTAAAGTAAATACGAAGGCATTCTTACTTAAGAGTCCTATTTCTAGAGGTCTACTAGTCTCAGCCATGGTCTCCTCGTCATTGATTTTTCCTCCTCAGTTCCATTAGGTATATTAGCAGTTGCTACATCATCCTCATTCTTATTTTTCTACCCCACCTTGGTAAGTGGCTTCCATCACTATTCTTCCTCATCCTTTGTTTCCATCATTTCTTTCTCATTCTACCACTATGTCACTTAGCCACCAACAAGTGAAAGCAGGCTTACTCAATCACAATTTAAACTAGCATGCTAGGAGTCACCCATTAATACCTAAACAGAGTAGATATACTTACTGAAAACCTTGTAAAGTTGTATTGAAGCTAGATTTTTCCATGTACTACTATAATGGCTTACATGAAGTTGAGCAACTGGTAAAGGTTGTGATAGAAGGAAGGGACACCAACTCTTCCAATGATATGAGTTAATGCCATGGATCTTATATATTAGGTTTTTTTATAAGTCTATATACTATATATATCAAATAACTTGATTTCTATTGTCATATCAAAAATATTTTCAAATAAGTTGACTTCTATTGTCATATCAAAACTATTTAGACTAAAATTCATAACTTCTCAAAGCTCAAAAAACATCCTATGACAATACCATTTTCAAATAAGTTGACTTCTATTGTCATATCAAAACCATTTCTACTAAAAGTCATAGATGCTCAAAGCTAAAAACACATCCATTCTCTTGTTAGACATCTAATTAAACCAATGTTCCACAACATTCTACATAACTATTGTAACTAAAAGTCATAACAGCTCAAACCACATCCATTTTTTTTTTAAACATAAATCAATCCCTAATCTCAACTCCAAAAGAATCCCATGAAAACCAACTTAATAATCATTTAACCAATTTATATTTTATTAAAACTATTATCTCTATCATCTGGTCTATTCTAATCGACTAAATGATGATTAAAATCAATTTAATTTTTAATAATAAAATATACTCTTTCTCTTATCTATTTTTTTTAATCTTATATCTTTTTTTATACTCCATAGAGATAATATAAAAAATCTTGATAGTAAATAAAGAATTATATCTGTGATTATAATCGACTAAAAGATGATTGAATTCAATTTGAATTTTTATAAAAAAACTGATCTTTCTCTTATCTACATTTTAATATTCTCATATCGTTTTTTATACTGCATATACTTAATATAAAAAATCTCCATAGAAAATATAAGAATTATAACGGTTATTTTGTGGATAAATATTTAAACTGCAAAATTATATCTGTGATTTTCTGGATAAATATTTAAATGACAAGCAATTTTTCAGCATAGTTAATGCTCAAACGACCTAATTTCATTGCTGACAGGCCGGAAAATAAGAATCTGCATAAAAAAATATAAGAATTATATTTGTGATTTTGTGAATAAATATTTAAATATCAATTAATTTTTCACCAATTATATTAATAATATTAATAATTACTTTTCAAACCTCTTCTAATTTCCCCTAAACGGGTTATTCTATATTTTCTGTTATGATTTTGTAGATAATATTGAAATAACAAGCAATTTTCAACACATTTCATTATGATAAATAATATAATAGGAAGTATTTCTTAAACATCTATTGTTCCAGTTCCAGTTTCACTTTGGCAGGCTAGAGAGGAAACTATTCTGTATTTTATGTTATGATTTTGTAGATAATATTGAAATAACCAACAATTTTCAACCTATTTCATTACGATAAATAATATTAGTAAATATTTCTTAAACATCTACAGTTTCAGTTTCACTTTGGCAGGCTGGAGAGGAAACTATCATATTTATAGGTTGTTTATAGCATAGTTACCAAATTCATCCCTATTGGAAAAAAAAAATAAGGAAATTCGGGAATTCGGTTCATACGTTTCATTTGATAAAAATTTGATCTTGTTCCTAGTGCGTTCACATGGATGAAAGAAAATTCACAGTTTATAGTTCATTACAGGGAGAGTAAGTGGTGATCCCTAGACCCAAAATGGTGTTGGAATTTCTGGTTATTCCAAACAACTAAGAGAAAACAAAATCTCTCTTCAAAAATGGAGATTTAACACAAATAATATGGAAAGAGATGTGAAACAAAAACACTATTTCATTAAAATGATGCATTATTACAAAATGAGACTTTCCTTTAGAACTACTGTGTTCTGGATTCACAAATCTTTTTTATCTGCCTTCTACACATGCAACGCTTCAAAAAAAAATCTGCTTCACTATCTCTCTGTTTCTATTTTGCCTTCAGGGATATTCACACACAGTCAATACATTTCACTTTACTGTCTTTATATATATTATAAAAACTTATGTAATATATAACCCAAAGTTTTAAAATAAAATTGTCATGCCACATATTAAAACATATAAGCCAAGGTTTAAAACCTTATAAACATTAATTCACAGATTCCAAAAGTCTTTATAAAAACGATTTAATGAGTTTATCGCATCCATTTGGGATGCTGCTGATTATGCATCGGATATGCGTGATAACGCTCTCATTGGTTGAGCCATGACACGCTGGCAGACTCCACACCTTTGTCCAAAATGATTTAAAGTCTTATCGCGTCCATTTGAGGGCTAGGTGATGTCGACATCAATCTATGTGATATGCAGATGATTGGCCAACGTGCATTGACATGGACTGGTGGGTCCTCCAACTTATCGCACAGGTAAAGGGAGATGGTGACGAGGCTTTAAGGACGTGCGATCGGTGTACGATTGGATGCGGTCTATGCACCGTGGAGTCGTGGGCTCCACTCAAGGTGACGTGGGGTCATTTAAACTCAAATGAAATGTGCGGGGAAACAAACGGTTGGTGTATGCATTTTAATGGTGGTAGGTGTGGGTTTATGAAGCGGAGGTAACGTGGTTTGACCATGGTTTTACACAGCAAAACAGGGCTACGACCATATACAAAAATTTGGACTTGCAGGTGTTTTAAACCCGGATTGGATGCACAATGGAGTGAAAATTTAAAAAAAAAATATTGCTACCTTTCGTCCTTCGAATTTCAATCATAAATAAATTTATGTCCTCTTGCTGCTCAGTCTTGCAGTTGGAATTAAATTCCAACACTCCCCCTTAATTACAACTGCTGCTTTCTTCCATACCCAGACATTTTCTTAAATAATTAAAAGTTTTCTGCCCCAATGGTTTTGTTAATATATCAGCAAAGTGCTCTTCTGTTCTGCAATGTTGCAAAACAATTTCTCCATTTTTCACTAGCTCTCTGATGTAGTGATACTTGGCATCAATGTGTTTCACTCTCTTATGAAACACTAAATTCTTGGATAAAGATATAGTTGATATATTATCACAATAACCGTTGTGCCTTTTACCTGTTCATGACACAAAATTCTCAACATTCTTTGCATCCATACTATTTGGCATATTGCTCCTGTAGCTGCCACATACTCTGCCTCTGTTGTTGATAAAGCCACATTTGGCTGTTTATTGGAAGCCCATGAGATGGCTCCTAATCCCATATGAAAAACATATCCAGAGGTGCTTTTCCTATCATCTATACTTCCAGCCCAATCAGTGTCAGTATATCTAATCAATTCAAAATTTTCTGAAGTGGTGTGTTCATTACCATACCTCTTTGTTCCTTTCACATACCTTAGAATTATTTTTGTTTCTTGCCAATGTGCCTCCTTTGGCCTTTCCATAAATCTGGAAATTAAACTCACAGCATGCATAATATCAGGCCTAGTTGCAGTCAAATACATAAGGCTGCCAACTATGTTCTTGTACAAACTTGGATCAAAATCCTTGATGTTGTATTCTTTGCTCAACTTCAATCCTATCACTGTAGGAGTGATTATTTCCTTGCAATCCTGCATATTAAATCTTTCCAAAATTTCTTTTACATACTTTTCTTGAGAAATAAAAATTATATTTTAATTTTTCTCTACTTCTATTCCTAAGAAGTATCTCAACAATCCCATATTAGTCATCTCAATTTCATCCTTCATGGCTGTTTTAAAATTCTCAATGAGATAAGCATCATTACCTATGAATATAACATCATCAACATACAAACCAACAATGAGCATCTTACCATATTTCTCTTTTATGTATAATGTGGGTTCTCCTTCACATTTCTCAAACCCATTTTCCAATAGATAGGCATCTATCCTATTGTACCATGATCTTGGTGCTCGTTTCATCCCATACAGAGCCTTCTTCAATTTGCATACCTTGTGCTCTTGGCATTATTTCTCATATCACAGAGGTTGTTCAACATATACCTCTTCCATCAATACTCCATTTAGGAATGATGATTTCACATCCATTTGGTAAAATTTCCACTTATGTTGTGCTGCTATGGATAGCACTACTCTTACTATTTCCATTCTTGTAATTGGTGCAAAATTTTCCTCATAATCTCTTCCTTGTTGTTGCTTGTAGCCTTTGACAACAAGTATGGCCTTATGCCTTTCAATCTTACCTTCAACATTTCTTTTAGTCTGATAAACCCATTTTACTCCAATCACTTCTTTTCCTTTTGGGAGATCAACTAGTTCACATGTTTTATTTTTCTCTATTGCATTTATCTCTTCATCCATAACACCTATCCATTTCTTATCTTTTACAACTTTGTCAAAATGAATAAGATCTTCTACATGAAAATATAATGCAAATGAAGAGTTCATACCTTCTTCTTGCTCATAAATTTCATTCAGACTTCTGAATCTGGTTCCTCTTTTACTTGCTGAACTTGTGCTTGTAGAAGCACTCAAATCTACTCCTTGTGATGTGCTTGGAGAAGCACTATCATCACTTCTCAGGGGTGTTCTCATACTTGCTTGTGGTGTCCCTTGTTGTCCTTTTGTTGGTGGAGGTGGTGTTGCTAATGAGGGATGTCTTTTAGCCATTTCTTCCTCATTAGCATCATGAGACAAACAACTTTTTACATTCACTGTTTTCGTAATGCTTCCATCCCAAGCTTCTTCCTCAATAAATTGTACATCTATGCTTATCATAAACTTCTTGGTGGATGTGTTATACAATCTATATGCTTTGGATTCTTCACTGTATCCAACAAATATGCACTTCTCCCCCTTACTGTCCAACTTCTTCTTTAGCTAATCTAGAATGTGTGCATAAGCCACACAGCCAAAAACTCTCATGTGGGTGACAAATTGTTTTGTGTCACTCCATTCTTCTTCTGGAACTGTGTTCATAACACTCTTTGTTGGACATCTATTCAGCACATATGCTGTACAATGTACAACTTCAGCCCAATATTCATTTGGAAAATTTTTTTCCTTCAGCATGCTTCTTACCATGTCCATGATGGTTTTATTTTTTCTTTCAGCAACTCCATTTTTTTGTGGTGCATACCTTGTTGTAAATTGCTTGGGTATCCCATTTTATCTGCAAAAATGTAGAAATTATTTAGAGATGTATTCTCCTCCTCTGTATGTTCTTAAGACCTTAATATGCTTCCCACTTTGATTCTCAACTAGAGCTTTAAAGTGGAATAATTTCTCAAACACTTCACTCTTAAACTTCAAGAAATATACCCATGTTTTTCTTGTGTAATCATCAATAAAGGACAACATATAATGGCTGGCTGCTAATGATGGTGTTTGCATTGGTCCACATAAATCAGAATGGACTATTTCTAAGGGTGCTTTTGCCCTTATGCTCTTTCCTGATGGAAAGCTTTCTCTGTGTTGTTTTCCCAAGATGCAGCCTTCACATAGGCTGTCTCGCTTTTTAATCAATGGTAATCCCTTTACCATTACTTTCCTATGCAACAAATTTAGACCTCCAAAGTTGAGATGTCCAAATCTCAAGTGCCATAACCAGTTTTCATCTTTTTTTTCTCTTTGAAATGTCTCTTGTGTCACTGTTACCATTGCAGCTCCTTTCTTCAAATCTGTTCTCATCTTGAGAGGAAACATTCTGTTTCTTGTCATATTCATTTGTGCAATGCATTGCTTGCTTGGTAGTTTATCCATGATGGTGCATACATCATCTTCAAAGAAAACATTGTAGCCTTTCTGAATGAGCTGTCTAATACTCAAAAGGTTACACTTCATACCAGGTACATAGTAAACATTTGATATGGTTTTTCTTTCTCTTTTCTTTGTTAAAACACTTAATCTACCTTTTCCCATGACTTGAGACTTTAAAACACTTATTTTTTGTCCCCAATGTTACTTGAGACTTTACATTTTCATCAATAATGGAAAACATAGAAATGTTTCCAATCATATGGTTACTACATCCTGAATCTAGAAACCATATCTCTTCATTTCTCTCTTTAGCCATATTAAATGCTAAAAACAAATTTTCTTGACTGAGATTTTCTTTTATAAAATTAGCACTAGGTCTAGTACCCATGTCACTCTGTTTCTTCCTACATTCATTGGCATAATGGACATACTTCTTATAGTAATGACATTGGACTTGAGATTTATCATATGTTAGTCCATGTGCTTGATTTTTTCCACCTTGTTGGCTGTTGCCTTGGCTTTGATTCTGACTTTGGTTGCTGCCCCTTCCACTAGTATTTGCAGGGTTGTTTCTTCCTCCTCTGTTTTGGCTTCTGCCTTTTCATCTTCCTCTGTAGTTTGATCTGCCTTGACCTCTTCCTCTTCCAAAGGAAATTTGGGTCTTGAAGGCATGCTCCAAAGATGAGTTTGTTGTTCTACCCAATCTTTGTTCACGTGTCATCAATGATGTATGAATCTCATTAACAGTAAGCTTTGAGAGATCCTTTGTCTCTTCAATGGTTTTTACTATCACATCAAATCTTGAGGGTAAGCTCCTCTATACTTTCTCCACTATTCTTTTTTCTTCTATGGTCTCTCCATGAGATCTCATTTGGGTAACCAACCCAATCAACAATGTGAAGAATGGGTCTATTGTATCAGACTCTTTCATGCAAATGACTTCAAAATATCTTCTCATTAATTGAAGCTTCTCTATCTTTACCTTCTCCATACCTTGATAAGCTGTTTGGAGGGTATCCCATGCATCCCTGAACTTCTTTGCTGTTGCAATTCTTGGAAATATGCTTTCATGCACTGCCTGATAGAGATAGAAGAGGGATTTTTAGTCCTTCTTCCTATTAATTTTCAACAAATCCTTCTCTTCCTGTGTCAAGGCATTAAATTCTTGTTCATCTACTGGTTCTTTAAATCTTTCTTCAACTAGCTCCCATAAATCTTGAGAGGCAAACAGGGCTCTCATTGTGATTTCCCAATAGTCACAGTTCTTCCCATTGAATTGTGGGAGTTGAGTATTTCCCATACTCGTGCTTGCACTAGCTCCTGCCATAGCTAGCTTACATAAATATTTTATAGCTCTCTGGATTGTAATCTTCAAGAAAACAAAAAACTCTATTTTGGGTAAATACCTAACTTGATAAACCTTCAAGTTGCTGCAGAAATGCTTCAACAATCTTCTTCTTCCTTCGGCTTCTTCAGCAAATGTTGAGAGCCTGGACTAGCTCTGATACCATGTTGGAATTTTTGGTTATTCCAAACAACTGAGAGAAAACGAAATCTCTCTTCAAACATAGAGATTTAACACAAATAATATGGACAGAGATGTTAAACAAAAATACTATGTCATTAAAATGATGCACTATTACAAAATGAGACTTTCCTTCAAAACTACTGTGTTTTGGATTCACAAAAAAAAATTATCTGGCTTCTACACACGCGGCGATTAAAAAAAAAACTCTACTTCACTGTCTCTCTGTTTATATTTTGCCTTCGGGAAAATTCACACACAGTCAATACATTTCACTTTATTGTCTTTATATATATTATAAACATATAATGTTTATAATATATACTATAAAAACTTATATAATATATAAACCAAAGTTTTAAAATAAAACTGTTGTGTCACATATTAAAACATATAAGTCAAGGTTTAAAACCTTATAAACATTAATTCGTGAATTCCAAAAGTCATTATCAAAATGATTTAATGAGTTTATCACATCCATTTGGGATGCTGCTGATTGTGCATCGGATATGTGCGATAACGCTCTCATTGGTTGAGGCATGACACACTGGCTGACTCCACACCTTTGTCCAAAATGATTTAAAGTATTATCGCATCCATTTGAGGGCTAGGTGACATCAGCATCAATATATGCAATACGCATATGATTGGCTGACGGGCATTGACGTGGAGTGGTGGGTCCTCCAACTTATTGCGTGGGTAAAGGGAGATGGTGACGAGGCTTTAAGGACATGCGATTGGTGTGCGATTGGATGCAGGCTATCCACCGTGGAGTCATGGGCTCCACTCAAGGTGATGTGGGGTCATTTAAACTCAAATTTAATGTGCAGGGAAACAAACGGTTGGTGGATGCATTTTAATGGTGGTAGGTGTGGGTTTATGAAGCGGAGGTAACGTGGTTTGACCATGGTTTTACACACAAAAATATGGTTATGGCCATATACACAAATTTGGACTTGCAGGTGTTTTAAACTCGGATTGAATGCACAATGTAGTGCAAATTTAAACAAAAATTTCTTGCTGTCTTCTGTCCTTCGAATTTCAATCAGAAATAAATTTATGTGCTCATGTTCTCAGTCTTGCACTTCGAATTAAATTCCAACAAATGGAAATGAGAATAGTAGGTGCCCGATTGCAGTTAGGAAATGGAAAGGTTGTCTAATTGCAGGTAGGAAATGAAGATTAAATGTAAGTGGAGAACATTTCCCAATACTTAATTTCATGTTGTGTTAAAGGGTTTAAAAAGCTCTTATATAAAAAGGAAAGAAATAATTTTCAATTTCATGTTGCTTCAAAGGGTTTAAAACGCCGTGAGATAACCAAGAAAGAAAAAATGTGAGTAGAAGAGTACATTTTATAAAAAATAATTGTTTTTTTAAATATATTTTTATTAAGAGAATTTTTTAAAAATAAATTGTGAATATTTAATTTTTAAATATGGATTAATTAAGAAAGTTTTAGATAATATTTGAAATTTAATTTTGAGTTTTGAATATCTAATTTTTAAATAAATACTAATTATAAGAGGATTTGAGATAAGATTTGGAAGTAAGGAGAGAAGTTTTGAGTTTTGAAAAGAAGAGAGATTTTGGAGATAAGATAGGTATGGTTGTGGTTTTGGTAAATAAAATGCAGTTTTAAAATTGTTTATATTGACCGAAAGTATTGAATAATATTTAAATTTAAAAATAAACAGAAATAAAATGAAAAGGCATGGTTGTTATATGAAAAAAGTATATATATTTAAATGTTTAAGATATATACTCTCTAAACTTTTGAGAATTGAAAATAAAAATCCTATTTTTTATGGTATCAATTCCAATTAGAACTTAACTAACACAACCACATTTACCAATGTGGTTGATATACACCGATAGGCGTATATGAAGCACATATATAACCACATTAGTAAATATGGTTGATATACGCCGATAGGCATTTATCAATCACATTAATAATTATTAGATGTATAGTGTTAATGTGGCTATTAGAGATTGATATTTGTACTTATTAATTACTATATATATATATATATATATATATATATATATATATATATATATATATATATAACAACATTAATATAATTTTGTAATAGTAATATGGATACTTATTTATTGTTCACTATTATCTGAATGACTAATATATATTAATTAACATATTAATATTATTATCAATATCTTTTACACATAATGATATATTTATGAAAAATTTCAACATATCAATATTAAACTCGAATATTAAATTATTTAATATCAGCATTAATATTATAAAATCCAACATTATAAACCCTAAGATTAATACTATATCTTTAAAATTGATATTATAAACCTTACAATAAATATGTTAAACGATAGGATTAATATCGCGATTAATACAACAAATAACAATTTTAAACCATATGATTAATATCACTACTATAAAGGGTGATATTAAAAAAAACCCAATATTATATACCTAATATTAGAAACTCAACATTTGACATCTTGATACTAAATGCAATATTAAAAAACCAAAATAAAAAACTGCAATATAAAAAATCAAAGGGATTACTATTATGAACCCATGGGGAAATAAATGCTAGGGTTTAATATTATAAAACCAAGGGGAAAAGAAACACTAGAGACACTATTAAACCCTAAGATTAAGAATAATAAAGACAAAAGATTACTAAACCAAGGAAAATAAATACAAGGAATTAATATTAAAAACCAACACAAGGGAATATTATTAAACCGTAACATTATTAATAATAAACCCAACTCAAAATAAATCCTAAGAGTTAATATTATAAACCCAAATGAAAATAAACCTAAAAGAAAAATATTAAGCCTTAAGATTAATAAAAATAAAGCCAAAATATTAATATTATAAACCCAAGGGAAAATAAATTAAATGGAAAACACTAAACCCTAGGATTAAAATATTACATTATTAATAAGAAAAATATGATACTTTCCCAATTTCTGATCTAAGCTAGACTAGTCTTAAGAAAAATATGATATTTAATGTTAATACTAAATTTTATTTTTTAAACCCTAACACTATTAAACCGATTATTATAAGACATAAGATTAATATTATAAAGTCTAATAATAATGATAAAAACCAAATAGTGAGATTAGTATTATAAACTCTAATAACAAACCCAAGATATCAATAATATAAAGTGCAATGATTGATCCTATAAACTTCTAGGAATAATAGACCCAATGGATTAATATTATAAACTCTTAGGCTTATTAAACCTAAAAAATTAATATTAATATATAAACCCTAACATTATAAAACTGATTATGATAACCTCCAATATTAAAAATTAAACATTCCAAACTTTTATAATAAATATGATATTATAAACTCAATGGATTGATATTATAAAACTTAATATTATAGATCTTAATATTATAAACTCAAAAGAATAATTTTATAAATACAATAATGTGATGTTGGTATTAATCACATAAAATTAAATATAAAATAATTACAAATCATTATAATTAATATTTAAAATTCATATGAATATTAATATTAAAAATGAATAATTATAATATTAATGATATTAATAATTATTTGTTATTAATTATAAATTATAATAATTATTAATTATTAATAATTCATAATTATTAGTATTTAGTAGTTCATAATTATTAGTATTTAGTAATAATTATTAATATTTATAAATTATTAAATATTAATTATTAATAATTATTATTAAATATTAATGATTGTAATACTAATAATTATTAATATTTATAAATGATTAAATATTAAATATTAGTAATTATTATTAAATATTAATGATTACAATTATTAATAATTAATATTTGTAATAGGAATAAATGCTATAAACCAAATAGATTGATATTATAAACTCAAAGGATGAATATTATAAACCCAAGAGATTATTCATATTAAAAACCAAACAGGTTAAAAACCCAAGAGATTAATAGTAAAAGCCTAAGAGATTATTAAACCCAAGCGATTAACATTACAAACTTAAGGAATTAATAAAACCAAAGAATTATGAATATTACAAACCTAAGAATTGTATTATAAACTTTGGGGATTTCTAACATAAGGGGTCAATAAACCAAAGGGATTAATATTATAAAACCTAGAGATTAAAACCTGAAGGGATTAATATTATAAACCCAAGGGATTAATGAACCCAAGTACTTGTTAATATTCTAAACCAAAATTTCTAAAAACAAAAGGGATTAATGAACCCAACTAATTATCAATATTATAAACCAGTGGGATTAATAAACCCAATAAATTAATATTACAAACCTAAGCGATTGGTAAACCCAACAAACTAGTTTTATAAACCTGGATGATTGATATATAAGCCATAATATTACAAATTATAAATCAAAGATATTAATGTTAAATTCAAAATAAATCGAAGGGATTACTATTAATATTAAACCCAAGATATTAATATTATAAACCAAGGGATCAATAAAACTCAAGTAATTTGTATTATAAACTCAATGGATTATAAACCCAATGGATTATAAATCCAAGTGATTCAAATTAAGCCTTAGGATTAATATTATAAACCTTATGAATGATAATATACCTTTGGGAAATGAAACTTTACATTAATAAACCCAAGAGATTGATAACATAAAATAAAGAGACTAATAAACCTAAGGGATTATAAACTCATGGGAATAATGCTAAATACAAGGAATTTATATTATAAACCCAAACAATATAAACCCTAAGGTAAATATTATAATCCCTAAACTAAACATTAAAAGCTAATATTAATATTATAAATCTTAGGATCAATGTTATAAGTCTATCCCATTAATAAACCCAAAGGATTAATATTATAAACCCAAGGAATTTAAAGTAAAGGGATTAATAGTAAACCCTAATATTAATATTATAAACCACAGGCTTACTATTAAACTGTAGGAATGTAAAATTTATGAATAATATTAGAAGCCTTAGGAACAATATTATAAATTGAAGGGATTACTTGAAACCTATTGGATTAATATTAAAAAATTGATGGAATATAAACTTGACGGAATACCACTATACCCTAGGATTAATATTAAACCCTATGAATATAAACCCTAATATTAATATTATGAACATTAGGATTAATATTATAAACCCAAGATATTAATAATATAAATCCAAGGAATTAATGAACCTAAGGGTTTAATATTATAAACTCAATGGATCGTAAATGGAGAGGAATCATTTTAAACCCAAGGGATTTATATTATAGACTTGAGGTATTTATAAACTAAAAGAATTAATATTAAAAACCCACGAGATTGATAAATCTAAGGGATTCATATTAAACCCTAAGATTAATATTATAAACCCTAATACTACTTTTGTATAAATCCAATATTAAAGTTTAATATTATAAACTGAATATTAAAAGGTCCAAATATTATAAATTTTGTATTAAACCCAAATTTTGTAATCTAACAATGTAAAATTGAATAAATTACATGTAATGTAAGATTTCTATAATGATTATTAGAATTATTTTCATATTGAGACAATGTTTGTCACAATGTCATGTTGGATACATTTTTGTACCATTTTAATGTTACAGTATTAAATCGTTGATATTATAAGCCCAAGGGACTAATAAACTCAATGGATTAATACTAAAAATGCAAGTGATTATAAACCCAAGGGAATAATATCAAACTCAAGGGATAAATATTATAAACCCAAGGAATTTATATTATAAACCTAATGGCTTATAAACCCAAGTACATATATAAAACCCTAGGATTAATATTATAAACTCTATCAATAGTATTATACCCTAGGAATATGAACCCTTAGATTAATAAAGCAAAGGGATTGATATCATAAAAACAAGGAATTAATACTAAAAACCTAAAAACCCCAAAGGATTAATATTGCAAACCCAATGTATATAAACCCTAAGATAAATTTAATAAACCTTAAGACAAACATGGTTGACCATGGTTTATTTTCATATTCAGAGAATATTTTTCACAATACGACATTGGACTGTGATTTTTATCATATTGAAATCCTAGGAACAATATTATAAACCTAAGGTATTACTAAACCCATTGGATTAACATTAAAAACCTCAGGGAATATAAACCTAGTGTAATAACATTAGACCCTAGGATTAATATTAAACACTACGAATATAAACCCTAATATTAATATTATGAATATTAGCATAAATATTATAAACCTAAGAGATTGATACTAATATCCAAGGAATTAATAAACCTAAGGGATTAACGTTATAAACTCATTGGATTTTAACAAGTGAAATAATTTTAAACTCTAGGGATTAATATTATAAACCTAAGGGATTTATAAACCTAAAGGATTAATATTAAAAACCTAAGGGATTCATATTAAACCCTAAGATTAATATTACAAACCGTAATACTACAAATCATAAATCCAATATAAAACATTAATATTATATACTAAATATTAGAATTCCCTGATATTATAAACCTTCTATTAAACATAAGTTTTTTAATGTAACAATGAAACATTGAATAAATTAAAATATAATGCAACATGCGATAATGATTGTTAGACTTATTTTCATATTAACACAATGTTTATCACAATGTGATGTTGGACAAATTTTTGTACCATTCCAATGTTACAATATTAAACCATTGATATTATAAGTCCGATGGACTAATAAACCCAACGGAATAATACTAAAAACCCAAGTGATTATAAACTGAAGGGATTAATATTAAAAACCCAAGAGAATAACATTAAACCCTAGGATGAATAATAGACCGTGGAAATATAAACCCTAAAATTAATAAACCCAAGGGATTAATATTGTAAACACTAGGCTTATTATTAAACCGTAGAAATAACAACTCTATGGTTAATATTATAAACCCAAAGAATTTATATTATAAACCTAATGGATTATAAACCCAAGGCATATATATAAGACCATAGGATTAATATTATAAACCATATCAATAATATTATACCCTTGTAATATGAACCCTCAGATTACTAAAGTGAAGGGATTGATATTATAAACACAATGCACTAATAAAAACAAGGAATTAATAATCAAAACCTTAAAACACCAAAGGATTATATTATAAACCCAAGGTATGTAAACCCTAAGGCAAACATGATTGACCCTGGTTGATTTTCATATTGAGACAATATTTGTCACAATGCGACATTAGACCATGGTTGACCATGATTTATTTTCATATTGATAGAACCTTTTTGAAAATCTGATGTTGGACCATGTTTTACCATGGCTTAATAGTAAAAACACAAGGGAATAACATAAAACCAAGGGATTAATATTAAACCCTAGGAAAATAAACTCTAAAATTTATAAACCCAAGGTATTAATATTGTAAACACAAAGTTTAATATTAAACCCTATGATTAATATTATAAACCTGATGGATTATAAAGCCAAGAGATCTATATTAAACCTTATCGTAAATATTATAGATCTTATAAATAATATTATACCATAGGAATAGGAACCCTTAGATTCGTAAAGCCAATGGATTGATATTATAAACCCAATGCACTAACAAAAACAATGGATAAATACAAAAACCTAAAAAACCCAAAGGATTAATATTGTAAAATTAAAATATATAAACCATAAGATTAATATTATAAACCCTAAAATGAACACGGTTGACCATGATTTATTTTCATATTGAGACAATATTTGTGACTATGTGATGTTGGACCATGGTTGACCATGATTGATTTTCATATTGAGAGAATCTTTGTCACAATGTGATGTTGGACCATGGTTGACCATGATTGACCATGGTTAACGATGGTAAGGATTAATATTATAAACCCAAGGTATATAAACCCTAAAGCAAACATGATTGACCCTGATTGATTTTCATATTGAGACAATATTTATCACAATGCGACATTGGACCATGGTTGACCATGATTTATTTTCATATTGATAGAACCTTTTTCAAAATATGATGTTGGACCATGTTTGACCATGGCTTAATAGTAAAAACACAAGGGAATAACATAAAACCTAGGGATTAATATTAAACCCTAGGACAATAAACTCTAAAATTAATAAACCCAAGGTATTAATATTGTAAACACAAAGTTTAATATTAAACCCTATGACTAATATTATAAACCTAATGGATTATAAACCCAAGGGATCTATATTAAACCTTATGGTAAATATTATAGACCTTATCAATAATATTATACCCTAGGAATAGGAACCCTTAGATTCGTAAAGCCAAGGGATTGATATTATAAACCCAATTCACTAATAAAAACAAGGATAAATACAAAAACCTAAAAAGCCCAAAGGATTAATGTTGTAAAATTAAAATATGTAAACCCTAAGATAAATATTATAAACCCTAAAATGAACACGATTGACCATGATTTATTTTCATATTGAGACAATATTTGTGACTATGTGATGTTGGACCATGGTTGACCATGATTGATTTTCATATTGAGAGAATCTTTGTCACAATGTGATGTTGGACCATGGTTGACCATGCTTGACCATGGTTAACGATGGTAAGGATTAATATTATAAACCCAAGGTATATAAACCCTAAGGCAAACATGATTGACCCTGGTTGATTTTCATATTGAGACAATATTTGTCACAATGCGACATTGGACCATGGTTGACCATGATTTATTTTCATATTGATAGAACCTTTTTCAAAATCTAATGTTGGACCATGTTTAACCATGGCTTAATAGTAAAAACGCAAGGGAATAACATAAAACCTAGGGATTAATATTAAACCCTAGGAAAATAAACTCTAAAATTAATAAACCCAAGGTATTAATATTATAAACACAAACTTTAATATTAAACCCTATGATTAATATTATAAACCTAATGGATTATAAACCCAAGGGATCTATATTAAACTTTATTGTAAACATTATAGATCTTATCAATAATATTATACCCTAGGAATAGGAACCCTTAGATTCGTAAAGCCAAGAGATTGATATTATAAACCCAATGCACTAATAAAAGCAATGGATAAATACAAAAACCTAAAAAACCCAAAGGATTAATATTATAAAATTAAAATATATAAACCCTAAGATAAATATTATAAACCATAAAATGAACACAGCTGACCATGATTTATTTTCATATTGAGACAATATTTGTGACTATGTGATGTTGGACCATGGTTGACCATGATTTATTTTCATATTGAGAGAATCTTTGTCACAATGTGATGTTGGACCATAGTTGACCATGATTGACCATGGTTAACGATGGTAGATTTTCATATTAACATTTTGTTTCACAATGTGGTGTTATACCACGGTTGACCAAGGTTGGCCATGGATGACCATGGTTGTGACAATGTGACATTGGACCATGAGACATTATGTGTCACAATGTAACCATGACTATTGATGATTATTGACCATGATTGTAAATGGTTCATTTTCATATTGAGACAATATTTGTCACAATGCGACGTTGAACCATGGTTGATAATGGTTGACCATGGTTGATGATGGTTGATGATTGCTGACGATGGTTGATTTTGATATTGAGACAAGTTTTCTCACAATGTCATATTGGACTATGGCTGACCATGATTGAACTTAGTGCATTTTCATATTGACCATGATTAATTTTCATTTTGAGACAATATTTGTCACAATGTGACGTTTGACCATGGTTGACCATCGTTGAGAATGATTGAAAATGGTTGACCATGGTTGATTTTCATATTGAAGTAATCTTTGTTATAATGTGATGTTGGAGCATGGTTGACCATGTATGACGAGGGTTCATGATGGTTGACGATGGTTTAATATGGTTCATTTTCATATCGAGACAATCTTTGTCATAATGTGACATTGAACCATGGTTGACCATGATTATAAAATCAAGGGATTTGTATTAAACGTTAGGAGTAATATTAGAAACACTATGAATAATATTATACCCTAGGAATATGGATGCTTAGATTAATAAAACCAAGGGATAGGTATTATAAATCCAAGGGACTAATAAACGAAATGAATTAATACTAAGAACCCAAGGGAATAAAATCGAACCCAAGGGTTTCATATTATAGACCCAAGGTACATGAACCCTACGATAAATATTATAAAGCCTAAAATAAACATGGTTGGTCATCGTTGATCATGGTTGATTTTCATATTAACACAATCTTTGACATAATGCGACATTGGACCATGTTTGGTTTTCATATTGAGACAATCTTTGTCACAATGCGATGTTGGACCATGGTTGACCATGGATGATCATGGTTGTCATAATGTGATTTTGGAGCAAGACACAATATTTGTTACAATGTGACCATGATTATTAACCATGGTTAACCATGATTGACCATGGTTTATTTTCATATTGAGACAATATTTATCACAATGCGATGTCGGACCATGGTTGATCATGGTTGACAATGGCTGACTATGGTCACCATGATTGACCATGTTTAACCAAGGACGATGGTGGTTGCTCATCGACGATGATGGTTGACAATGGTTTATTTTATTATTGAGAAATTTTTTTCCATAATGTGATGTTGAATCATGGTTGATTTTCATATTGACCATGATTAACCATGGTTAATCGTAATTGACCATGTTTTACCATGGTTGGCCATGATTGATTTTCATATTAAGATAATATTTGTCACAATGCAATGTTTGAATAAATATTATAAACCCTAAAATAAACATGGTTGACCATCGTTGACCATGATTGATATTCATATTGACACAATATTTGTCAAAATGCAATGTTGGACCATGGTTTACCATGATTGACTTTCATATTGACACAATATTTGTCACAATGTGACCTTCGACCATGGTTGATTTTTATATTGAGATAAACTTTGTCATACTATGGTGTTGGACCATAGTTGACTATAATAATATTATTTAATGTTATTAATATTTATATTAATGTAAAAATTAATATTAACATTAAAATTAAAAATAATAATATTAATAATATTAAAAGGTAATATTTGTATTCATATTAAGTAATATTAAAATTAATAATTAATATTAACATTAATATTCACATTAAGATTAAGATTTATATTAAGATTTATTTAATTAATATTAATATTAATAATATTAATAAAATAAAATAAAATAATAATAAATATTTTAAGTATTAATATTATTGTTAATACTAAATGATATTAATATTATTTAAAATTCTTAATATTAATTTTGTTTATTTAAATTAAAATATATTAATATTATTGTTAATATTCTTTACGAGTCTTCATATTTAAGAGTGTTTATATTATTATTGTCATTAATAATAATATTATCAATATTACTAATTAACATTAAAATTAATATAAATATTAATAATATTAATATTAATATTTTTATTAATTTACATTCATATTAATAACGAATAGAGATATTGATATTGATATTAAAATTTTGAAAATATAAATTTATATTATAATGAATTTTCAAATTAATATTAATAATTAATATTACAATATAAAATTAAAATATTATTAATGTTAATAATATTAATACTAAAATTTATTGATAATATTAAAAAAATAAAATAATAATAATAATGATGATCTTAAATTAAAATTTATTAATTATATTGTTAATACTAAATGTGGTTAATATTATTTATCAATTTTGAAATTAGTATTAGATATAGTAATAATGTTAATGTCATCAAACAATATTAAAATTGTTAATTAAATGTTATAAATATTAATAATTAACATTTAAATTAATATTTATAAATATTAATAATATTAAAAGTAATATTAACATTTGTATTCATATTAATTAATATTAATTTTAATAACCAATATTCTAATTAATATTAAATTAATATTAATATTAAAATTTATTAATATTGTTGTTAATACTAAATGTTTTTAATATTATTTATGATAATAATACGAGTTTCATTAATAATAATAATATTATTAATAAAATGTTATTAATATTAATAATTAACATTAAAATTAATATTTCTAAATTTTAATGATATTAAAAATATATTCATATTAATTAATATTAATATTATAATAATTTTCTTATTAGTATTACTAATTTCATAAAATATTATTATTAAAATA
The DNA here is from genome assembly GCA_034641835.2 of Pinus albicaulis. Classification (NCBI taxonomy): domain Eukaryota; kingdom Viridiplantae; phylum Streptophyta; class Pinopsida; order Pinales; family Pinaceae; genus Pinus; species Pinus albicaulis. Next base: position 1,064,074,089 of record CM076570.1, read on the forward strand.
AATATTTCTAATATTACTAATAAATTTTTTTATTAAGAAAATATTAATTTTATATAATAATTAATGTTAATATAATAATTATGATTATTTTTTTAAGCATTAATTTGATATGAACATTAGACTTATTATAAATTATTAATGTATATAAAATTATTAATATTAAAATAGTAAAAATGAAATTAATATAAAAAAGGGTATGAAATCTTAATAACTAAAATATTTGCTAATAAACAATCATAATTTCTTTAAGATATTTCCAATTCTTAATGTATTTTAGAACTCCTTTCATCACTGTAAGGTCCCACCTTACCTACCATAATTATTATAGAGAAATATTATATTAAATCAAAATGCGATATTTTTTTTTTATTATTTTATTTATTTATTTATTTTTATATATAGAAGTTATTGGTGTCCTTTACACTACACCCTAAATTCTTCCAACTTATCTTCAAAGCTACAAAGTTCAAGGTTTATCAAGATCCAAAAAAAAATACAACCATAATACTTGCTTTTCAAGACTAAAATCACCCTTAAAATATAAATAATTTAGTGGGATGAATAAATGTCAATCTTTATGAACCACAATTTACAATAAGCTAATTGTTAATTCTATTGTAATTAAATGTGTTCAAGAGTGACTAATAACATGCTTATGAATTATTTTCTTAAAAGGATAATTTAAATTATATAGAGTTGGAATCCCATAATTAGGAATTCATATGTGAGCTGATATTTCAACAAATTACTTACTGCAATTTTGAATTTTCAGCAAGACCCTTTAACTCAATGAGTTATTATACTAGAAATACCTTGATTGCAAATCTTAAATTAGCTTAAGCCTTTTGTTTTATGGACGGTTTATAAACGTAATTAGATGCAACCATTGAACATTATGAAAACTAATTTACAAGTATGAAATGTACAGCCATTGAGGCATTTTGTCAAACACTTACAACCATTATCTCTTTAAGGTGTTTTCACAATAATTAGCTAACATGAATCCAAAGTTAGATGACTTCTTTTTGTAAGTTGTATCAATGATTGAACTTAAGATATTAATAGGCTATAAGCCATATTCATTGTTGAACCTACATCACTGAATATAAATATTTAAAAATTTCAAACATAGCTCACAATGTTTTAAGGTACAGCCATTGAGGACTTTTGACAAATAGTTGGCAGTCATAAAACAAGTTGCCATAAGGTTATTTAAATTTTTAAATTATTAACCAATTATACTTTTAAAAACAATTTCCAAGTGGTTAGCCTATATCAGATTCATCACTATAAATTATCAGGCAGTTCTAATATAAAAAAAAAAAAAAGCCAAACAGCAAAACAAAACAGGCGTTTCTACATGCAACAGCAAATCTGCAAAACAGAGCAGATTTGAGAATCGATGTCCGAAACCTTGATTTTTGGAATCAAACTTGAGGTGAAATGGTCTATTGGTACGGATACCCCCTGAAGTGGAGCTGAATCGCAACAGGGAGGCCCAGAAATGCGATTCTTGAAAACAACAACTACCCAAGAATCCTAAAATCTCTTTTATGACTTCTGTCAAACACATGGTATGAAAATTATCTAGAGCTATAGAAAGAGGAGGAGAATAGAAATTAAGTCATTAAAACATTTTTATCCAATTCATAACAGCCTACTGGATTCATCCATTATGACTTTCTTTCAATCGACTCAACATTATACAAGAAAATACTTCAACAATCGTTACTAAATTTCCTCACATTTGGTGCAACACTTCATATACATGTAAGTTTCAGAAAACAACCCAAACAAGCAAAAGCTTATAAACTAAAAAAATGCATAATATAATTTGACCCACATACCTGATAGTGAATTTGTACACTCGAAGAGGCTGGATGTATGCTCCAGCTCCAAGAAGAGCATGCTCCAATGCCAATACCCTTACCAAATAATCATGAACCACCCGGTTTTCCTCCCAACCATATCCAAGAAGAACTTCTCCCCTTGGAACCCCCGAGCTGCAAAAGCTCACAACCAGTATCACAATACAACAGTAGAGAGAGAGAGATGTAAGGCAACTCAGGAAGGTAGTTTTCACTTCCTCTAAATACCACTCATGTTCAACCTCAATAGACACTTAGTATATTAGTAAGGAATCAAGATTTGCTTTGGAAGAAATTGGATACTCTCCATATCTCTCACAACCTTCCTCAAGTCTCTTCCACTCTTGGCATCCTCCTCCCCCAAGTGAGAATACATGAGACTCATATATAGGAGGAGAAAACCAATTCTTGTCATAAATGAGGAGTAATATGCATGCATTGTATTCCATTTAGAGGAGTGTAACTTATGCCATTAAGGAGAGGTATGCATGCCTTATTTAAGGAGAGTGTAACATATGCATTGAAGAGAGTGTAAGAGGAATATTTTATGACATATCTTTAATGAGTGTAAGAGGAATATTTTATGACATATCATTAATGAGTGTAAGAGGAATATTTTATGACATATCATTAATGAGTGTAAGAGGAATATGCCATTCCTAGATGAGTGCATAAAAGAGAGTGCAATGTAATATTTAAAATAGAGAGAGTTACTTAGAGCCATGATAGTCATGAAAGAGATAGATGTGAATTGATTGAATGGATAAAATTAATTTGTAATTCCTTTTTAATAAAATATCATAGTCTCATAAAAGATAATGATAATACTAATAATATTGAGGATTAAGTCAATATTGAACTATTAGGATTGATTAAAGATAAGTTAAGTTAATTTCCTTCAACTGAGATTGATTACTAATTTATGCAAGGAGATTTACTATTTTTGGAAAGTCATGCTTGAGATGCTAGACATGACTTTCTATTTTTAGAAAGTCATTCCAAAATTGCCACATTGAGATTTATCCATGAGTGGTATTTTTCTTTCGGAGAATAGGGATTCCGCACCCCTATTTCATGCATCTCCGTGCCTTAGTAGATTGAGGACTCCACGCCCTGATCTACTCCAAAGATCTAAGATTCCATAACTTGATCTTTTTAAATATTTAGGACTCCACGCCCTAAATATACAAGACTCCACGTCTTTATATTTCTTGGATTTAGGACTCCACGCCCTAAATATACAAGACTCCATGTCTTTATATTTCTTGGATTTAGGACTCCACGCCCTAATTTCCATGCTTTCTCATCTACCGTGCTTTGAAACTCCACGTTTCTCCTTATGATACTGATTGTGAGCTTTTACCCATTTGATGGTTCGTTGGTAAGGCCTTGTTTGAAGACCTACATACATCACAACCTCATAGATCAAATGAATCATATGAATTTAAAAATGAAATTAACGTAACCACATTTTACCATGAATGGTGCATGACTTCCACAGTCATTTATCCTTGAAGATGATATGGTCCCCTACCACATCCTGCTCATTACAATGTTAGACATATATATAATCATGCAAGTCATGTATCATCCATAAAACATAATTTAACCATTTTTTTCTTTTCTTTTTCCACATAACCATGAGCATCCATGGGTTTATGTGTCTCAATCCAGGTTCTCCATCCATGTCATACACCTGATACACAAGTCAGATGCAAAAAGAGAGACATATGCATACCATCATATAAAACACATAATCAAATATACCACACATAAGGGAAAATACAACTACATAAAACATTTTTCCCAAACCAAGGGTCAATCTTCCATACATAAACCATGGATATAAAACATTATTACCCAATATAGTGATCACTATGACATACATAAAGATAAAGAGGAAATACAATCATATATTTATAAAATGTTATTCCTCAATCTAGTGATCAGTATTCCATATATATATAACTCATCAGAAATAACCCTAAATAGGAGTGACAAAATATACTAGGAAAAAAAATAGGACACTACAATCACCTTCTTCAACTGGAATAATTGGTACAATTAAAACAACAATTAACACCCATACATATTTTAAACATAGTATTAAATTTTTTATTTGTGAATTTGTCATTGTCCATAAAAAAAATCTTTTTTAATGGATTAAATGTGAGAAAATATATAAATTAATTTACTGGTTTGAAAATCAGTAAATAAAATAAATCTAAATAAATAAATATAGATTTTATTATTATTATTATTATTATTATTAATTATAATTTTTAATAGAATAAATGTGATAAATTATATAAATTAATTTAATGGTTTGAAAATGAAAATGAGTAAATTAAATTAAATATAATTATATTAGCTTTTAAAATGTTTTGGAAAAGTTAAAATAGTTGTTTTGGAATAAGTAAAATAGTTTATAGTTTTTAACATATGATATTGACTATTCATAGTATTTCCCAAAATCAATAAATTGGATTAAATCTAAATAAATAAATATAATAATTTTTTTTTTTAATTTTAAAATGTTAGGGATAGTTGCGACCACCCATAAAATTTGGCTAAAAAAATAATTGGTTTCTGGTGTTTATCCACCAGTGAGAATATATGGCCACAATCCACTCAGTAGATATTGTAGCTTATAATATGATATTATAAAATAAAATAAAATAAAAACAATAAAAAATATATAATAGCAATCAAGAATAAACAAAAATTGCAAATATACCAAAAGCAAATATTCCAAAAGCTATGCAACAATGTTGGGTTTCTGAACTATGTCGTGATCGTATTCCTTCAAACTAATACACCACTTCTATGATCAACCAAGGCTCATACAACAAGGGAGCTCAATCTCAAGAGCCCCATCCTTCAAATTAGTGCTTTAATATATCTGACCACACTACTCCATTGCTGAAACCTCATTAATTCAAAAGTTAACAATCTACCCAATAAGCCATGCTCAAAATCCTTAATGTTCTAAGCCAAAATCATCTAAGAAAAAATAAATTAGGGAAAAATAAAATGAAGGGTATTAGTGGATTAATTTTGAATAAAGAATTGGAGTGTTGCATTGTTGGGACCTTCCAACCTATCTCTTTTATCCATATGCCAAAACTTATAATTAAATAAAACTATTGAAATATATAAGTTAATATGTAAAATTTAATATCCTTGTAAAATTGATAGTATTAAAAAGATTTAAGGCATCAATGATAGCTTGCATTCTCATTTCAATATTAGTATGACAAGTTGTATCAAGCGATAAAGGAGTATTCTTGGAGTAATTAGTATGACAAGTTGTATCAATTTGTAAGCAGTTACTCTTGTAAATTGTAAAATTTAGAGAAATTGAATGAAAATCAATGGAACCACCACATGGTAGAGGAGAACATTGAGGTTTCAGTTACATGCTAAAATAAAACGTTAGAGAAATTGAGAGGGTTAGAGAAATTGAACCATGACATGTTGGAGGAAAACGTTGAGCCTTTAAAATTCTCATTTATCTTCCCACTCAATGCAATTCAATGCAAACATGACACGTTGGGGGAGAAAGGTTAACCGTTAACATTTCAATTTCATTTATCCCATGACTTATCCTCCCACAAACAAAAATGTTTAATCCCATACCATTTCACTTGTTAATCTTGATAGGCGGCAATTAATAAATGGTATAGTAAATTTTTAATCAAGATTTTAATTTAAGTATGGTTTAATCATATGATTTAGATATGCAAGTAAATTAGTGGTCTAGATTTGATCCATTGATTTATTGGCGACGAATAGAATATACTAGCATCTCAAAATTTACACTATCCGATTAAAATGATTAATTAAAAAAATTATTAAAGTAGCCAATTCCAATAAAGAGGAGGCCTATCAGTGTAATAATTGTGATTTATAAAAGTGGAAATATTCCAAGAAAGTATCATATTTATAGGTTGTTTATTGACTTAGAAATAAATGTTTGTTCATTGACAATTTTGAGATGAATGTAAGTAAGACCAGGCACATACATTTTTGGGAAAACCATCGTGTGAAATAAATTCCATACTTAAATTTGTCGTAACCACATGGAAAAACCTCTCGGTCACACGCACTTTGTGACAACGCAATCGAAACATTATTTTTCCAAATTAATTGATCTTATCTCGGTCACATCCCCACTGTTATCTGAATGATCATCAGGTTGCTTGATCTTATGATAGACGAAGTTAGTGAGAATATGCAGAAGTATTTGTCAAGGATTGGGATTTTCTTGCCTAATATTCACGAATATCACAAACATTATTTAGGGAAAATGAGAACATCTGTTCTAGAATTTCAGTCCTAATAAGTTTAACATATTAAACATAACTTGTTAAATTCTACTGTAAAAGGATACTATTAAGTCTAAGAGTACACAGACTGTTGAGTCCACAAGCCATGGCATATTTGGCTTCAGATTTTTCCATTCCAAAGTCCTTACAAGAATGCTGCAGGCATAAAAAGTCAGTTTTTACAGACACCTTAAGTACATGTATCTTAGAATTGATTAAATACTCTGATCAATGAAACAAACAAATATCAAACACCCTACCTTCCTACATAGCCTACATGACCGATTAGCGCAAACATGAACATCAATGGATTAATACCCTGATAACATAAAACGTACAGGTAAGTATGAAGTTTAAATAATTTGTACCAATCTTACTAATATAGTATTCAGTTTTGATTAAATGCTCCTAACAACTTCTTAAACCATTAAGAGACATGAAATGAAAAATACCTCAACAGTTCCTCGCTGCACCTGTTAAAACCATTAATAACATCCAGCATGAAGTCAGTTCTAGTCGTTCTAATTATTATGAAATCCAGAAGATGTGCTTCCGGTTGAAAGGCATATATTCTACAATTAACTGGGTCAAAATTTTTGATCCGAATATAGCATATATCTATATCTATATATATCTATATATAATTAACTGGGTCAATTGATCCAAATACAGCATATATATAATTGATTGATGTAGTTTCAAAAAATTAGTAAGTCATGTTAAATTATTTTGAAAAAGTTTTCATTTAATTTAATTAAAGTTATTAAATCTATTAACTAGAAGAAAAATCAATTTCTATTTTCAATATGATTTTTTACACTAAATAAATTTTATAAATAATAATATTCACTTTTAATTGTAAATTTGGGATGATTCTAATATTTCAACCAATAATAATTATAAGATATATATTTTGAAGAAATCCCTGAACCTAGTTGTGTTTAAATTCAAGTGTGAATCTATAAAAACATAGTAGCCATGGTGTTTAAATTCAAGTTTGAATGTATGAAAACATATTAGCCATGGTAATCATCCAGTTAATATTTCCATATCCAAACATGAAATAAATCCATTTTCTAATCAGGTTAATAAATAAACTTATTTTATAAAAACCAAGATTTATCACTAACTTATCAATATGAAAGAAACTATAGCAAAACTCTCAAAATCAAACAAAAAATAATTGTTTCACCCAAAAAAAAAAAAAAAAAAAAGTCATTCCTATGACTAAAAATTTCTTCAATTTGAATATTCTATCTCCATATATTAGTGTTTTATGTAGCATAATGTGGTATGAGTCTCTATCTTTAAGCTTTAAGCTTCATTATTTAGACTTTAGGTTTGAGTGTGCACAATGAGTTATTTGATGTGAGTGGAAATAGAAACTGACTTTTCAAAACAAGTCTAATGACTCATTTAGACATTTTAAATCTTATTATAAAATTTTAGTAATAAAAATATCTCATAATTATCTTAAAGTTTATATTTATTTAAAATCTATATTAACAAAATCTCACTTCCTGCAATTTTATTTAAAATTAATTTATATATTAAATATTAAAATTAATTTATATAAATATATGTAACCTATTTTACAATATTAATAACAAATAAATAAAAGAAATAAGATAAAATATCCATGAAATTTAAAAAGTGAAATACCAAAAAGGATATACAAAACTAAAGGCTGAAATGTGAAAAGTGAAATACTAAAAACCGTCCAAAGAACTGAAATACTGAAATGTGAAAAGTGAAATACTAAAAAGCATCCACAAAACTGAAAAGCAAGATTCGATTATATTCTGCGGTATTAGCTCTCAGATATTTATGTTAACTCATGATGCTTCGTTATTTTCAACTAAAGCTATAGACCAAAGAGAAATGGCCGAGAATCGGACTAGCGTTAGGTTCTAACATTGTGGGAAAAACAACTGCAGCTTTGAGCTCTTATACAGAGGGGCGGGTATGGGAACGACTTACAGTTATAGGCTCGAGCAAACACCCGAAAAGATTCAATAAATCGCTCCAAAATTAACATCGTCTCTTACATGCATAGGATCAAATAGAAACTTTAAATGGGCCATGCCAGCAAAACATAATCTAACAAATAGTTCTTTTAAGAATGTTCAAAAAATACCGCCAAAGCCATGACCAGACTCAAATTAGTGACATACGTTTAAAAAAAAAGGTTAGGGAGCATGAATTGAAAGAGAGTAAAAACCCACTTACGCTATTGCCCATGTCATAAGATACGCAAGCGAGACTCCATCTGCGGATCCAGACATGAAGTTGGTAAAAATTTGTGGAATCTCAGCAACAGCCCAGCTGATAATGCCGATCAATCTTAAAGCCAGAGAGACATAATCACACACTTAGAGAGTGTACAAACATACCCACACAATCTGATACATAAATGAAGAGAACAACCTAGTACATATAGCCTTTCTCACAATCGGGTGGTTTGAATCACTCCCTGAATATTAGGATCTGAAATCTAGAATTAGAATCTCAATCCTATCCTAACTTAACTTTCTCCATTAATTTCTAACACTCTCCCTTAATGGAGAAAGGGTGCAGAACAATAACATATGATAACATACGCCTACTGGTCTAGTCCCAGCTAGGCTTACAATGGTAAAAAGAGACATAAAAACTTGGTAATAGAATTTTCATCTTGGTCTTTATGCTTGTGAGACTATATTTGTTCATTCGTGGATGAGGCTTCATCTTCACTTTCTTTGTCATGAGATAGTAATGTATTTTCGCCTCATTTCTTCTCTAGTGATGGAAAGCTTGAACGCTTATCCTCGTCTTTTTGAAAGTTATGACAAGCTTAATAAGAAACTTTTTTCTCTCACCATTTCTGGTGTCACGCATGTAAATTTCAGCAATGTTGTCATTTGCACACACATAAATATTGATGAGATTATCACATTTTAAATTCTCTCCAGCTCTGTCTTCTTCTGCCACGTCTTCGCCATCAGCTTCATGTGGCTCGTCGAATTAATCTTCAACACTTTGTTCATCTTTACATCATTCCTAAAGATCAACTTGTGACTCTTCAATATCAGGATTTTGCACAACAGATTGTGCCTCTTGTTTCTCATGGTCATCAACAGAACCACATTGTTTTTCTGAAAAAATTCCAGACTTAAAAATACTGCTCATGCTAATGCCTCCAAATGCCAACATGAGAATATCATCATCATCATCATCAGAATAAAAAATATCTAAAAATATAGACATGTTGTTAAAAGGTCTAGCTTATCTGGTTTTGTCTTGCTTCCATATTTCGACTCCACTCGGTTCTCTTACGAGCTCCAACAACCTCGTTACTATGCAGGCAGGAATCCTCCCTTTGGCAGCTCTTCAATAGTAGAACCTTGTAGACTGTGGCTTCTATGCCACACAGGGCTTAGTGCCCTCAGCTTTTGCGATGAGCAACAAATGACCTCTCAACAAACTAGAAACATTATCGATATCCAATTCTAATGCATGTAATTCTCTACACATTAACTAATGTCTGAGAGCTTTATCTTGACCACTATAAGCAAATTCCCCTCCACTGACCGAACTTTCTGGCAACCAACCATGGCCACTTATCCATTCCAATTTAGTGGGCACCTCTTAGATTTGCAGCTCCTCCCAATTGGCGACCAAATTAAAAAAATAAAAACTTAACATGCACATTCACCTTTCAAAACTTCACAAAATAAAATAAAATACCAGGTCCAATTAGGGCAATAGCAGGAACCAAAAAATATTGAATGGATGTCTATCGTGAAACTCTCTCAAGGTATTGCCCTCTTCTCACACGCACACACAAATAGGAAAAAGTTTACAATCCATCCAGTGAGCGGTGCAACTGGCTGCGTTTAGTCCAAAAATATAAGTATGCCTGAGTAAGCTGTCAGAAACTCCCGGTTGCAAAGCCGAGGCTTGAAAAAAGAAAAAAGAAAAAAACGTAGAAATTTCTTGTCAATGCGAAATGTTATGGAGCGTTTACTCAAAGCAGTGAGAAATGGTGGAATCATTTAGAACAGTGCCTGATCGTGGCCTCCCATTCTCCTCTGGTCCAAATTATGGCTCTGATCGCTCATTCGGGCAAGATTTGCCAAAACTTTGCTTAAATGCGATCAAATTCCATCAAATTTTCAGCATTCTCTTTCTCAATTGCTGGAGATTACTCAAACTCCGCAGCACGGGAATGTTCCACTATTCGGTTGGCAGAAGAACGCAGCAGAGGTTCTTACAGTAGATCGGCAGCAGCTCAAATCCACGCAGGTTCAAATCTCAACAGCGCCATTAACACGCTGGAGGAGTGCAGCAATTAATCAATTAATGCATCTTGCAGCAATGCAGGACTATTAATTGTTGCATGTTCTTTGGCCTACCTTGATCAATCGATGGAGCATATTTGGTGAAGTCGAAAACCAATGCGCTTAAGCTTCGTAGTGATGGAGAGCTTGAACAGACTACTCCGACTCCGACTCTCTCCGCAGATTTTTCGACGACTACGAGCTCTAGAGCTCCATCATACTCTCTCACCCTCGAGCATAAAAAAAAAAATTCCGAGCGGGCTGATATTTTCCAAATGGAGTGCCTAAGAATATGGTCCACTGCCTAAAAATGCAGAGCATGATCGTGGTCGGGTATAGCTACAGTCGTTTTCGTGGCCTTGATCAGGCTACCAGGATCGATCCAAAAAAGAAGGTATCACCACCACGGCTCTTCCAATTCCCATCACCTGTCATAGATCGATACTACACCGTGCTCCAGGCATGGCTTGCCTCTGTCACCTCCGTCCTCTCCCACGATGCAGATCTCACCGATCTCTGATATGGTAGTGGATCTCTGTGCCTAGTTCAACGCAATATTAACTATGCACACATCAATAAGGGCTATCCACCCTCAGCCAAAATTTCTTCCACGCATAAGATGTAATGCACTCAGATCTGCTACCTCACATCAATCAGATCTACAACACACGCTCATGCCTCAGTATCGTTCTTGTTTTCCATTTGTCGGCAAACTCATCAAGCTTTAACCTGATGCTCCGATACCATGTTAAAATTAATGAAATGGCTCTCCAGGTGAGAACCTGGAGAGTGTACAAACACACTCACACAATATTTTACATGAATGAAGAGAAAAACCTAGTACATATAGGCTTTCTCACAATCGGGTGGTTTGAACCACTCCCTGAATATTAGGATGTGAGATCTAGAATTAGAATCTTAGTCCTATCCTAACTTTACTTTCTCCATTAATTTATAACAAAATTTAGGTCCAAAGTAACAAATATTTCTACACAAAATTAAAATCTTATTGTGATGTTGAATCCATTCCTACTTAAAAACAATTTAAATAGTACCACTAGGGAAAAAATGGAAGGTGCAGGGGGCACTCCTATAGTTCTATGGAAGATCTGGGCAACCATGGTCTTAACCGACCTCGATGAGGAGACATGGACAACTTGTAATCAGTGAATTGTGTGACCATGTGAAAAAAATGAATGGACGAGGAGACATGGACATATGCGCTTGTAATCAGTGTATTGTGCGACCTTGTGAAAAAACTGAATGCAGGGAGGCAGGCAGTCTCTTTAGTAATTTCAACCTTGTCTGAGGTGAACAATAATATCTGTAGGTGATCTAAAAATGTGTGAAAAAAATATTTCTTATATAAAGATAGACAGTAGGGGATTTTACTGGTTATTTCACCTTTACTAGAAAGGATGAAACCAGAAGCTTCTGGCCCTCTTACTGGCTCTGCCTAAAGAAATATGAAGTAAACACTAACTCAATCTGGAAATGAAAGTATTTGTTTATGTTTGCAAAGTATTCATTAACCAAATTTTATGTGTGAATAAGCAAGTTCAAATATTCTGCAATGGAAGTAATGTGGTTTGAAATGGAACAAATGAGTTTTGATCATTGTATAAGTCTCATTGTGAAAAGTGGACTTATTAAAAATTACTATTTAATGTAGTAAACTCTGTAAATAAGCAGCAAAATGCACAACATAACAATAAGCATTTGTTTAAGCAGTTCACCATTCTCTTGGGCTACCTTTGCTGGGTCCAAAAGCCTCCAAATAGGCTTTTCCCTCTTTTATTAATGCTCAAAATAAGTATTACACCATGAAGAAAGCCTCAAAAGGATAAAATAGCTGCAAATTCAGAAACAGTGTGCTGGAAACATTAAAAATTGACTATTCATTCACCTCAAATTGATGAATATAGTCCAAAACAGTTGATCATTCACCTAGCCCTGGTGGCTCCACAAGAAAATTCGCTGATAAAATCACTGAAAGAGTGCCTTGATGGCTCTGCAACCTATTCCAACAGCTTCAGAATGCTTCAATACCCACAAATAAAAAAAAAATTCGTCCCAAATGGACTTCCCTAGCCAAAGTTATGACCAATACAAGTTTTTGCCTAGTTAGGGCTAGAAAAGCTCCACTAAATGTGGAAGACTGCAGTTAGCTCCGACAAAATAGGGATGGGCGCTAAAATTTGGGCGCTCCACCAAATATTCCGCTGGAATGGGGGGCTAAAACGTAGGCCCATACGACCGCACCGAACGAAAATCGGTTTGAATAACTGAAGTTTTCTGCACCCGACGCCTTTTAATGTGACCACGCCCCCAACCATAACGCGCCACCCATACACATTCAAGCTTTAAATACAAGTTCATGCGCATGTTTTAATAAGAACCACATTTGGCCCGACGGTTGGGCCGCCCAGCTTTGACTGCGCCCACCCGGGGTCGAACCCCGCCGCGTACAATAAAATTTTGAAATGAAAATTTTCATTCCAACTTGGGGCCACGTGGTACCCTATGATTGGCTGCCTACCGAAATATTCCATAGAATATTCTATGGAATATTCTCAGAATATTCTGTGGAATATTCTTTTTTTAATAAAAAAATTTTAAAGTCAAATTGACCATTTTTTTTATTGAAATTGGAAAACTTCAAAGCTGAATAACTTTCTCATACAACGTCGGTTTTCAATGCCGTTCACATCTACAGGATCGTTTTTCCGAGCTCTTTCCATTCGTTCTAGTTTGGACCAATTCTGAGCAACTAAATTTTTGAGCATTTTTCCACAAAGGACTTGATCTCCTAATCACACCTCCCAAATGGGAAGCTTTTGGACCCCAAAAGCCCTTTGATTAGTGAAACTGATAGTGTGGAGACTGATTCTCCACTCTGCCACCCTTGAATAACTGAAATCTACCCGATTTCATCAAATGGAGCTTTTGAGAAAATGATAATCTGTCTCTGGAATCAACTGATCGACCATTGCTAAGATTGATAGAGTCATGATGCAAATGATTAAAATTTGCAGAACAACAACTGTAATCTGAAGAAAACATGTTGTTTCTACACTGATCAAACTTCCCAGAAGACTTAAAATAACTTTCACCTTGCAAACTGTTCCCATGGCAAATTCTACCATTCTGAAACCAAATTTTTCCCATGTTGAATTGTGTGTCCTCCTTGCTTGCACTACTTTGTTTTGACGCTTCATTCACTGCATTGGCTGACCCAAAAGGTAATTTGCGCAACATAACATCATCTTCTTTCAAAGAAAAACTGTTATCAAACTGAGACATATTATTAGCAACATCATAAATAGGTGAATGCTCAAAATATTGTCGTTTCAACATTAACAAAGTTAGACTTTGACTTGCATTAACCAGTCTTTTCAATTGACTTGCATGGAGTAAAGAAGATTCCAGCTTCTTCTTGTGTGCTCTCACAATGTACTCTTTACCATCTTTGAACAAGTGATACTTGTTTACATGGCGATAGAAGATGGCTTTCCTATCAAATAAGTAAGGATTTCCCAAAACAATTCCTGAGATATCAAGCGGCACCACATCAAGTTCAACTATGTCAATAAAGTGTGCAGTTATTGCAAAGCGCAATATGCACTTTCTTGAGACTTGCAAATTGGCATCCTTGCATATCCATCCAAGTGGATAAGGCTTCGGATGTGGAATGGTCTCAAGTTTAAGCTGCTTGACCAAGTCTTCAGATATAAGATTAGCTTGTGACCCACTATCAAACAATGTGTCAATTTTGGTATGTTTTGAAATTACCCTCACATGGAAGAGCTCTATCCTCCTCTTTTCTTCATGAGTATCTTTGTGACAATTCAAAGAGCTAGAACTGGGAATTGTGTCTTGCACCACTTCTTTCCCCTTAATGTTCTTTAAAACCATGGCGATGCTTTTTGTCTCATCACCTCAGTCTGACCCTAAGTCTTGCTCAACTGTTGCTATAGTTTTCTCCTTTTATTTGGTCTTGTTTTTGTTCTTGTATTTTTCTGTTTGCAGTTCAGGATGAAGCTTCCAATAATGATCTTCATCATGACTTGTATTTGAACAGTTCTTGCAAAAGAACTTTCCTTTTTCCTTTCTTGAATTAGCAACTATTTTCTTTCCTTTTTTTTTGAAATTACTATCCTCATTCAAAACATCAAAAGCATTATTTCCTCTAGCTTCTAAATGTGTAGCCCAAACACAGACTTCATCTAAGCTAGTAGGATTAAACATTAGAATAGTATGTTGAAGGTAATTGTGCAAACCTCCTATGTATTTTAACAAGGTGTCTTGACTTTGTAAGTCTACCCCAAGTAGAAGTTCTCTCCTTCTAAACTCTTGGGTATAATCTTGCACATTCTGACCCTTAAGTTGCCTAAAATTTTGCCAATTCATGATTGCCTTTTGAATATGAGCAAGAGGATAAAACTGTTTCTTAATAGCAGTAATAAACTCATTCCAAGTTAGAGTTATCTTACCATGCTTTTTAATTTCCTCTCTGGTCTTGGCTTCCCACCAAACCAAAGCCGCTCCATCCATTCTCAATGAGGCTAATTGGATTTTCATGTCATCATCATGCAAATTCTGAATTCTTAGATAGAATTCCAGCTGTCTAATCCAGTTATCCAATTTTTCTGCATTCACATCACCATTAAACATAGGAAACTCAAACTTTACATCAAGCTTTAACAAAGGATTTTCAAGAGATGTTTTTGTTTTGTGTGACTAATTAATAGAAGTTGAAAAGGATGATGTGGAGGAAGAGGATGACGATGGAGATGGTGGATCACCATTTCCTCCATTCCCTTTCTTACAGTCATCCTTGTCTTTCTTCCCTCCTGAAGAATCTCCTTCTTCTCTTTGGTTTCTAGACCCTTCTCCAGCAATCCTATCATTTCTCTCCTAATAGAGGATCCTAACCATCTCAGTCATGTTCAAGAAAGTTTTTCTAAAGACTCTTTCTTCTTCCTTGGGATCCACTTCCCCGTGTACTTCTCCTTCTCTGGAAGACATGTTTGTGGATGATTCTAAGGCTAATGAGGATGAAATGGAAGGTGGAGATAATGGCACCCTAGCCCTCCTTGGTTGAGGATTATCTTGTTCACTCACCAATTAACCTTTCCCTCTTTTCAATTTCAGCCTAGTAAGCATCAAATTTGCAGAACAACACAATTTTCTTGCACAAAATTCACAAACTCTTGAGCAAAACCTAGAGCTCTGATACCAATCTGATCTAAAAATGTGTGAAAAAAATATTTCTTATACAGAGATAGATAGTAGGGGCTTTTACTGGTTATTTCACCTTTACTAGAAAGGATGAAACCAGAAGCTTCTAGCCCTCTTACTGGCTCTACCTAAAGAAATATGAAGTAAACACTAACTCGATCTGGCAATGAAATTATTTGTTTATGTTTGCAAAGTATTCATTAACCAAATTTTATGTGTGAATAAGCAAGTTCAAGTATTTTGCAATGGAAGTAATGTGGTTTGAAATGGAGCAAATGAGTTTTGATCACTATATAAGTCTCATTGTGAAAAGTGGACTTATTAAAAATTACTGTTTAATGTAGTAAACTCTGTAAATAAGCAGCAAAATGCACAGCATAACAGTAAGCATTTGTTCAAGCAATTCACCCTTCTCTTGGGCTACCTCTGCTGGGTCCAAAAGCCTCCAAATGGGCTTTTCCCTCTTTTATTAATGCTCAAAATAAGTATTACACCATGAATAAAGCCTCAAAAGGCTAAAATAGCTGCAAATTCAGAAACAGAGTGCTGGAAACAATAAAAATTGACTATTCATTCACCTCAAACTGATGAATATAGTCCAAAACAACTGATCATTCACCTAGCCCTGGTGGCTCCACAAGAAAATTCGCTGATATAATCGCTGATGGAGTGCCCCAATGGCTCTGCAACCTATTCCAATAGCTTCAAAATGCTTCAATACCCACAAATCAAAAAAAAAATTGTCCCAAATGGACTTCACTAGCCAAAGTTATGACCAGTACAAGTTTTTGCCCAGTTAGGGCTAGAAAAGCTCCACTAAATGTGGAAGACTACAGTTAGATCCGAAAAAATAAGGATGGGCACTAAAATTTGGGTACTCCACCAAATATTCCGCTGGAATGGGGGGCTAAAACGTAGGCCCATACGACCGCACCGAACGGAAATCGGTTTGAATAACTAAAGTTTTCCGCACCCGACGCCTTTTAATGTGACCACGCCCCCAACCATAACTCGCCGCCCATAGACATTCAAGATTTAAATACAAGTTTGTGCGCATGTTTTAATAAGAACCATGTTTGGCCCGACGGTTGGGCCGCTCAGCTTTGATTGCGCCCACCCGGGGTTGAACCCCGCCGCGTACAATAAAATTTTGAAATGAAAATTTTCATTCCAACTTGGGGCCACGTGTCGGCCCCTCAGGCTGGCCACGTGGTGCCCTGTGATTGACCGCCTGCCAAAATATTCCGCAGAATATTCTATGGAATATTCCCAAAATATTCTGTGGAATATTATTTTTTTAATAAAATTTTTATAAAGTCAAATTGGCCATTTTTTTATTGAAATTGACAAACTTCAAAGCTAAATAACTTTCTCATACAGCGTCAGTTTTCAACGCCGTTCACGTCTACAACATCATTTTTCCGAGATATTTCCATTCATTCTGGTTTGGACCAATTCTCAGCAACTAAATTTTTGAGCATTTTTCCACAAAGGACTTGATCTCCTGATCAGTAGGCTATATGTTATTTAATGCATTTAAAAGTCTAATGGGACAACTTTATGGTACTTCACTTGGAGTTTTTTATGGACAGAATATAGACTGCAGTTATTTTTTTTGGAATTTGGTAAAAAAGAGTCAAAAAATTAGGTAGTTAGAGTGTTTGAATTACATTTTTTTATGATGGAAATGGATTCAGCACCATAAAAATCCTTAGGGCACCTAAAATACCGGATGATTCTAATAACTTTAACCCAAATTTTCAAAAAAATTTGCTGGAATTTTTCATAATCTTACTGGAATTTCTGAGTTACTCTGTGGGTTTTTAGACTACAGCTACTAGAAGATGCCTAATATCAAATTTCTGACTACCTCTCCTCCCTATGCCTGTTAACATCACCACATCACCATCCATTTGTGGTTTTTATTATGGATTTTCGCATTTGTGGTTTTTATTATGACTTTTCTCTTTTTCATTGAGTTGTACATTTTATTCCAAAATCAGATTCCCATGTGATTCAATTGTGCTGGCAAATTTTAAATTTCATAAAAAAACAATGTTTGTAATTGGTATATGTTTAAATCTGACTATCTATTTATAAAGAAATAGTATTTTTTAATCTCATTATTTTATAATAATAATTATTATTATGTTTTGATAATAATAATAATTTATATTGTGAAAAACACTTTTTATACTAAAAATGTTAAATAATTATATTTGAGATGTTCTTCTTAATTCCTTTTACATAGACAATTAAATAAAAATAATAGAGTAGAGTTTAAGACGAGATAGATTACAATATAAGATTTGAAGATTCACTATAAAATTGATGCTTCAGAGTGGGGGAAATTAACAACAAAAAGAAAAAGTGTGTAGCATTTTTTTTCCTCAATGTAGAAGCAAGTTAATAAGTCTAAACAAAAACTTAAAAAATTAGCATAGATACATCTAGTAAGCACAAATTAACATGAGCCTAGAAGGATTAAATTTATTTAGATGCAAACTTATTTTAGAGTGCAAAAAAACAATATGTAATTTTTTATTCTTTAAATTTTATTTTTGAATGCTATAGAAATTACATAATTCAAACTTGTAAGTCCAAAAAAAACTTTAAAATGTTTTATTTTAACAATTATATATATGAAGTTGATATATACATAAATTAGTTAACATGGATTTTCAAATAGTTTATTTAAATCATGTGTTCAGATAGATTTGAAACTATAAGGTTTAAACATCTTACTTACATGTCTTTTTTACTTATAATCACTTTACATGAAATTATATCACCTCACATGGACAAATAATTAAACATGCATAACATATATTTTTTTCTTTTTATCATTGCTGACATTTCTTTTCTATTTAGAGAATTCTTAATTTTTATTTTAAGAGGGACATGTGTCAACTCCAAGTTGAGCATGAACATACTTACACATGGCCTTCACACTGGATTGTAGAATGAGCCTCTTAGAGTGTCAACAACCTTGGTGGGTAAACATAGAGACCTGAGGAATAATACCATGAAAGAAGAAACCCAAGATTGAGGAGGATAGTGAGGTGTTGAGGTTTATGGGTTGTTCCTTGACTTTTCATGGCCAAGGAATTGATGAACTAGGAGGAGACACCATCTCTAGCCTAGCCAACCATCTTTCAACCTCCAACATGAGGTCCCTAAGCTCAAATAGAAGGTGCATGAAGTTACTTAAGTCTACCTTTCATCCACAAAAATTATGTCCAATATTAGCTTAGCATGTTAGTAATGGTCCATTGCATGAAAGTAATGTTTATATCTTCTATATGAAATTCTTGTATGGAGAACCCAAGGAGAAATATTTACCATGAAATTTGAGCCCAAAATCTTCTACTTCTCCCACTAAATTTCCTCAACAAAACAAATCGCCTCCTAAATATCGAAAAGGGTGTGCTCAGGAAAGCTACACGCTGAAGAGTCTACCTGGAGTCAAGCATTGGAATTTTCGGATGCTCTTCAACCACCTCCTCCTCTATCAAACGTAATGCGCTGACATGCCATGGCTTTTGGAGGTAGTATGACACCATTGTCGCTTTCATGGAGTTATGTTGGGAGTTGTATAAGCTCGTTATGGGAAAAATTGACCTCGAGTCCTAGAACAACCTAAAGGAGAACAAGTCTAAAAAAGGTACAATTGATCTTTTCAAATGCTTTGTTGAGGTCCATCTTGAGCACAAGAGCTTTAAATTTTTTTCATTTTTATATAGTGAATGACCTCTTGTGTAATGCCTATGGCATTGTGGATCTATCTATTAGTTAGAAAAATAAATTGATCTGGATTCATCGTCGCAACAAGAAATCTCTTGATCCTATTTGAGATTACCTTTGTGATAGTTTTATAAACTAGATTGAATAGGGAGATAGGCCTGAAGTATAGAAATGACTTAGGCTTTGAAAAAATTTGAATCAAAGCTATGTAAGTAGCATTGATGACTACTAAGACTTTCCCAAACTTTCCTAATTCATCCACCGTTTGACAAAGATCATGCCCGATGAGATCAAATAATGAAAGAAATAGTTCGACAATCCAACCATCAAGGCCTGGGCTTTTTTCTTTTGTGAACTGCTTCAAAACCTTTTTAATTTCCTCAAGTGTTATAGGATATCCAATATGTATAGTCTCTTCTTGGATGAAAAAGCACAGGTAATATTTGACAAGGTGAACTTGTGAACTGATATTGGACGTACCTGGATCCTTAAAATGAGAGGAGAAGTGGACAAAAGAAGAAAATTTTAACTCAAGTGGACTAGAGGCAGTCTTCCCCTCCTCAATCTCTAGCTCCGAAAATAGAATTGAGATTTTTTCTATGATTAGCATAGTTATGGAAGAATTTTGTGTTACTATTCCCCTTCTTAATCCTAAGTTTCCCTCCTTTTTAATCTCCAAGCCTCTTTTTCCAATTTAATATCTGGTGTTTCCTAGAATCCAAAGAGCTCATTCTTTGGGCTAAATCGATAAGAAAAGAGGAGATATAACAGGTCTGAGTGATATGATCATATTATGTTTCAATGGCCAATAGTTCCTTTTTTTGTTTTGCTTTCATGTTCCTCTCCCAACCCACCAAAACCTTCCTGGGCTCCGAGAGTTTTCTATCCAAAGAGAGCATAGTAGAGGAGCTATTTATATGTGCATATTTCTTCCAAGTACGTATCACCAACGATCTAAAGGAATCATTCCAACCATGAGTGGTTGAATTTGAAGGGATATTTTTATTTATGGGAATAAAATTACAATTCTAGGAAGATATGAAAGTGATCTGAAATCTTATCTTTTGGAATCTAGGATATGAATCACCCTAAATTTACCATTGGATGATCATCCATCAAGAATCTATTAATTCGTTTAGATATACCGTCCAACATTGTCTTTCCATTTCTCCAAGTGGGAGCTAATGGAAAAGGGGTGATGTCTCGAAGGTTATATAATTGCAACATCATCGAGAAATAAGATGTGATAGGATCTGGTCGGGCTTGTGACCCTTAGGTCTCTCCAATCGATGAAGTAAAATGCAAATATCCCACCATAAGGAGATAATGGTTTGAGAGTAGGCTGCTGGATTGGACCCAATCCTAGAAATCTTGTTTATTGCCATATGGTTCATAACAATTCACCATATGTATGGGAAGAGGAAAACCTATGAGATAGTCTTCTAAGATGATACCAACAGCTGGTGAGAAGGCTTGGATACCATAAAGAGCAGAGCCCACCTCACAAACCATTTGAATCCATTACATAGGAAATCCAACCTGGGAAAAGATTTTAAAATGTCTTCTTGGCCTTATTGCCTTGAACCATGGTCTCTTGTAGCAAAATGATCGAAGGGTGACGTAATTCTATCAGTCTCTTGAGAGAAAAACTTTGAGTTTCCTCGTACCCCCCTGATATTAATGTATGGATGATCGTTATGGGGTAGAGATAACAAGCTTCTTTGCTCTAAGGGCCTATGATTCAACATATAAGTCATAGGAAGGCATCAAGAATAAACCACCCTAAATGGATTCTTGTGGATTGTGTTCTCTAGCAGGAGCTTTGTTGTTTTGTTTTTCTTTCTAATGGTGACATTAGGAAAATAAAAGTTTGGCTCAGTCAAAGTATTTTCAATGGGATAAGCCCCTAAATATGTCTGAATCAGTATTATAAGTAGGGCTTCCTTATAAGAAGGATGGGAGTAGGGGTAAATGGACCGGGGGTATCAGCATATGCGAAAGGGATAATTGGAAACAGAAAGGGAATGTATGTAGGAAGGGTCTAGATTAGACTGAAAGAGCATATCCTTGGCCTAAAAATTAGCTCTTAGAACCATATTATAATGGGACCATAAGGGGTTAGGTTTGGTTTGGTCATGGAGGGGTTTGAAAGGAAGATTAGAAGGATGAGCATAGTTTTGAGTGATCAGAGGGAAATTGGGAGAGGTGTGACAAAAATATGTGGCATACATAGTATTCATTTCAATTTGATTAATAAGAATCAAATCCTCAAATGATAAGAACTGAATAAGAGTATTTGGAACAACTAGGGGCTTAAAGGAAAAATCCTTGGCATGAGAAGAGGGATACATAACGTGAGCATTTTCAAGGTTGGGAACATCAATGTACTCATCAAAATCGTTGTCCTTTACTTCTTTATCTACAACCCTTTTCACTGATGTATCCAATGGAAGCCTGTCACTAGAGATCAGATCAGTGACAATTTCCAGAGGAAGGGAGCACTCCACCTCACTGTTCTCCATAGACAGATTTTAGATGAAAAGATTTGAGTTGCCACAAAACCATTGCGAAGTTTCGTATTAGTCTTTGGAAAGGAAGAGATTGGCTGCCAATCAATAAAAACCCTTTGAGGGGGGAGAGATGGCTTTTGAGAAAGTTGTTGAGAGAAAGGGCTAGTCAATGCTTTGATATGGTTTTTTTCCCCAATACACTAGAAACATGGGGCCTCATAGGAATTTACCAAATGACCCACTTGTCTGTAGTTGAGACATCTAAATGACATTTTTTAGTAGTCTAGTGGTTAATTGATAACTTTTTCACCCCAAAATGTTTTAAGAATATTTCGTAAACCCTCTGAGGTATCCATTTCCACTAGGACCCATGCCTTTCTCTTTTCCGCAACAAGTAGGGATTCTTCTTTAGGATACAAAAATATACATATAGTGTTTTCTACCTTAATGTGGCCCTCTTTGGACCAAAGCTTGAGTGGAACGCCTGGAAAAATTACCCACGGGTGCTTGCACAGTTGATTTTTCATTCTCAGGAAAAAGTTCGGATGCCACCGTTGTAGCCACAATGAACCTTTGCCTATAACCCAAGGCTTGCTGAGAATATGCTCTAGATTGTACTCCACAAGGAAATGGAAGTGAATCCATTTTTTCGCCAGGATGCTCACTATAGTAGTGTAGCCTACCAGTGGCTTCTAAGAAACCCTTACCCATGAAAGTAGTTTTTCATGTGACATAGAAAGGTAGCTAAGTTTTCCCACAAGGGTTCTCTTAGATAGGGATTCAACCTTGTCCATATTTACATCCAGGCTTAGGGTCATCTACTTCTATGCCACCAACACCTTAACATGTTTTTGGGCGCACTTAATTTTTTCCTTTTCCCACATCAACTTAGTATTTTTCCAATCTCCTCTCGTTCCAGAAAACTGCATGATAGTCCGAGTAAATTGTCCCTGTTCAAATAAGTCATGATAGAGTTTCATTTCCTCTAATAGCTAATGGTCTCGCGAGTGGTTATGAAATGCTGGACCATAGCTTGGTAGTGAAGAGACACTACCAGTGACCAGGGATGCAAGGATAATCATATGAGAAGGAAAAAAACATGATAACATATACCTTAAAAGAAAACTAAAACAAATAAGGCTATATCTTGAAATAAGAATGAAAGGAAGTGAGAGGTCTTGAGGAACATAACGAACTTAAGAGAGGCATATCCAAGATGATCGGGCCAGAAACCCTAGCCTTTTCATTGAAATCATAAGTTTGATAGGTGAACTCTTCACAATTGAAGTTGGTCATGGGATTTTGAGAGCGTTGAATCTATATATGCAGTTAAAGAACCAATTTAAACAACACAAATCAAGATTTGACCATAAAAATTTTCATCGAATTCGAGCAAAAAATCCACCAGAAACTCCAAAAAATCGCAATTAAAGACTACTCCTAAACATATAAGTCTTAATTAAACTAGAAAACTAAAGCGAAAGCATAACATGGGATGAGAAAAGAAAATTCTAAATCACCCTTAAATCAAGAAAAAGTCTTATAAACTAATTTAAAAAGTCAATATATCAATGACACAAAATTCTAAAGATGAAAATCTTAAAAACACACTTTTAGTATAATCTTAATATCTTAAATATAAAATATTTAAGAAGATTTAAATAATTTTATGTTATAAAATGTATGACAATAAAAAAGTGAAGATTAATATATTCTTTTCGAAAAAAATATAAAAAATTAATCCATTTATAAAATTTAAGAAATTTAACACTATAATTTATTAACCTCTCACTTAATTTTAAAATTTTATAATAATATATAATTATAATTATTAATTTAATTGAGATAAAAATGAAAGACTACCAATACCATAATATTGGAAATAGTCCTCCTCATAAAGTGATTCTGTATACGCCCACCGGACTAGGCACACTCGCACATCACTTCACTTGCATCTGAAAGGATGTGAAAGCTTTTCATGATTGGATGCAGAGCGAAAGGGAGAAATCCTGGGTCCCAATCTGATAATTGCATAAAGTATCAGTGTTTTTCTCGGAGACAAGCAAAAAAAGGGGGTATGATTTGCACGCCGACAATCGCGGCACTTGAGGCGGAAACATTCGCTAAAAGTGTGGTACCAACTCGCAAAAGGATTCCCAGTGCAGTTTTGCCGACTACGCCCTTCCACATGCAGAGTTCCGCGAAGAATCTGACACGCGTAGTGGAGATATCTCATCGTGTCGCGGCACCTACCAACAACGAATAAACGACTGCCGGACGCCCTGGAGTAGTTTTAAGTGACTTTTCTTGGAGTTTTCTGTGAAAGTTTTATCTGAATATGGTAAAAGAAGATTGTGGCTGAATATTATTTGCATGGATTTCAATGGATCTAGCCAGAATTAGATTGGAAAATAATCACACTTAGTGATAACTTTTAGTTTTTGTTATTGTTGTGAGGTTTATTTTATAACTTTATATGAGGGGATGTGTAAGTATCTCTGTTTCTTAAAATAAAAATAAAATAATGTTACTTATAATTTTTTTTCCGCAGAAAAAATCAGTAATTTTTTATTTATAAAAATGAAAAGTTAGACATAGAATATGCATTGAAGCATTTTCAGAAATTGCCCATTGGGCTCATGTGCTCTCGCACACAATGCGCTGTAGCAAGGCTACCTTGCATTCAGAAAAAATGAAAGAAAAAGAAAAAAAGAAGAGAGCAGAGAGAGAGAGGCAGAAAAACAAGAAGCTGCTAGCTTGTGGGAAAAGCGTCCCACAAATCAGGTTTTTCTCCCTTTTTTCTTCTCAACCTTGCGCCATTCGCCCTGAGATGGCTCACAAGTGACAATGACAATCTAATTTTCTACAATTTGAGTTCCTGTATCCTTGTCTGAGTCTGAGGTTTCTGATGTATGATGTCTTTTAATCCCTCCGCTGCCCGTGTCCACGGCATTCATGTCTGATTGTTCTGTCTGAAGGTGTGGATCCATGAGAGCAGTCGTGTCCTTTGTTTGTACCTCTGGTTCCTGTGTAGGTTGCTTACTTTCTGGTGGAGCTGGTTCCTCTTCTTCTTCTAACTCATCCTCCTCTGAGTCGGGAGGGGGAAACTGCCAACCTTTCCTCTGCTTCCTGTTCGATTTCTTTTTGTTGTTTGCTTTCTTAACATCTGGGCATGTATTTTGTAGATGTCATGTCATCCTGCAAATCCTGCATCTGAACGCAGTATTCTCGTAATCTAATGATTGCAACCAATTTTGTTGCTTATAAATCAGCATGATGTTCTCCGGTAATCCTTTGCTTAAATCTACTTCCACGCAGATCAGGGCAAAAATGAAGATTCCTTGTTCTAAACTTTCCGTGTCTATTTTGATATACCGCCCAAGACTGTTCCCAATGCTCTCGAGAACTTGTTCGTTCCAGAAATGAAGAGGCAGGTTGTGTAGTCTCACCCATACTGGTAGTCTGGAAACTGTCATCGTGTTGGGGTCAAAATCTGGAAACCATGGAGTGATAAACAAACCCGTGGACCCCCAGAACCAAGGCCCCTCTCTGATTATAATATCTCTTTCCTCCGAGGTTTGGAATTTTACAATGAAAAATCCCTTAGAATAAAGATGTATTTCACATTCCAGAGACCATTGGGTGAAAATCCAATGAAAAAGGTCCATGGGTTTGGGCTAGAAGCAGTTGAAGCGGCATATTAATGCCTGGGCTTCATATGTCTTTATATGCTCCTCTGTTGCTGGACTGTTGATTTTTAGTGCTGGGGTTTGATCCTGTTGTTCTACTATGTAAGGCCTCGAAGCATTTCCAGCTTGTTCTGGAGGTGAGCCGACCGCTTTTTTCCCCTGTAGGATGTTTTTGTAGGAGGGGCCTCCATTTGTTTGTTGTTGGCTGATGGGTGTTTTTCCTTTATCTCCCCCTACAGATCTTGGCATGCTCTGGTTCACAACACCCCCTCGCAGTCGCAGATTTAAGGTAATGGTCATCTCTGCTTTTATGGCATAATACTTTAAGGGCCTGCAATCCTGGAGAGAGCTGTGCCCGTTGACCATATATTGGATCGGTACTGGGTACCCCGTCAATCCCCAGATTTTATGCTTGAGTTGCAGAATAGAGGTGTCATCGTTTACCCAGACTAAACGTGACTTACCCACCGGAGGTTTGATAAAAATTTGAAAAGGATGAGAGTTCAGCGGAGACGAGTTCTTACCTTTAGATTGGGGTTCAGAGAGCAATTTGGTTGAAAGCGGTCCTTGCTTATGCCAATCCCTCCTCGTCTCTGCCTCTCCTTTCTTCTGATTCGGCAGAGGGTTTTGCAGATCAGGCTTAGGCACCTCTTCTCCCGGAAGAGAGAAGGAGAAATTTCTGACTCTATATCTGCGTGGCTACCAAGTTTCTTGAAGACTGTCGTTAGCACCATCACAGCCTCTTTATTCTGTAGAGAAACCCCCTTAGGCAGATCCGAGATAGACTAGAGACAGATCGATTTTTGGGAGATCCGATCTGCCTTGCCGCTGCAAGATTTTCCTGGGGCAAGATCCACAAGCATTTTGTCAGATTTTAAAAGGTTCAAATTGCCATCGCGAGGGCCGCACCATCTATCCGGCATTGGGATCTTCGCTCTCCCTGGTTGTAGGCCCTATGGAGTAACAGACCCCGCGTCAGCACCAACAGAGGAGCTTTCTATAGAGATCTTTGTGTTGAGATCATTTGCAACACTGTGAACTCCGAGCAAGCAAGAGCCGAAGTAAGCAGCGGCCAGGTCCAAACCAGAAGCTATGGCTACATGGGGAGCTGTGTCGAGTGCAGGGTCTGCGCAAACCTTGACGGCGACGGCCAAGTTCAGTGAAACCCTAGCACAATCCATCTTGAAAAAATCTCTAATGCCACTTATAATAAGAAACATGAATATTATTATTATTATTATTATCTAATTTTACGGTCACGGCCAAGTCAGACACCAAATTGGTGTATGAGATTTCCTTGTTTGTGGGACAAGGGACCCATCTCAACACAACTATTCGATTGCTATATTTAGGAG
Organism: Pinus albicaulis; assembly: GCA_034641835.2. Taxonomy (NCBI): domain Eukaryota; kingdom Viridiplantae; phylum Streptophyta; class Pinopsida; order Pinales; family Pinaceae; genus Pinus; species Pinus albicaulis. Next base: position 1,064,101,143 of record CM076570.1, read on the forward strand.
GAAACACATGCTGCTTTAAATTAACTATTTGCATCTATGTTAACTCAGTAGAAGGGGATGTGTAAGTATGTCTATCTCTCTTAAAATAAAAATAAAATACACTCTAAATACAAAAATAACATCGATTATTAAAAAAAAAATGAATATGCTATACATGTAAAATAATTAGAAGTTAAAATATGTGTGAATAAAATGTTTAAATCTTATACTTAAAAAAGGATTTCAACATAAACTTTAAATAAACTATAATATATATAATAAAAACTATTTTTTATGTCAAATTTAAATGGAGTAAAGAACATGAAACATAATTTTATTTTAGAGATATTTATCCTACGACCATTTTCTCTCTTGTGCCTAAGTTAATATATGTTCCGAAAGATCAAATGACATAAAAAAAAGTTTAGGAACATTTATCCTACTATCACTTTCTCTTTAACCTAAATTAATATATACTTTAACATAAAAAAAACTTAAGGACATTTATCATACAAACACTTTCTCCGTAGCCTATGTGAATAGATGTTCTCAACTATCAAATGACTTTTAATCCGATGTCTCTTGCCACTCCCGTAAGTGAATTGCTTGATATAATGTGGGTTTTATATCAAGACTATATTGAATATTTGTTGGTGTTTGAAAGATTCACAAAAATCGAAAATAAATCATGATAAACTTTGATGGGGACTTCCATAAAGCCTCCTTTGATCCTTTTTTGAATTCAAGTTACGACAACCCTTGATGTAACTTTGTTTATGCTTAAAGGTAGTCCCTCTTGTCATTGTCTTGCTATGCATTATTGAGTGGATCCACTATGAATGCATGTGGTGGGTAATATGATTCTCATGGGATATAACATGTGGATAATTATAGGTCTATGCTTTATCATATTTGTGAATGTTAGTGAAAGAAACATTTTATTTAACTCATTTAGATTGCATTACGTATGAGAGCAAAGCCCTTAATTTCCTTCGCTGAGAGCAACTTCAACTAATATCATGATGTGAATAGCTTATGAATGAAAGGAAAATTGCAATATTATGTTCAAATTTTTAAATTGATTATTGATTAATGATTTAGGTATATAATAGAATGTGTTGTTTTGACATTTTTTTTTTTTAGAATTTGTATTAGCAAATAAATATTGAGTTTGATATTTTTACAATACTTAAATTGTTACATGTTTACATAGTTTTATATATTGATATCTTAGTCATGGTCTTTTCTTCATTGATTTTGCATATACTTATATTGTTACAAGTTTACATAGTTTTATATATTGATATCTTAGCAAATAAATATTGAGTTTGATATTTTCACAATATTTAAATTGTTACAAGTTTACATAGTTTTATAAATTGATATTTTACCCATGGTCTCTTTTTCATTGATTTTTCTTTCTTTTTGTTGCAATGCCATATCCTCCTCACCTCTATTCTTTTTACCCCATATTAGGTACTGACCACCCCATTAGTTACTTCTTTTTTATCTTTTGTTTCCATAATTGATTTCTCATATTTTTTTGCTCCATATTAGTTACTGGATACCATCACTAATTACTTCTGCCTTATTCTTTGTTTTCATCATTGCTTTCTTGTTTTACCACTATGCTAGTTGGAAAAGGAAAGCAAGCTTACACTCACCATTTGATTTATTATGGTAGGAGTTACCCACCAAGGCCTAAACAAAGTATAGCTACTTAGTTAAAACGTTGCAAAGTTAAATTGAAGCAAGAGTTTTCCAATGGGTTAGTTAAAGTGGGGAATAAATAAAGACTATAAGAAACAAAAGGTACCAACTCTTCCAATGGCATGAGTTAATGCCATGGATAGTATATATCAAATTTTTTGAAGCCGATATAATACATAAAAAAGAAGAGGTACCAACTCTTTAATGACATGGATGGTATATATCAATTTTCTAAGAAGCAGAAAAAATACATATTTCAAACCAGTTGACTTGTATTGCCATATCAAAACCATTACGATTATAACGATAGGAATTCAAGCTTAAAACACATCTATTTTCTTGATATAAAACTAATTAAATCAATATTAAACTAAATAAATATTTTAAACAAGAAATATAAAAATCAGAGTTGTTTTTAGTGTCATTTTTTGGAATTTTAGTGTCAGAATCTGGTGAAAACATTTGAGGTAAAATCTTGGGTTTTGTTATTTAAATCAGTTTTTTGATTCTATATATGGATTCACCACCCTCAAAAACCTTTAGGAAACTTCAATTGTGCAAAATTAGCAATCAAACTTCTCTTTTCAATAAATTCCTACCAGATTTTAAAGAAATTACACCAGAAAAAACCACCTCCTTCAAAAAATAACACTAAAAAATACTCAATAAAAATCTAATTTAAATATTATAATATGAATCTTTTAGGAAAAAAATACATTTCAACTTAAATCTCAACACCAAAAAATCCTAAAAAATAAAAAAATCATTGAAATCAATTTGTATTTTAATATTGAAAATTGGTTTCTCTATTATCTACTTTCTATTCTAAACATTGAAATGATGATTAAAATCAAATTAATTTTTAATAATGAAAAATAATATTTTTATTATCAACTTCCTATTTTTCTGATATCTTTTTTTAATTGCATAAATATAAATATAAAAAAACTCTATAACAAATATATGAATTATATCTATGTTTATGGTTTTTTCATGATTTTGTAAAGAAATATTTAAATAACAAGCATTTTTCAACATATTTCGTTATGAGAAACAATAATAAAAGATATTTCTTAAACCTCTACGTCAGTTCTAGAAAGGAAACTACCATATTTATAGGTTGTCCATGGACTTGGAAAAATGTTTATTCACAATTTTGGCTGGCATTTCTGGCATACTGGAAAGGAAACTAGCATATTTATATCTTTACTTATAGATTTGAGAAAGAAAATGGAGTTTATTGACAATTTTGAGATGAATGTAAATAACACAAAGCACATAAATCTATTTTAAAAGTACGGTGAAATAAATAACAATATTCTATTCTTACATAGGGCATTGAAAAACCTCTCGGTCACACGTGCTTAGTGATAACGCAATAGAAACATGCATTTTTTTCCATTTGGCATATCTTTTCTCAGCGCTCACATGGTATCAGGACCATTAAATGAGCTGAACAGGACGTTGAATACAGTAGCCATCCATCCACAGCAGTGTAGTGTACTGCTAGGGTTTGACTGCCTGATAATCCTCACGGTTATCTTCACGATCATTTATAATAAACGAACTGAGCGAGAATATGCAAAAATATTTGTCAAGGATTGGGATTAATTTTCTTGCCTAGTAATTACGAATATTACAAACACTATTTAGTAAAAGGAGAAATTTTTTTCTATAATTTTTATCCCTATAAATATATTAAACACAACTGTTAAGCTCTACTGTAAAAGGATAATAGTAAATCTAAGAGTAGGCAAACTGTCGAGTCCACGAGCCATGGCATATTTGGTTTCAGTTTTTTCCATTCCAAAGTCCTTACAAGAATGCTACATGCATAAAAAGTCAGATTTTATAGATACATTACCTACATGTATCTCAGAATGGATTGCATACTCTGATCAATGAAACAAACAAATATAAAACACACTACCTTCCTACATAGGCTACATGAACGATTAGCGCAAACATGAACATCAATGGATTAAGACCCTGAACACGAGGGACTGTGAGACCCTGAAACGTACTCAATATATATTTTACAGAGTTTTTTTTTCAAGAACACGAGGGACTGTGAGACTCCACAGATCTAATCGTCCCAGACTGGCTTAATAAATGGGCAAGTTCAAAGCTTATGGCAATTCTATTCTATCCATCCTTTTTGATATATTTTTTTAAACTGTTGTAATATTGTTTTTAATTTGAAAGTATCTTTTATATCAATTTTGTATTTTATATTTATAAAAAATGTCGATTCTAATTTCATCATAAAATACAATTTAATAAAATAATTGTATAATTATATAATTTTATATTTTATTTAAATTTTTTTTTTTTTAATTTATGTCATTAAATCAATTATGTTTTATGCAATTATATATATTTATTATTTAATTAATTTCAAAAATTTGTAAGTTATGTTAAATTATTTTGGAAAAGTTTTCATTTAACTTGGTTAATTTTAGTAACCAGAAGAAAAACTAATTTCAATTTTCAATGTGATTTGTTGTAGTGAAAAAACTTTATAAATAATAACAAATTTAATCACACTTTTAAATGTAAATTTGAGACAATTCTAATATTTCAACTAATAATAATTTATAGGGCACATATTTTGAAGAAATGTCCAGATCTAGTTGTGTCTAAATTCTAGTGTGAATTTATGAAAGGGTACTAGTCATGGTAATTATACAGTTAATATTTTCATATCCAAACATGAACTAAATTCATTTTCTAATAAGCTAATAAATAAACCTATTTTGTAAAAACCAAGATTTTTCACTAACTTACCAACATTAAAAAAAAATTTATGGCTTCACCAAATAAACCAAAAAAAGTCATTCCTATAACTAAATTTTTTCAATTTAATTATTCTATCTCTATGGATCAGTGTTTTATATGAGTCTCGATCTTTAAGCTTCATTATTCAGATTTAAGTTTGAGTATGTACACAATGAATTATCTTATTTGAGTGGAAATAGAAACATATATTTTTTTTAACAAGGCCAATGACTCATTTAGATATTTTAAATTTCATTACAAAATTTTAGTTGTATAAATATCTGATGATAGTATTAAAGTCTATATTTATTTAAAGCCTATATATTAAATATCAGAATTAATTTATGTAGATATATCTGTAACCTATTTTACAATATTAACAAATAAATAAAAGAAATAAGATAAAATATCTATCAAATTTAAAAGTGAAATACTAAAAAACATACACACAGCTGAAATGTGAAAAGTGAAATACTAAATTAAAGCATCCACAGAAATGAAAAGCTGAAACGTGAAAAGTGAAATACTAAAAAGCATTCACAGAACTGAACAGCAAGATTCGATTATATTCTGCGGTAATAGCTTTTAGTTCTTTATGTTAACTCATGGACATGATGCTTCGTTATTTTCAACTAAAGCTACAGACCATAGAGAAATGGCCGAGAATCGGACTAGTGCTACGTTCTAACATGGTAGGAAAAACAAGCTGCAGATTTGAACTCTTATACGAGGGGCACGTATGGGAACGACTTACATTTACAGGCTCTAGCAAACACCCAAAACGATTCAATAAATCGCTGCAAAATTAACATCATGTCTTACATGAACAATATCAAATAAAAACTTTAAATGGGCCATGCCAGTGACACTCAATCTAACAAAAACTGCTTTTAATAATGTTCAAAAAACACAGCCATATCCAAGACCAGACTCAAATGAGTGGCATATGTTTAAAAAAAATGTTTTGGGAGTATTAATCTTCAATCATTCTAAATCACAATAATGAATACAATGAACTCGGTGAAGGGTATTTAACCTAAAGTGACATGCACACACTCTCACATTTTATGTTTTAGCTAGGCTTACAACACCCAAGTTTCTTTTGTGACACTGAAACAAATCTATTGCTAATGGCTTTGTAATTATATCAGTCAATTAATCACTAGATTTACAAGGCTTCAAGTAAACTTCTCCACTGCTTACAAGTTCTCTAATAAAGTGATATCTAATATCAATATGCTTACTCTTTTGATGAAACACAATATTCTTGGATAGTGCGATCGCTGATGTGTTGTCACAGTATATTGTTGTTGATCCTTGTTGGTTCTACTTGAGTCCATCCAATACTCGTTTTAGCTATACGGCTTGACATGCTGCTGAAGTTGTTGCTACATATTCTGCTTCTGCTGACGATAGTGTCACAAAGCACTGCATCTTAGATGCCCATGCTATCACACCCGAACGAATATAGAACACATAACTGAATGTGCTCTTTTGATCATCCAAACTGCCTGCAAAATCTCTATCTGTGTATCTAATTAAATCTTTCTTTTTTGTACTTGAATACATTATGCCATAATCTCTAGTTCCTGTTATGTATCTCATAATTCTTTTTCCAACACTTCAATGTGTGTCTTTTGGAGTGTCCATAAATTTGGAAATCAAACTCACTCCTTGCATAATATCTGGTCTTGTAGCTGTGAGATACATGAAGCTGTCAAACAGTCTTTTGAATAGAGTTGTATTGACATCTGCTTCTTCATCATCCTTATTTAACTTTGAACTTGTTGTAACTAGTGTAGGTACAAGTTTTCAATTATCCATCCTAAATCTTTTCAGCAAATCTCTTGCATATTTATTTTGACAAATAATTATTTTTTATTTTTTTTTATTTTTTTCAGATTGCTCAACTTCAATGCTAAGAAAATATTTCATGAGAATAAGATCTGTCATCTCAAATTATTTCATCATAGCTACTTTACAATCATCTATCTCAAGATCACCTATAAAAATCATATCATCAACATATAAACAAACAATCAAAATCTGTCCATGCTCATTTACCTTTGTATATAAGGTAGGTTCAACGCTGCTTCTGCAAAATCCATTCTTGATCATGTAGCTGTCAATTCTGCTATACCATGCTCTAGGTGTTTGCTTCAGTCCATAGAGCACTTTCTTCAATCTGGTAGACTCCTATACCAATAGGTGTCATGTTTCATGATTGACTTGATGGGCTATGTAATATGTTCATACTTTTTTCTTGTTGCAAAGGTTTTCCATATTATCAAAAATCAAAAAATTTAAAAAATGTAAAGAGGGTATACCCTAAAAGAAAAATCAAAGGGTGAAAAGAATAAAAATGGCCAAAAAAGTAAAAGAAAATGAATCCCACCAAAAGGTCAAGGAAAGTGTGCAAGTCTAAGTGCCACTACCTTTTTGCTCTTATGTAATAAACAAATTGTGTGCAACTTGTATTTTATGCCACAATTGGTGAACAGTCAAACAGTTTAAGCTTGGCTAGTTCATCTTTCAATTTTATGTTTTAGGGATAGAGAATAAAATCTGATCAAACTGTTTAATCTTGGCAGATAAGTAGATAGGGAGAGTAAATAAAAGAAGCTCAACAGTTTAATCTGAGCCCTTGGATGTAATAAGGTTAGAATTAGATAGATTTCCATATGTAAAAGAAAAAATGTCACAAGGGTTTGCCAGTCTAAGTGCACCCTAATAAAGAAGAAAAATGATAGGGTAAAGTAGGTAGGGTAGATAGATGATGTTGCAGAATTACATGTGATGATCAATGGCTTTAGATGGTTAGAATTTTAACTTTCATCACAAAGTGCAAAGGCAGATAATACACTGGAAGGATTGCAAGCAAGGCAAAGTCAAATTATTAACTTCTCCTTTCATTTTTCCCTAAAATTTTACTAATTTCTCCTAAGTATTAAGGTATTTGAAAATTAGAGGGGTTCAAGGCATTTCCTTGACTTTTGGAAGGACCGGACCCTCGGCCCAATAATTGGAAAAAACCTAAGTACTTAAAAATATTCATCATCACACTCATTCACTTCTAAAAAATCTTTTCCTAAGTAAAATCCCATTTTACTTAGGAAAGTCATGCAATATTCAATATAAACCCTTTCATGCAAGCATAAGTTAGATACATTATTCTGATGTTTTATAGTTAGTGCTTTAGTTCATTTGTCATATTAACTTGTAATTTATTATTTAAATCCCTATTGAAATAACCTTTTCCTATAGTATATAATTCATTTTATATAATAGCCCCAAAACCCTATATATTATAATTTTAGCCAAAGTTAATAAATCCCCCATGCTTAAATAAAATACCCACTTTACAACCCCTTTGGCTAAATATATCTTTATATAAATACTCTGCCCCCTATGGTAAGTAAATCATTTTGATTTTAATTACCATATAATAAAAAATATATGAAAAAAAACCTTTAAACACATTTTATATGTGTTTAAAACAAAAATTAACCCGAAGTTTAGTTTAAACCAAACTTCAAAATAACCCATCTTTTTGTATACTTTTCCCCTTGCCCGACTCCCTAACCTGAGTTAGAATCTCGTTAACTCTGGTAAAAATCCTTCGAAAACTGTTCCCAACCCTCCGTCGTATAAAGGAATTAATTAATCCTTTTGATTAATTAAGAACCTTCCTAGGCTCTGAGAGTTTTCTATCCAAAGAGAGCATAGTAGAGGAGCTATTTATATGTGCATAGTTTTTCCAAGTACGTATCACCAACAATCTAAAAGAATCATTCCAACCATGAGTGGTTGAATTTGAAGGGATATTTTTCTTTATGGGAATAAAATTACAATTCTAGGAAGATATGAAAGTGATTTGAAATCTTATCTTGTGGAATCTAGGATATGAATCACCCTAACTTTACCATTGGATGATCATCCATCAAGAATCTATCAAGTCATTTAGATATACCATCCAACATTGTCTTTCCATTTCTCCAAGTGGGAGTTAATGGAAAAGGGGTGATGTCTTGAAGGTTATATAATTGCAACATCATCGAGAAATAAGATGTGATAGGATATGGTCGGGCTTGTGACCCTTAGGTCTCTCCAACCGATGAAGTAAAATGAAAATATCCCACCATAAGGAGAGAATGGTTTGAGAGTAGGCTGCTAGATTGGACCCAATCCTAGAAATCTTGTTTATTACCATATGGTTCATAACAATTCACCATATGTATGGGAAGAGGAAAACCTATGAGACAGTCTTCTAAGATGATACCAACTGCTGGTGAGAAGGCTTGGATACCATAAAGAGTAGAGCCCACCTCACAAACCATTTTAATCCATTACATAGGAAATCCAACTTGGGAAAAGATTTTAAAATGTCCTCTTGGCCTTATTGCCTTGAACCATGGTCTCTTGTAGCAAAATGATGGAAGGGTGATGTAATACTATCAGTCTCTTGAGAGAAAAACGTTGAGTTTCCTCGTACCCCCCTGATATTAATGTATGGATGATCGTTATGAGGTACAGATAGCAGGCTTCTTTGCTCTAAGGGCCTATGATTCAACGTCTAAGTCATAGGAAGGCATCAAGAATAAACCACCCTAAATGGATTCTTGTGGATTGTGTTCTCTAGCAGGAGCTTTGTTGTTTTGTTTTTCTTTCTAATGGTGACATTAGGAAAATAAAAGTTTAGCTCAGTCAAAGTATTTTCAATGGGATAAGCCCCTAAATATGTCTGAATCGGTATTAGAAGTAGGGCTTCCTTATAAGAAGGATGGGAGTAGGGGTAAATGGACCGTGGGTATCAGCATATGCGGAAGGGATACTTGGAAACAAAAAGGGAATCTATGTAGGAAGGGTCTAGATTAGACTGAAAGAGCATATCCTTGGCCTAAACATTAGCTCTTAGAACCATATTACAGTGGGACCATAAGGGGTTAGGTTTGGTTTGGTCATGGAGGGGTTTGAAAGGAATATTAGAAGGCTGAGCATAGTTTTCAGTGATCAGAGGGAAATTGGGAGAGGTGTGACAAACATATGTGGCATACATAGTATTCATTTCAATTTGATTAATAAGAATCAAATCCTCAAATGATAAGAACTGAATAAGAGTATTTGGAACAACTAGGGGCTTAAAGGACAAATCCTTGGTATGAGAAGAGGGATACATAGCGTGAGCATTTTCAAGGTTGGGAACATCAATGTACTCATCAAAATCGTTGTCCTTTACTTCTTTTTCTACAACCCTTTTCATTGATGTATCCAATGGAAGCCTGTCACTAGAGATCATATCAGTGACAATTTCCAGAGGAAGGGAGCACTCCACCTCACTGTTCTCCATAGATAGATTTTAGATGAAAAGATTTGAGTTGCCACAAAACCATTGCGAAGTTTCGTATTAGTCTTTGGAAAGGAAGAGATTGGATGCCAATCAACAAAAACCCTTTAAGGGGGGAGAGATGGCCTTTGAGAAAGTTGTTGAGAGAAAGGGCCAGTCAATGCTTTGATATGGTTTTTTTCCCCAATACACTAGAAACATGGGGCCTCATAGGAATTTACCAAATGACCCACTTGTCTGCAGTTAAGACATCTAAACGACATTTTTAAAGTAGTCTAGTGGTTAATTGATAACTTTTTCACCCCAAAATATTTTAAGAATCTTTCGTAAACCCTCTAAGGTATCCATTTCCACTAGGACCCATGCCTTTCACTTTTCCGCAACAAGTAGGGATTCTTCTTTAGGATACAAAAATATACATATAGTGTTTTCTACCTTAATGTGGCCCTCTTTGGACCAAATCTTGAGTGGAATGCCTGGAAAAATTACCCACAGATGATTGCACAGTTGATTTTTCATTCTCAGGAAAAAGTTCGGATGCCACCGTTGTAGCCACAATGAACCTTTGCCTATAACCCAAGGCTTGCTGAGAATATGCTCTAGATTGTACTCCACTAGGAAATGGAAGTGAATCCATTTTTTCGCCAGGATGCTCACTATAGGAGTGTAGCCTACCAGTAGCTTCTAAGAAGCCCTTACCCATGAAAGGAGTTTTTCATGTGACATAGAAAGGTAGCTAAGTTTTCCCACAAGGGTTCTCTTAGATAGGGATTCAACCTTGTCCATATTTACATCCAGGCCTAGGGTCATCTACTTCTGTGCCACCAACACCTTAACATGTTTTTGGGTGCACTTAATGTTTTCCTTTCCCCCCATCAACTTACTATTTTTCCAATCTCCTCTCGTTCCACAAAACTGCATGATGGTTCGAGTAAATTGTCCCTGTTCAAATAAGTCATGATAGATTTTCATTTCCTCTAACAACTAATGGTCTCGCGAGTGGTTATGAAACGCTGGACCATAGCTTGGCAGAGAAGAGACACTACCAGTGACCAGGGATGCATGGATAATCATATGAGAAGGAAAAAAACATAATAACATATACCTTAAAAGAAAATTAAAACAAATAAGGCTATATCTTGAAATAAGAATGAAAGGAAGTGAGAGGTCTTGAGGAACATAACAAACTTAAGAGAGGCATATCCAAGATGATCGGGCCAGAAACCCTAGCCTTTTCATTGAAATCATAAGTTTGATAGGTGAACTCTTCACAATTGAAGTTGGTCATGGGATTTTGAGAGAGTTGAATCTATATATGCAGTTAAAGAACCAATTTAAACAACACAAATCGAGATTTGACCATAAAAATTTTCATCAAATTCCAGCAAAATATCCACCAAAAACTCCAAAAAATCGCAATTAAAAACTACTCCTAAACATATAAGTCTTAATTAAACTAGAAAACTAAAGCGAAAGCATAACATGGCATTAGAAAAGAAAATTCTAAATCACCTTTAAATCAAGAAAAAGTCTTATAAACTAATTTAAAAAGTCAATATATCAATGACACAAAATTCTGAAGATGAAAATCTTGAAAACACACTTTTAGTATAATCTTAATATCTTAAATATAAAATATTTAAGAAGATTTAAATAATTTTATGTTATAAAATGTATGACAATAAAAAAAAGTGAAGATTAATGCATTCTTTTTGAAAAAAATATAAAAAATTAATCCATTTATAAAATTTAAGAAATTTAACACTATAATTTATTAACCACTCATTTAATTTTAAAATTTTATAATAATATATAATTATAATTATTAATTTAATTGAGATAAAAATGAAAGACTACCAATACCATAATATTGGAAATAGTCCTTCTCAGGACTAGGCACACTCGCACATCACTTCACTTGCATCTGAAAGGATGTGAAAGCCTTTCATGATTGGATGCAGAGCGAAAGGGAGAAATCCTGGGTCCCAATATGATAATTGCATAAAGTATCAGTGTTTTTCTCGGAGACAAAAGCAAAAAAAAGGGATATGATTTGCACGCCGACAATCGCGGCACTTGAGGCGGAAACATTCGCTAAAAGTGTGGTACCAACTCGCAAAAGGATTCCCAGTGCAGTTTTGCCGACTACGCCCTTCCACATGCAGAGTTCCGCGAAGAATCTGACAACGAATAAACGACTGCCGGACGCCCGGGAGTAGTTTTAAGTGAGTTTTCTTGGAGTTTTCTGTGAAAGTTTTATCCGAATATGGTAAAAGAAGATTGTCGCTGAATTTTATTTGCATGGTTTTAATTGGGATTTCAATGGATCTAGTCAGAATTAGATTGGAAAATAATCACACTTAGTGATTACTTTTAGTTTATGTCATTGTTGTGAGGTTTATTTTATAATTTTATATGAGGGGATGTGTAAGCATGTCTGTTTTTTAAAATAAAAATAAAATAATGCCACTTATAATAAGAAACATGAATATTGTTATTATTATTATTATTTAATTTTAAGGTCACGCTCAAGCCTGGAAATTGACGTCCTACCGGACGTATTTTAATTTTGAGGACGTATTTTACGGTCACGCAAAAATTGTGCACGTCAAACCTGACGTGTAAAATACATTGAGTCCCATCAAAAACACTTAAAAATAGAAGCCTTAATATTTTATTGTATTCAAAAATATAAATTCTCAAAATTATTTATTATATATTATAATTCACATACTACAATAATTCACTGGGAATTTCTAAACTACAATGTACACACTGCACAGTACACGCCGCAGCCACTGTAACAACTTTCCAATTCGTTCTATGATTTTTCTATTTACTAATTTCCAAATAAATTTACCACACTGCTTTACTGCTTTGTCATCTCGTTCCATAAATTCGCTGAAAAATTTGTCATCTAGTTCCAAACTTTTCTCTACTTACTAATTGCCAAAAGTAGTAACTATTAACATCGCTCAATATATCACAGATTCACATACATTTTTTAATTTACCCTACCCGACTACACTGTTAAGAATTTGTAGAAGACTGCATTGTTGAAGAATTTGTGGTTGAAGTGTGCATTCTTTCTGGATCCGAAGTGTTACTGTGATCAGCCTAATCTAACCAGGGTGGGGAGCATCTTAATAAGGTTGGTAGCTTGAGCTTTGATGCATTCTCAAATTCAAGAGAAAAATGTGTGATTTTTTTTTTTTTTTGTATTTCATTTCGTTTGTATTTATTCTATTTTGTTAATATTTTGTGGGTTATAATACACTAATAATTTATAATAAATTTTTTTGCATATGATTCTGCACATGTTATATTAGTCTACAAAACAAAATTATGAGTTTTTTGGGTCAATAATTAAATTAATTTATTATGTAACTTGCTCAAGTGTTTTTGAAAACTCTGTATTGCTAATATTTTTGCAATAAGAATTGTAGTAATAGACCAATACGCTGTATACTGGAACATTCTTGTAGAGGCTTAGAAAATTTTCACCTTCAAGGCACACACTTAGACAACTCTGACTTCTGATAGGGACAATTTCAAGTAGATTGCAAACTATGGTAGATTTTAAATTTCAATGTAAAATGAACTCGGTCTATATGAAAATCAAGAGTGGAAGTTAATGCTCAAATTTGTGTCATTTACTTGAAACTTATTAACTGTGATAAGGCTCCTTCAAGATTGGTCTTATTGCAGTTTACAAACCCATGAACTATTGCAGAGTTATCTGTTGAGGCCATTAGTGGAACATTCTTGTAGAGGCTCAGAAAAATTTCACCTTGAAGGCATACATTTGGACAACTCGGATTTCTGATAGGGACAATTTCAAGTAGATTGCAAACTACGGTAGATTTTAAATTTCAGTGTAAAATGAACTGGGTCTATATAAAAATCAATCGTGGAAGCTAATGCTCAAATTTGTGTCATTTACTTGAAATTTATTGACTGTGATAAGGCTCCTTCAAGATCAACTGTGGAAGGTAATGCTCAAATTTGTGTCATTTACTTGAAATTTATTGACTGTGATAAGGCTCCTTCAAGATCGGTCTTATTGCGGTTGACAAACCCATGAACTTTTGCAGACTTATCTGTTGAGAGTCGTTCACCAAGGCTTGGATGGCCAATGCTGGTGGATGTTGCACACTGCTTATTAGAGTCACTACAAATGTATTGATAAGTCACTACTATATGTGTAAACTACATGATTTTAAAATAAACTTTTATGAACAACTTATGAACAAAATAGAATTATGGCTGGATCATTGCATTAAAAAAAAAATGTTGGAAGATATAATGCTACTCATTTAGTTTATTAGCATTTGCACTATATGATTCTATCCTTAATATTTATGAACAAAACATAGAGCTATGGCTTGTTTATTGCATAAAAGAGCTGAAGGCTGGAAGGATGGAATATCCAATGCTACTAGTTTAGTTTATGAAAGGTGGATAATTGAGATAAAACGTAAAATGAAGGGCATGTAAAATTTAAAAACGTCATAAAATTTTCATTTGACAAGCAAAGGGGATTTGAAATTCCAGGCCTGGTCACGCTCAAGCAAGACACCAAATTGGTGTATGAGATTTCTTTGTTTGTGGGACAAGGGACCTATCTCAACACAACTATTTGATTGCTAAGTTTAGGAGGAAACACATGCTGCTTTAAATTAACTATTTGAATCTATATTAACTCAGTATGAGGGGATGTGTAAGTATGTCTATCTCTTAAAATAAAAATAAAATACACTTTAAATACAAAAATAATGTCAATTATAAAAAAAGAAGAATATGTTATACATGTAAAGTAATTAGAAGTTAAAATAATGTATGAATCAAATGTTTAAACCTTATACTTAACAAAATATATCAACATAAACTTTAAATAAACTATAATATATATAATAAAAAATATTTTTTATGGCAAATTTAAATGGAGTAAAGAACATGAAACATAATTTTGTTTTAGAGATATTTATCCTACGACCATTTTCTCTCCTATGCCTAAGTTAATATATGTTCTGAAAGATCAAATGACATAAAAAAAAATTTAGGAACATTTATCCTACAATCACTTTCTCTTTAACCTAAATTAATATATACTCTAACATAAAAAAATTTAAGGACATTTATCATACAATCACTTTCTCCTTAGCCTATGTTAATAGATGTTCTCAACTATCAAATGACTTTTAATCCGATGTCTCTTGCCACTCCCGTAAGTGAATTGCTTGATATAATGTGGGTTTTATATCAAGACTATATTGAATATTTGTTGGTGTTTGAAAGATTCACAAACATCGAAAATAAATCATGATAAACATAGATGGGGACTTACATAAAGCCTCCTTTGATCCTTTTTTGAATTCAAGTTACGACAACCCTCGATGTAACTTTGTTTATGCTTAAAGGTAGTCCCTCTTGTCATTGTCTTGCTATGCACTATTGAATGGATCCACTATGAATGCATGTGGTGGGTAATATGATTGGTTCTCATGGGATATAACATGTGGATAATTATAGGTCTATGTTTTATCATATTTATGAATGTTAGGGAAAGAAACATTTTATTTAATTCATTTAGATTGCATTACGTATGAAAAGTACAAAGCTCTTAATTTCCTTCAACTAATATCATGATGTGAATAGCATATGAACGGAAAATTGCAATATTATGTTCAAATTTTTAAATTGAATATTGATTAATGATTTAGGTGTATAATAGAATGTGTTGTTTTGACATTTTTTTTGAGAATTTGTATTAGCAAATAAATATTGAGTTTGATATCTTCACAATATTTAAATTGCTACAAGTTTACATAGTTTTATATATTGATATTTTAGCCATGGTCTCTTCTTCATTGATTTTTTTTTCTTTTTGTTGCATTCCCATATCCTCCTCACCTCTATCTTTTTTACCCCATATTAAATACTGACCACCACCACTAGTTACTTCATTTTTATCCCTTATTTCCATCATTGTTTTCTCATATTTTTTGCCCCATATTGGTTACTGGATACCATCACTAATTACTTCTGCCTTATTCTTTGTTTTCATCATTGCTCTCTTGTTTTACCACTGGAAAGCAAGAATACACTCACAATTTCATTTACTATGCTAGGAGTTACCCACTAAGGCCTAAACAAAGTATAGCTACTTAGTTAAAACGTTGCAAAGTTAAATTGAAGCAAGAGTTCTCCAATGAGTTAGTTAAAGTGGGGAATAAATAAAGACTATAAGAAACAAGAGGTACCAACTCTTCCAATGGCATGAGTTAATGCCATGGATAGTATATATCAATTATTTTGAGAAACCGATATAATACATAAAAAAGAAGAGGTATGAACTCTTTAATGACATATCAATTTTTTAAGAAGCAGAAAAAATACATATTTCAAACCAGTTGACTTGTATTGCCCTATCAAAACCATTACGATTATAACGAAAGAAATTCAAGCTTAAAACACATCCGTTTTCTTGATATAAAACTAATTAAATCAATATTAAACCAAACAAATATTTTAAACAAGAAATATAAAAATCAGAGTTGTTTTAGTGTCATTTTTTGGAATTTCAGTGTCGGAATCTGGTGAAAAAATTTGAGGTAAAATCTTGGTTTTTGTTATTTAAACTAGTTTTTTTATTCTATACATGGATTTAGCACCCTCAAAAATCTTTAGAGCACTTCGATTGTGCAAAATTAACAATCAAACTTCTCTTTTCAATAAATTCTTACCAGATTTTAAAGAAATTACACCGGAAAAAACCACCTCCTTCAAAAAATAACACTAAAAACTACTAGATAAAAATCTAATTTAAATATTATAATATGAAAATTTTAGAAAAAAAATACATTTCAACTTAAATCTCAACACCAAAAAATCCTATAAAAATAAAAAGATCATTGAAATCAATTTGTATTTTAATAATGAAAATTGGTTTTTCTATTATCCACTTTCTATTCTAAACATTGAAATGATGATTAAAATCAAATTAAATTTTTATAATGAAAAATAAAATTTTTATTATCAACTTCCTATTTTTCTTATATCTTTTTTTATTTGCATAAATATAAATATAAAAAAACTCTATAACAAATATATGAATTGTTTGAGATAATGCCTCATTTATGATGCATATTAAAGATTAGGGATTGGTTTGGTTTGTTGGAGGCTGTTGAGAGATTCTCTCAACTTCTCCCTCCAAGAGTGGAATTAGTTGGATCTCAGCAGCATTATAAAAATTGTGATATATTCGTTTGATTATAAGATATAGAAACTAATTTTTTGTGTGTATCTCTTCGATCATGATTTCTAATATGGTATCAGAGCCACTACTGGCTTAAATCCCTCACGGGATGGCCAGGAAAATGTGAGAGATATGAGATTGAGTATGGTGTAGGAGAGTAGCATAATGTAGGTGTGTTTGCTAGTGGTATTTGTTTTGTTTTTTTTTCTTTCACCAATTCAATTGCTCGAGTGCCTGGCTTCGAAATCACTTGCATTGTGCAGTGGAGGAACCTGCGCTCTCAGTGCGAACGGTGGAGGCCATTTGTGGGATTCTGCGAAAAGAAAATATCAGCGTTTTACACCGTGTATGCTGAATGGCGTCATGATGTAGGATTTATCTTGTTGATTACCGGACTGTTAGCCCTGTTTGTGGAATTTTCCATACTACTGGGCGGGATTGATATTAATATCAATTTTACTACCAGTCGATCCAGAATCATTCGATACACCACGACTAATACTCTGTCTCTCCGATCCAAGACGATCAAAACGCTGCCTCTTCATCCCTACCGCTGCCCAAATCTTTTGACAGTTTTTTTATGCAGATCTAAATCGAAGTGCAATTTAGACACGGAAAACGTCATGTAGATCGATGATAAACTCATCGTCGGAAGCACTGCGAAGCAGGAGAAGCATTCTGCCGTGCACAAAGGAGATCAGGGTAGAGCACACCGCTATACGATTGTCTCCCATCATGGGGCGACAGATACTGATAGTCTGGCTCTCATTTAATTCGTATCCTCAATTGATATGCTTTGGCTTATCTGCATGTCACCGAGCCACGCTTCATCAGAGAGGGAATAAAACAATGCCGTACAACGGAGGCCGAATTCATGGCCGCCCAGATGTGGAATATAGTGAAAGGGGATTACAGAGGAGCACTGATGAGGTGTGGGGGATATGTCCGAGAAAGTGGCATGGAAACCGTGTCAAAAGGCCATGCAGACATGATTGCCTTCGGCCGCCTATTCATTTTGAATCCAGACCTACGATGAAGATGATGACCACTATTTCGGTGATATGGATTCCAAAATTTTCGATAGGGCAGACGAGTTTGTCCAGAGTGGGTTTATAGGCGAAGAAGAATTGTGTTGGTGGACTGTGTAGCTTGTTAATATGTAGAATTATGAATTTTTTTTGTGAGATTTGTGTAGTGCAGAACCAATTATTGAACAAATTAGCATTATTTAAATTAGTCGTTCTCGACGTTCTTCGGTGCTGAGAGAACAATTGGCTAATTTGATTGTGTGAATTTGTTATATGCTGATGGATCTTCTTGTGCTTCGGGTTTCAAGAGCATCGATTACAGGTTATACAATGAGATCCTTGTGTGTAAAGGTCACTTTGTAGGATTGATTGCTGATCATATTCTGTACCTAGAATATTTTCCTATAGACTGTTGAAATTTATTCTTCGGGGTTATTTCACAGATGGAAATATTTCCATAGGATAGTTCAGTGTCGTGACTCTTCTTCGGGGGTGTCAAGAATCTTTGATCTTACAAATTCAACATTGCTGGTCAGAAACAAATGTATTTTAAATGGGTTGAATGGTAGCTCGAAAATGGTGGAGAAAAGAGCGTTGTCTATGAGATCTCAGAGTGGGTACAACTGTTAATGAAGACCAGGGCAGACAAATGTTTGTATTAAATTAGTGTGTTCTCCATTTCTGTAATGTAGGCATTAAGGGGGGGTGTTTGAGATAATGCCTCATTTATGATGCATACTAAATATTAGGGATTGGTTTGGTTTGTTGGAGGCTGTTGAGAGATTCTCTCAACTTCTCCCTCCAAGAGTGGAATTAGTTGGATCTCAGCAGCACTATAAAAATTGTGATATATTCGTTTGATTATAAGATATAGAAACTAATTTTTTGTGTGTATCTCTTTGATCATGATTTCTAATATGAATTATATCTATGTTTATGGTTTTATCATGATTTTGTAAAGAAATATTTAAATAACAAAGAATTTTTAACATATTAAATTAATAATATTAATAATTATTTTTAAATCTTTACTTTGTTATGATTTTATGAATAAATATTGAAATAACAAGCATTTTTCAACATATTTCGTTATGATAAACAATAATAAAAGATATTTCTTAAACCTCTACGTCAGTTATATCAAGGAAACTACCATATTTATAGGTTGTCCATGGACTTGGGAAAATGTTTATTCACAATTTTTGGCTGGCATACTGGAAAGGAAACTAGCATATTTATATGTTTAAATATAGATTTGAGATTTGAGAAAGAAAAAGGAGTTTATTGACAATTTTGAGATGAATGTAAATAACACAAAGCACCTAAATCTATTTTAAGAGTACGGTGAAATAAATAACAATATTCTATTCTTACATATGTAAGTGCATTAAAAAACTTCTCGGTCAAACGTGCTTAGTGATAACGCAATAGAAACAACATTATTTTTCCAAAGTAACTCATCTTATCTCGGTCACATGCAGTTAAGGATCCTGCTATTGTAGCATTTTTTTCCATTTGGCATATCTTATCTCAGCGCTCACATGGTATCAGGATCATTAAATGAGCTGAACAGGACATTGAATACAGTAGCCATCCATCCACATCTGTGTAGTGTGCTGCTAGGGTTTGACTGCCTGATAATCCTCACGGTTATCTTCACAATCATTTATAATAGACGAACTGAGCGAGAATATGCAAAAATATTTGTCAAGGATTGGGATTAATTTTCTTGCCTAGTAATTACGAATATTACAAACACTATTTAGTAAAAGGAGAAATTTTTTTCTATAATTTTTATCCTTATAAATATATTAAACACAACTGTTAAGCTCTACTGTAAAAGGATACTAGTAAATCTAAGAGTACGCAAACTGTCGAGTCCACGAGCCATGGCATATTTGGTTTCAGTTTTTTCCATTCCAAAGTCCTTACAAGAATGCTACATGCATAAAAAGTCAGATTTTATAGATACATTACCTACATGTATCTCAGAATGGATTGCATACTCTGATCAATGAAACAAACAAATATAAAACACACTACCTTCCTACATAGGCTACATGAACGATTAGCGCAAACATGAACATCAATGGATTAAGACCCTGATAACATAAAAAGTAGTAAGTATGAAGCTTAAACTATATGTATCGATCTTAGTTGTACAGTGCTCAGCTTTGATTAAATGCTCGGGCAATTTTCTAAACAATTCAGAAATAATATAAAATGAAAAATACCTCAACAGTTCCTTGGTGCGCCTGTTAAGACAATTTATAATATATAACATATGGTCAGTTCTAATTATGAAATTGAAAATCTTATATTTTACAATTAACTAAGTCAAATATTTTGATCTAAATACATCATGAATATTGTATTTTAAAATTGTTATATTAACAATTATATATATATATATTAAACCAGATTTGGAAAAATAAAAACTAAGAGAAGGTAAACTCTACTCTAACTTGTATTTACATGTAATATAGATTCCTTCCAATTGATCTCTCGCTAGCTGGTGAAATAGTGCGAATAGGTAAACTCGACGCAGCTGTGCCCTCAGGAAATTTCTTGACACATGCACTAACAATGCATATGGGAGGTAACTATATATTTTAACACTCCCCCTTAATTATGACCGCTAAACTAAAACATAACTCATGACAACTCAAACATGTATGTTGGTCTATGTCTCAGCTAGGCATACAACACCCAAGTTTCTTTTGTGAAACTAAAAAAAATCTACTGCTAATGGCTTTGTAAATATATCAGTCAATTGATCACTAGATTTATAAGGCTTCAAGTGAACTTCTCCATTGCTTACAAGTTGTCTAATAAAGTGATATCTAATATCAACATGCTTGCTCTTTTGATGAAACACAGTATTCTTGGATAGTGCGATCGCTGATGTGTTGTCACAGTATATTGTTGTTGATCCTTGTTGGTTCTGCTTGAGTCCATCCAATACTCGTCTTAACTATACGGCTTGACATGCTGCTGAAGTTGCTGCTACATATTCTGCTTCTGCTGATGATAGTGTCACAATGCGTTGCTTCTTAGATCCACATGCTATCACACCTGAACCAATATGGAACACATAACCGAATGTGCTCTTTCGATCATCCAAACTGCCTGCAAAATCACTATCTGTGTATCCAATCAAATCTTTCTTTTCTGTACTTGAATACATTATGCCATAATCTCTAGTTCCTGCTATGTATCTCATAAATTTTTTTCCAACACTCCAATGTGTGTCTTTTGGAGTGTCCATAAATTTGGAAATCAAACTCACTCCTTGCATAATATCTGGTCTTGTAGCTGTGAGATATATGAGGCTGCCAAACAGTCTTTTGAATAGAGTTGTATTGACATCTACTTCTTCATCATCCTTGCTTAACTTTGAACCTGTTGCAACTGGTGTAGGTACAGGTTTTCAATTATCCATCCTGAATCTTTTCAGCAAATCTCTTGCATATTTATTTTGACAAATAATTATTTTTTATTTTTATTTTTATTTTATTTTTTCATATTGCTCAACTTCAATGCCAAGAAAATATTTCATGAGAATAAGATCTGTCATCTCAAATTCTTTCATCATGGCTACTTTAAAATCATCTATCTCAAGATCGCCTGTAAAGATCATATCATCAACATATAAACAAACAATCAAAATCTGTCCATGCTCATTTACCTTTTTGTTTAAGGTAGGCTCAATGCTATTTCTGCAAAATCCATTCTTGATCATGTAGCTGTCAATTCTGCTATACCATGCTCTAGGTGCTTGCTTCAGTCCATAGAGCACTTTCTTCAATATGTAAACTTTATCTTCTTTACCTTCAACTTCATATCTTGGAGGCTGCTGCACATAAATTTCTTCTTCTAGAATACCATTCAAGAAGGCTAATTTGACATCCATCTGATATACTTTCCACTTGTTCTGCGTTGTTGTGGCTAGAATTTCTCTTACAGTATCCAATCTGGCTACCGAAGAAAATATTTCCTCAAAGTCTATTCCTGGTTGCTGCGAAAATCCTTTTGTTACAAGTCTTTCTTTAAATATGTCAATATCACCTTTCTCATTCACTTTAGTCTTATACACCCACTTCACACCAATGAGGTTTTTATGGTTTGGTAAATAAACCAAATCCCATGTATCATTCTTTTCAATTGAATTCATCTCTTCATCCATGGCTTGCACCCAATTTTCATCTCTGATTGCTTCTTCAAATGAAGAAGGTCGGAATGCCAACAGTGTAAAATTTGAATTTAAATCCAAATCATCATAAATATATTTCAAACTTCTCATCTATTTATTACCATTACTTGATTCATTACTTGATTGGCTACTTGGAGAATTCTGGTCCGTTGATCTGCTTGAAGATCCATGTTGCTCTGGAAATCTTGGAGTCCTTGCTGGTGTGACTCTATTTGGTGTCTCCTCTTTTGATTCTTGCTACTCATTTTCTGCTACATCATCATCTTCCATCAATGGTGCTTGAGCATCGGTTGGTTTGTCTACAGTCCCATTCCATGACTCTTGTTCTTTGAACATAACATCTCTGCTAATGATTGTCTTCTTGGTGATAAGGTTATACAATTTGTAAGCTTTTGACTGCTCACTATAACCAGTAAATATGCATTTTTCACTTTGATCATCTAATTTGCCTCTTATATGCTTAGGCACATGTGCATAGGCTACACATCCAAAAACTCTGAAATGAGATACACTGCATGACATATTTGACCATGCTTCTTTTGGAACTCTGTTCATCACACTCTTTGTAGGAGATCTGTTTATCACATAAACAACACATGGAACTGCTTTTTCCCAATACTCATTCGACAAGTGTCTTGCTTTCAACATGCTCCTTGTCATGTTCATGATTGTTTGGTTCTTTCTCTCTGCTACACCATTCTGTTGTGGTGTGTATCTGGTTGTAAATTGTCTTTTGATTCCATGTTGTTTGCAATACTCGTGGAATGATTTCGAATAATATTCTCCACCACGATCTGATCTCAATACCTTGATATGTCGATCACTTTGGTTCTCTGCTAATGCTTTGAACTCTTTGAACTTTACAAAAGTTTCAGACTTCTGCTTCAAGAAGTAAACCCAAGTCTTCTTGCTATAGTCGTCAATAAAAGTGAGGAAGTAACAACTTCCACCAATCGACTGTGTCGTCATAGGTCCACACAAGTCTGTATGCACCAATTCAAGTGGTTTCTTTGCTCTGTATGAAACTCCCTTTGGAAAAATTTCACGGTGTTGCTTTCCCAAGACGCAACACTCATAAGTAATAACAGGTTCTTTGATGGGAGGTAATCCTCTGACCATCTGTTTCTGCTGCAACAATCTTAAACCAGAAAAGGGCAAGTGTCCAAACTGAAAGTTCCATAACTAGTAATCATTAGAACATGTAGTTGTAAAAGAACTAACCTGATCACTGTAGTTCATAATTAGAGGAAATAGTCTATTCCTCGTCATCTACACCTTTGCTATCAGCTGCTTGTTTGGGGATTTGTCATAAATAACACACTGTTGCCCTTGAAAGATAACTTTGTATCCTTTCTGCGTCAATTGACCAACACTTATCAAATTGCGTTTGAGTTCAGGAACATATTATACCTCTGATATGGTCTTTGGCTCCCCCTGCTTGGTCAGAATGTTGACCATTCATTTTCCATCTACATCCACAGTCTTGTCAGTGCTCAACTTTACATTTGTCTTCACAGATTCATCCAAATTTGCAACCAAATTCTTGTTACCTGTCATGTCGTTACTGCAACCACTGTCTAATAGCCAGACCTTATTATACGGTTCATGCATGGTGTTGCATGCTAGGAACATGGAGTCAATATTCTATGTACTGACATTAGCTCTTTTATTTCTTTGATTAGCTATATTCTTCCTGTAATCACGAGCATAATGACCAAATTTATTGCAATAATAACATTTTACCTTTGATTTTCCAAACCTTTGATTATTGTGAAAGCTTCTGCTACTGTTGCTTCCACTTTGATGTTCACGTTATTCTCGGCCATCTCTTTGACCACCATAGCTTCTGCTTTTTCCTCTGCCTCTAGATTGACCTCTTGAAATAGAAATTTGACTTTTGAAAGAAGTTTTTAAACTGGAATCCTTATTTCTGTCTATCCTTGCCTCATGCGATAGAATTGATCCCATGAACTCATCAACTGTCAGTTTTTCCAAATCTTTTGCTTCTTCTATGGCTGCTACCACACCATCAAACTTTGTAGACAAAGATCTAAGGACCTTCTCAATCACTGCTCGATTTTTAATGTCTTCATCATAAATTTTTAACTGATTGACGACAGACATGACCCTATTCATGAAGGAATCAATGTCCTCTGTCTCCTTCTTCTGCAGAATTATGAAATCTCTCATAGTATTATGCAATTTAACAATATTGACTTTTTCCGTACCTTGATAGCTTGTAGCCAAGGTTTCCCATGCCTCCTTTGCTGAAGACATGATCATTATCTTCTGGAACACTGCTCGGTCCACTCCCTGCTAGATAAGAAGCAACACTTGTGTGTTCTTCCTCTTGTTTTTCTTCCAATGTTCCCTCTTTGCATTATTTAGGGCTCGTTCTTCTGCATCATCCTGAGGTTCTGGAAACACAAATTTGACATGATCCCAAAAATCATGTGGTTTTAACAAGGTCTTCATCTTAATGGCCCACACATCATAATCCTTCCCTGTGAAAGAAAGAAGTTGTAGCTGGAAGCTACTTGTAGCCATTTTTCTTCAAACAAAAATTCACTTCTGAAACCCTAATTTTTTTTAATATGCTTAACAAAGCTAAAAAAAAAACCTTATAATAAAACCCTAAATTATATATATATATATATATATATATATATATATATATATATATATATATATATATATATATATATATATATATGATATAATAAGCCTTTTTTAAAAATGTCCTGCGTTAGTCTTGTAATGCACACAAAAGCTAAGATTTCCCGCGTGCTTCTAAGACGTTGTAAGTTTTTCACTTTTAACACATTTCTTTATATAAATATTAGATGCGTTATAGCGTAAATACATGGAAAAAAAAATTCTTCTTCTTACATATGGATGATTGTTAATCTATCTTTCTCCTGTTCTTCGTAACCTCGCTCCGATACCAATTTGTTAGATAGGCAGAGAGTTCAAACACACAAATAACACAAGTGTTTTACACACGAAACAATGAGCTACAACTCTTCAATTAATCTTCAATCACTCTAAATCACAATAAGGAATAGAATGAACTAGGTGAAAGGTATTTAACCTAAATTGACATGCATACACTCTAACATAACTCAACTTGATCAACTCTCACTTAACTCACTCTCTAACTCACTCACCAAATATAGTTCCTTTCATGTGTGACTGAAGGTCGACCCCATCAAGTTAGGTCTGGATGTTTGACCGAAGGCCCTCTCACCCAGTTGAGGGTTGTTGATGTTTGACCGAAGGTCCTTCAAGGAAGGTTGCATGTTCCTTCCAAAAACAATAATGTGTCATAGAATCTTCAATGTACCATGTGTGACCGAAGGTCCTTTCAGTTTATTAGCAATGGTGGTGTGTACTAATACTTTAAAGGATACCAAGGGATGTTTGGTTTAGGTGGTTCAACTAACTCATTATATAAAAATTCATTATGTAACAATGCATGACAAAAGTAATTATATATTTTAACAAAATTAACAAATACTACTTTTAATAATGTTAAAAAAAAATACCTCCATAGCCATACCAAACTCAAATTAGTGGCATACGTTTAAAAAAAATGGTTAGGGGGCATAAATTGAAAGAGAGTAAAAACCCACTTACGCTATGGCCCATGTCATAAGAGATCCGCAAGGGAGACTCCATCTGCGGATCCAGACATGAAGTTGGTAAAAATCTGTGGAAACTCAGCAACAGCCCAGCTGGAAATGCCAATCAACCCTAAAGCCAGAGACACATAATCACGCACTCCGCAGACACAGTCCTTGAAATACAAGAGAACCCACGGCACACAGCTTCTGCCAGATGCACAATGAACCATGATGTTTACGTCCCAAAATTTCAGAGCCAGAGTAACACATATTTCTACATGAAATTAAAATTTTAAAATCTTATTGTGATGTTGAATCCATTTCTACAGTAAAAAACAATTTAAACACTAGCACAGGAAAAAATAGAGGGCGCAGGGCGTACTCCTATCGTTCTATGGAAGATCCAGGCAACCATGGTCTTAACCGACCTAGACGAAGAGACATGGATAGACCCTTGTAATCAGTGTAGTGTGCGACAATGTGAAAAAAATGAAAGAAAGAAAGAAAGAAAGAATTTTTAATGTCCACGAGGCTAAAAATAGCCTGTGGGACAGATTGCTTCTCTATCTGACTCTTGTATTTGGCCCTTTTCCTGTGAAGTTTTACAATGAGCACTCCCAGCTTATCGACAAACTCTTCGCTGAATAGATTATCCCAAGAATTAGCTACCAGAATACCTGCATAGTTTTCCCTGGTGTCCTTGAAGGCCTCACATTCTAGAATGAAATGTTTTTCTGTTTCCACTTTTCCGGAGGAGCAAAATATACATACTCTTTCTTCCAAAATTTCTTTTGGCCTTTTCCAGCGCCCTGTTTCACAACGGAGTTGATGAGAATTAGTCCTTAATTGAGCAATAAGAATTTTAGATCTCCAAGAAATATTAGCCCCTATGTATGCCTTTTGTTGATGGTTATGCGTGGGGTTAAACTCTTCTATGTAGTACTTCTTCTTTCTCTCTAGCTCTTTCTTCCAAGTATGTTTGTGGAATTTATCCATAACAAAAGTTTTTATCTCTTTACTGTTTGTAGGACACATGCTCAAGAAAATACCCCATTTACTAAACCATTTGTTATTTTGTCGCATCCAAGTCTTCTGTCTTTTACACAATCTGTCACTAAACACAACCTTAGGCCATCTATCCTCTTCCATTTGCTCAATTTTTTTCAGATACCTTATGACTCGCACCATAGCAATTGCTTCAATAGAAGCAGCCCCTGTTTCACTTAACAGGATAGCATAAGGAACTGCACTTTTAATTTTGAATTTGTTTGTAATCAAACGTTTCTGAATTTTCTCAATTTGTTTCCACTGCATCTTGGTTGTGCTACTGGCCCATAGTTCACAACCGTAGAGAATCACCGGGATCACTAGAAGCCCAAAAAGAGTTAGAGTGGTTTTCCAGTCTCACAGCTCTGCCTCTCTACACCTGTTTTGAAGAGCATAAAATGCTTTCCAACCCCCTAAAGTTCTTTTCTTTCTACAACCATCCCAACTTAAATTTCTGTTGAAGTCAATTCCAAGGTATTTGTAGTCTGCAACTTCTTCCAGAATGTTGCCTTCAAAGTAGAACTTATGCTGGTTATGCTTTCTTTTGTTAGAGAAAACCACTACTTTCGTTTTGCTAATATTGACTTGCATCCCCACCCTTCTACAAAAATGCTCAAGGGAACGTAAGTGTTCTTTCAAACCGAGAGCTGAGTTAGCAATCAATATAAGGTCATCCGCGTACAAAAGAAGCCTTATAACGAACTTGCCCAAATGAATACCGTCACCCCCTTGCGAATTTAACCACTCTTCAAGCTTGTCAATATATAACCCAAAAAGGGTAGGAGACAATGGGCAACCTTGCTTGACCCCGATATCGCTTCTAAAACTTTCAGAAATGCCAGCTGAAGTTCTAATTTTGAATTTCACCTCTTCATACAACCTATGCACCACTGCTCTCAAATGCTTGGGAACCCCGAGTTCCTCCATTCTACCCCAAAGCTTATCCCTAGGAACCGTGTCAAAGGCTTTTCTGAAATCAACAAAGCAACAAAAAACTTCTTCCTTTTTTTCCCAACCTTTTTCAATGATGTGCCTTAAAGTTATACAATGATCAATTGTGGAATGTTTAGGTCTAAAACCTGCTTGCCCTTTAGCATGTTTATCTCTTTCTTCTGCCCACTTGCTGATTTTCTTTTCCAACATGCTTCCAAATAACTTTGCAAACAAGGGGTTTATCATTATGGTTCTATAATTGGAGGGATTATTGACGTCACCACTCTTGCAAAGAGGTATTGCCATACTAGTTGTCCAATCTATGGGGAACCCCTACTGTAAGATGTTGTTGAAAATTTTTGTGATGTGAGGTGAAAGAAATTTTAAGCCCCACTTTAGATACTCTGCTTGGAGTTCATCTAAGTCTTTTGCTTTTCCAGTGCCCAACTTCTTGATACCCATCTCTACTTCTTGCACCGTGAAGAGTTTTGTGTCTGTGAATGCACGGAAACAAATAATGAATGCACGGAGGCAGGCAGTCTCTTTAGTCAGTTCAACCCTGTCACAAAATGAACGCGTCTGCTACTGCGCAGGGCATCTGACAACGCACATTTTCAGACAAAGCTGAGACGCGACACATTTTGATAAAACAATATTCACTTCAATAATTCTCTATTATCCCTTCGAAATATATTCACAAACAATATTAAATTCAATTCAGTAGATTCAGTGGGTTTTTGAAATATTTTCACTCAAACAGAACTTTGAAACTTTTAAGTTGACACAACCCACAATAATTTATTTTATCACTTTTACTCACTTTACAAAGAGTTCGGTGATTATGCAATGAGCTATGATAGGCTTGGAAGAAAAAAATTTGAATATTTAAAATTTTTTAATTCACAAAATTATATATATATATATATATATATATAAACAAGGCATGTGATTACTTTTTAACATATATTTTAAAATAAAATAAAATATTAAATTATTTATAATTCTTTAACCATATTTAACAAAATAATAATATATTTATTTTGATTATAAGCAAACTATCAAATTTAACCCCTTCCCCACATAAAATAACGAATATGGAAAGGTATTTATCTTTTCCGGTAGGATGCTCTCATTTTAATTAGATTTACAAAATTGTCCATGCATGTTATATGAGGAGTATTTTTGTTTTCCAAAAGTGGGATAATAGCTAGTAACCGGACACTACTTAAAAATGTGGGAGAAAGGGTAGTAAAACGTCATGTGAGTATAAATCGAGGGGTTTAAGAGTAAAGAGAGTATATATGTCAATATTCCACACTTCACAAGGTTTTTCACGGTACTCAAATTGCCTATTTATTGAAATGTGGGTTTTTTTATTCTGCGGATGAATTGTTTCAAATATAACTTTTCATTCTATTATTTTTTAAATTAATTTTAAATTTAAATTTTAAATTAACTTAAATGTGTAATATTTAAATTATAACACATTAAAATTATAATTTTGTATTGAATTGATCAGATCTAAGATTTTTATGATCTATAATTTAGATAGATGTCTTTTAAATTAATCACATCATAATGATTTGGTCGACCTTTCAAACTATCTAACGTAATTTAGCCTCAATACAAGATGAAGAAAATAATCTATCTCAATGAAGAAAATAGTGTAGATGCTATCACTTAGCAATGATGTGGATGCATTCACACTACTTATTCATTGAGACCGATTATTTTCTTTAACTTGTCCTGAGGATGAACCACATTAGATGGTTCGAAACTTCGACCAAATCATTAAGATTTATTTTATTTTGATTTGATAATTTTTAATAATATTTATTTTATTTTTTAATGTGTCAAGAGATGTATTCTAAAATTTAATATGGAACCATGTGTGATTTTGTCTATATTCAATGTAGAGTTGACACCTATCTTTTTTAAAATAGAAATAAAATGTACTCTAAATAAATAAATAAATAAATGTATTGGCTATAATAAAAAAATGAATCTATATATTCCATTTTCACTCTCTAAACCATAAATAAAATATTTATATGTTTATGTAAAACAAGTGGTGCAGGAAAAATCAGTCCTTACTATTTAAGTTAGAAATTATGCTTTGGAATAAAAAAATTATAACCAATATTATTTAACATTTAATTAATATTGGTAAAATAAACAAAAATTCTTATAATTAAAAAAAAAAAAATCATATAATTTTACTTTAATATAAACTCATAAATTAAAATGATGATGATGAAGATGATGATGGTTAACGTCCATTGAGACCAAACGTTGGTCTATTAGACCTAAAGAAATGAATTATTTAGTTTGTTTTAAAATTGTACTCCTATGCTCAAAGAGCTTGGACAGAAGCATCTCGAGTTCACTATAATTTTGACATGTTAAAAGGCTAGGAAGGTCTTATTGCAACAAAGATTATGAAAATGAGATCTAATGTAGGTGTACGCAGGGTACTCTAAGAGGAAGTGATTTTCATCCTCAATGTTCATATTCTCACAGAGATGGCAGATCCTTTCCACCCATGGTGTTTTAGGAACTGCCTAATGACCTATTTCACTATGGAGCTCATGAGAGTTTGTTATTATCTTTGTTGGGTGCAGGAATTACACTTAAGCAAACTCCTCAACACTTAATTTGTCAACCCGAGGGATTCGTAAACTTAGAGACGAAGAACAGGCAATGCCAGAGATGGTATGAATCTTCCTAATGTAAATCCCTACTTTCATTAAGGGAAAGATTGTAGAATCAAAAAAAAAGGAGAAAAGAAAGACAACTTGAACCATAAGAAATAATCTAAGACTGGAATAAAAAAGAATGCATTTGAAAAAAGGTAATCACTCCAGTTGATTATTGGTTAACTACTGAGTATGTGTTTTTCTTTAATATAGACACTTAGCAGTCTCATCAAATGGGCCCTTAAATCTGCTCCTTTAAAGATTTCCTTCTGCACTAATCTATCCTGCACTTTTGCAGTCTGCTTGCACTAGTGCAGGAACAAAGATTTATGCAGAAGGTATAAATGGTGTCTTTACTAAAGACTTTTTACTTCATGCAAGGGCTTGAACTTTTCCAGGTTCAAAGGACTCAGATTCTGTGACAAGAAACTAGTTCTTGCACCGGATCAAAGCTTCCTGCACTTAGCATTTAATTCTTAAAATGAGTGCTTAATTATTGCAAGTGCTATTATGCTATTAAATCAAATTTCACACATAAAAAGTGAATGTTTCTAATCTTAACAAAGTGCAGAAATAAAGAAACAATCAATATATATAGTTATCCTTTCATAAGCATTTGATGAAAGAAATAAGGTTGCGGGAAGTTAAACTAAGAAACTTTGCTGCATCACACCAACGTGCACTGGTGCAGGTTCATTTCTCCTGCTTAGACCAGGCGGGAAAACCAATCAAGCAGAGTTGCAGAAAAAGAGATATCACATCAACGTGCACTGGTGCAGGTTCATTTCTCTTGCTTGGACCAGGATGAGAAAACTAATCTAAAATCAAGTGCAGGGACAGAAACTGTAGGAAAAGAAAATTTATCTACTTCACACAACGGATCCGCATGCACTCAGACAGGAACACATGTGCTTAAGATTAAATCACACTTGACAATGTAAACACAAGTTACAAGAAAACACAAAATGGGGTAAACGTGCTGGGTTGGCTCGGCCCTAGCCAACCAACACGTTTCCCTTTTAAATAGAAACGTTGCTCAGTACTTTAATTAATTCATCAAATCAATACAGAAACATAATTTTCAAAATATGAGGCAAAGCTCCTTTTATTAATTTACTGAGGCAAGTGCATACATTAAGGGATCGTCCAGCCCAGATTTGGGCGATAAAAATATACAATGACCTGCTACTGCCTCTCGACTGTGTTCCTGTTCTCCTCTAATATCAAAAACTTTTCTCCCTAGTCCTATTTACATTTTACATTATATAGACCTTTGGCTAAAGGCCAAAATATGTCCTTTAACTGATTACATAACAAAACACAGAGTTTAGCTTTTCCGTCTTCAAATTAGGTAGTTAGCAGAACTGGCCATAGCTAACCAGCTTTCGCCCTTCACGGATTGGTCTCGGCTGCCTTTGGATCACTCTGCTGTCTGGCTAAAGCGGCTCAATACGAGGTGATGATCAAGGAGGTTCATATCTGCTGCAAAGATTTGTTGTGCTGGCAACGGTGCAAGATCTGATCCTGCACTAGGATCAGCGGTCACGGTAAGTGCTCTAACTACCAAATAAACATAGGAGATATCAATAAGTTACAAATAGTGATTAAAAGTAAGAAACCATGTAATAAGTGATTAATACATGCTAATTTGAATTAAAAATATGAAGAACAAAGTTTATACGAAATATGTCACCGTGCTTGGACTGGTGCAAGATGAGGGTGCATAAAAGAGGTAAAACAGAGATAAATGGTTATGGTTTAGGAAGGGGAAAATGGAAAAAAGAGAGAAAATTAAGGGGATAACATCCTCCCATCCCTAAGCTGTTATGTATCCTCACACAACTCTTTACCTTTGTAAAAAAGCCTTCAAAACTTTGAGCATTCCAGCTCACTCCTGCTCTGGCATACTATCTTCAGTCTGCAATGTTTCAGAATTCTTCTTTTTGACGTTCTTCAATTTATTTGTCACATTTTTAAGTCGTCTGAAACATTGCGCAGCACGGTACTTCCAAACTCTAACTTCACCTTTATTTTTCTGGATCTCCGCAGTTAGCTCTTCTCTACTTTGTTCTTTATCCTCTTGCGCTTTAGCTATGAGCTGCTCTAAGTTCTGCACTTGAAGCTCCAGTTCAACTATCCAAGCAGTAGGAGTTACCAAATATTCCTCTTTTTCTGTCTCAATAGGTGCTGTGTTTTCCTCAGGGACCTTAGTATCCCTCATGGCTTCAACAAACTCTTCTTCTTCTTCTTCTTGCTCTTCCGATTCTTCTTCTTCTTCTTCTTCTTCTTGCTCTTCCGGTTCTTCTTCTTCTTCTTCTTGCACTTCTTCTTCTTGCACTAGTGCAGGAGGGGATTCAACGTCTTGTGGGGACTATGGTTCTTCGCTTGCACTAGATTCCTCATTCTTTTTCAGGGCATTTTTAATAAAATCGGACAACAAAGTGTCATATTCAACTTCTACAGATTTTTCTACGTCCGCAAGGACTGACAGGTTATCTTCTTCGTGGGTCTGTGCCTGTGCTGGTGTTGAAGAAGGAGTCTCCTCGACTGGTGCACTAGCTATCTTCTTTTTCTTTGGAGATGGGCCCTTTTCTTCTGTTGATTTCCTAGGTCGTTTCCTTTTTGCACTAGTGCAAGAAGGACTTCCCTTTTCATTTTTACTCGGACCCTTGCTTGTGCTGGTGGGGTCCTTTGTCTCCTTTCCAGCAACTTTCTTTTTATGCAGCTATTTTAACAGCGCTCCCAGGTCATGCCTTTAATTTCTAATTGTTTTTGGACCAAAATTTTTATCAGACCGTGATGATATAATTTCTTGTCGGCCTGGTCTTCCCGTGCGTCCTGCACACCTTTGGCCATTTTTTCCAAACTTTTAAGCAATAAATAGGGGAAATCAATCTGCCACCGGACGTGTTGGCCGCCTTCGAAATGCTGCAACATCCTGAAATCGTACACAAAAGTGAGGGAGTACCTTCCCTCATAGGTTACAAATTTTTGTAGGATGAAAAGGAGGTCCTGCCACTGTCCCAGTAGGGCACTGCGTGGAATTCCTTTCTTCAAATCTACCTTCATGTTTTGATTGATGACGAAACAGTGTCACCGATTCTTATCTAGTTTCTGATTTTTAAAATACTGCTCACCAGTATTCTCCAAACTTGTCGCTGCTGCCATAAACTCCTCTGTAACTTTAAATTTTAGAGGCCCAATTTGTACTCGGCCATTGTTGAAACTTCGGGAAAACTGTAGGGCCACTTCATGATCGTGCCCGTCAAACTTTTGCAAAAATTGAAGGAAGCCTGAGTCTCGCAATAGTGCAAGACTATTGCTGTTACACCATTTTTTTGGTCATCTAACCTATTATTATTAGATGAACCCAAGTACACCATGTAAGACCAATTTTACCCTAAGTAAAATTTCTTTCACCATGTGAAATAACTTATTTGTTTATATTTCTCGGTCATATTTAACCCAAAACAAGGAAATTAATTAAATAAATCCTTATTTATTTAATTATTTCCTAAGAATAAGTTATTTAAATCATTATTTAAATAATATTCTTAGTTAAATTTGACTAAATCATCCATAAATAATTAAATAAACCATTAGTTATTTAATTATATTCCTATCATTTCCCTAAAATGATAAATAAATCATTTATTTATTTATTATTTATAAATAAAGGAATTGACCCAAGTCAAAAATCCTTTTGCCTCCAACAAATATAATAAAATATTCCTAAAGGGTGGTTCTAGAATTCGATTAATAATATTTTATTCATGCACCGAGTTCTAGACCGCCCTAATATTTTGTTATAAATAGAAGGGTTTTCCCCATTCATTAGTCACCTCCATTGCATTATATCACTCTGGATCTACTCTTGGTCACCTTTTTCATTTTTTACCTTGTGAGCTCCCATTGAGTTCTATGTTTGTCTGGGTTTTCTACAACAACAAGAGAGAGGAATTTTAGATTTGAAACGCTGAGGATTTTCAAGAACCCATCCCATTGAGGAGAACTGGAAGACACCTTTCTTGTTTTCCTCTCAGGTGCCCCCTTTTAATATAATATAAAAATTCTTTCAAATACATTGTTCTTGTCTTGTCTATTGGATGCATGGAGCCACATTTTACTTTATTTGCTTAATGTCTTTTATGCTTAGATTTGGATTTGTGCAGCATTATTTGGATCACCTAATTGAAGATTTAAAGATGTTTGGCAGCCATAATCGATGTTAGGGCTATTTTTTATGCGTAGCTAAAGTGATCTTTCACGACGAAATATTCATTCTAACAATTGCGAAACTCGACAGTCTGTTCTACCATACTGAGAGAAGAGGGTTCGCTTCAAACAGGCGGCATCGCTGCTTAACGGCTATGAACAGTCAAAAAACATTTACATGCAACACCCGAAAAATTAGTTCTTATAAATAGAGATCCAATCATCCACCATCCCTTCCATCTTATCACCCATTCATTCCACTGAGATAGCCGTGAATATGCAACATCTTTGAGATCATGCCAGATTGGTACTTGCGGCCGCGTTTTTAACGGCTAGGTGAGGTAATCATTGTGAATGAAGGACATTTGGGATTATGGTGGAAAGGGTAATTATATCCAAGAAATGATTAAAACATTTCCACACTCCTTCATAATTCAAAAAAACTTTAGTATTCATTAAAAATGATCGTGATTCTTAACTTAAAAACACTTTGTACTTTAAATTTTCTCCTAGTTAAGATGATAGTCACAAGTACTTCTCGACTAAGTGAAAGAATTTCCCATAAACATTCATGATGGCCACTTTCCTATGACATATGCTATGAAGAGAACAGATTATACTCTGTTTCTAATAAGGTGCATGCTTGCACCAGTTTGCTTGCATCGCTTGAATTATGCCATCTTGCTGGTACCATTCTTCTTGCACTTATTATATAGGAAAATGTGTTTGCACTAGTGCAAGCATAATATCTAAACAATAATAGGGAATTTAAGTAAAATATAGGTTGGACTTCCAACATGAATTCCTCAATTTTTACCGGAAATTTTCTTCGCCCTTTCTTGATGTTTCAGAGCATATTTATTTGCTCTTTGTACTCGAGATCCTGCAATTCATGAGGGAATAAAGAAGTGGGAAAGGGGAAATTTAAGAATTGGAAGGAATTCTGTTACAGGGATTCCAGGAATTTTACCACAAGAGGGAATAAACAGAAATGGGATAGGGAAAAAATTCAAGGGTAATGTGTGATTTTATGAAACGGACATGGTAAATTAGAAGAATATGGGAAGGTTAATCATTTGGGATTGAAGAAGAAACTGACGGAATATTAGGAAATGGGATATGAAGAAAGGCAGAAAATTTTCTGGAAGGTCTTCCTACACTGGTGCAAGAAAAATAACTGCAGCGAGAATTAAGCATTACTTGAATAAAAATATCCATGCTAATTACACCAATTGTATAAAGGTTGGTTCTTCTGAACCTGCTTTTACTTGGTGGTCGCTAGCATATCTAAAAAAAATCATGCAACATTATCTTTTTATTAGAAATTTTTTGATCTCCCTACCAGCAAGCTGGTTTTCAGCTTGATCCTTCTACAATCATGTCAACGAACTGATTTTCATAATTACAGGAAAATATTTTTTCTTTACTTTTTTATTAAATTTTTTTTTTCTCTTTTTTCTATTTATTATTTTTTAAGAAGAAGAACTCATAGTTTCAAAAATTTGGTATTACCATTCACCACTACTGTTCCGAATTGCTGTTGGACTTGCTGTGTAAAATATTTCTTGGCAAGTGGCTGAAAGTACTTCTTTAATCTGTGTCCATTTACTAGGAATACTAAATTTTGTCCATCAATAGTTTTAACTTCTACTGCTCCATTCTCGAATACTCAGATCACTTTATACGGTCCCATCCAACGTGTATGGAATTTCCCTTTAAAAATTTTTAATCTAGAATCATAAAGAAGCACCCAATCACCTGGTTGGAATTTCTTTTTTCTGAACAGACTTGTCATGCCACCTTTTTCATTGCTGCTGAACTAGTATGTTTTGCTGAACAACATCCCTATGAAATTCATCTAACTCATTTAATTGGAGAAGACGTTGTTGTTGTGCCTCAAAGAGATCTAGTCCTAACTGGACTACAGTTCTAAAAGTTTTGATCTGGAATTCAATTGGTAACAGAACCTGTTTGCCATATACCAGCGCATATGGTGTATGTCCCATGCTATTTCTCCAAGTGGTTCTGTATTCCCACAATGCTTCTGGTAATCTTCCAGCCCAATCTTTCTGATGCATGTTTACTGTTTTTGTAAGAATGGACTCGATCACTTTGTTTGTGGATTCCACCTGGCCATTTTCTTGTGGGTGATACGGCGTGGATTTCCTGTGCCAGATATTGTATTGCTCCATCACACCCTGTACCAGATTAGAAATAAAGTATGGACCATTGTTAGAAAAAGTTTCTCTAGGCACACAAAATCTAGTAAATATTTCAATAAAAAGAAAATCAACAACAAATTTTTCTGTAGCAAAGGAAACAACTTTAGCTTCTACCCATTTTGTAACAAAATTTGTACAAACCAAAATATGCTTTTTACTTAATGACGTTGGATTTATTGGCCCTATAAAATCAATAGCCCACTTTTAAAATGGCTCAATCATAACTTGGGGGCATAAAGGCATTTCATTGGTTTGATTAGGCTGGCCCATTCGTTGACAACTATCACATTGCCAGACATACTATTTGGCATCCTTAAATAGGGAAGGCCAAAATTAACCAGCACACAGTACTTTATATGCAGTCCGCTTATCAGCGAAGTGGCCTCCACAAGGTTGATCATGAGAAGATTTCAATATGTCAAATACTTCCTCCTCTCTTACGCATCTACGGATGATCAGATCTGGACTAGTGTAAAAGAGATCTCCTCGAATCCAGGAATATGCAACACTTTTTTGAATAATATTCCGCTTTTTA
Organism: Pinus albicaulis; assembly: GCA_034641835.2. Taxonomy (NCBI): domain Eukaryota; kingdom Viridiplantae; phylum Streptophyta; class Pinopsida; order Pinales; family Pinaceae; genus Pinus; species Pinus albicaulis. The sequence goes on from CM076570.1 coordinate 1,064,138,724, forward strand.
CGAGCGGACAAGTGGGGTGATGTTTTCCCAGTAACCAAGTAATTAGCAATGTCAGCAAACCACGGAGAATCTGTTGACATAGCGAAAATATGTTCATCTGTAAAATCATCATTAACAGGAGTTGCTTCACCAGGATTATCTAATCTAGAAAGAAAATCTGCTACAACATTAGATTTCCCTGGTCTATCAACAATAGTAACATTAAACTCCTGCACCAATAGCAACCACCTAGTCACTCTACCGCTAGTCAATGGTTTATTCTTCAAATATTTAATTGCAGAATGGTCAGTATGTAAAAATACTTCATATCTTGTAATATAGTGCCTAAACTTATTAATTGGAAAAATTACAGTTAAAAACTCTTTCTCTGTAACTGTATAATTCAATTCAGCGGAAGACAAATTCTTACTAATATAATAAATATCATAGGATTGCTTATTTTCCTCTTGTCCTAAAGCTGCGCCAATAGCCAAATCTGAAGCATCAGAGGAAATGTGAAAAGGAAGGGACCAGTTAGGACCTCGCAAAATTGGTGCTTGCACCAGTTTTTCCTTCAATGTTTCAAAAGACTGTTGGCAAGCTGTGGACCAAGAAAATTCACTATCCTTAGTTAGAAGTCGAAAAAGAGGGGCAGCTATCTTAGAAAAATTTTCAATGAATCTTCTATAGTAACCAGCATGTCCTTAAAAACCTCTTACTTCCCTTTCAGTTTTGGGTGCAGGAAGATGGAGAATGATTTCAATCTTTGCTAGATCAACTTGGATACCTTTATCAGAAATCAAATGGCTAAGTACCACTCCTACTTTGCACATTAATCTACATTTCTTGTCACTCAAAGCAAGATGGGCTTCCTGACAATGAAGAAGCACTTTCTCCAGATTTTTGAGAGCTTCTTGAAAAGAATCACCAAACACAGAAAATTAATCCATATAAATTTCCACAAATTCTAGATCAGCAAAAATAGCCAGGACTATCCTATGAAAGGTAGTCGGGGCATTACATAAACCAAAGGGAAGCACTTTATAAGAAAATGTACCCCATGGACATGTAAAATTAGTTTTATCCTGTTCTTCAGGTGCAATTTGTATCTGGTTATAACCACTGAAGCCATCCAAAAAGGAAAAATATTTCTTTACTGCAAGGGTATCAAGCACCTGGTCAATGAAAGGGAGAGGGAAGTAATATTTGAGAGTGGCTTTGTTTAATTCTCGATAATCAATACAAATACACCACCTTCCATCTTTCTTAGGTACTAGCACTAATGGAGAGACCTACTGACTATCAGAAATAGGATAGATAAAACCAACATCCAAGAGTTTCTGTACTTCTTCCTTCACAATATCTCTTAGAGCTGGATTCATTCGCCTTTGGGGTTGTCGAACAGGTTGGGTTCCTTCCTGAATATAGATATGATATGTAAAAGTTTCAGGAGGGATACCTTTCATATCTTCATAGCCCTAAGAAAAGGCACTAAGATGGTTTTGCAACAAATTCACAAGCTGCTCCTGCTGAGATGGGTCCAAATCTGAACTAATATGCAAGGATTTACCAGGGCTAATCTCAACAAGAGTGGTATCAGGCTTACAAGTACTCAAGGGAGTGGTCAAATGAAATGGTACAGAAGATGAGAATCATGATTATCTTGAAAATCTAGGCTGAAAATCCGGCTCAATGGCTCAAAATTAGGCATAGTGTCTAGATTATTCAGGAAATCTTGAATTTCATCTTCTTGTGAAGACCCAGTATAATGATGGATAAGGGAAATAGGCTGAGTCTCCTCATCACTGCTTTGATCCAACCATAAATTATCTCGAAGATCCTGAATGGATCTGGCAGGGGGGTATAAGGTAACTTTCTTCCTAGAATCTCCATGCAAAATATGCGTATCACCGGAATGACATCCAATATAGGCATCAGCTGTAGCAAGCCATGGTCGACCCAAGATCAAGGGATGTCCTCTTACTGGGTTCTTTGGCTGCAGCACAATGAAATCAACAGGGTATTCCCAAGAATCTAATGAGATGATCACATCGTCTAATAATCCTTCCAGCTTAATTTTAGATCTATCTGCCAATTCAAGCACACTGGGAGTAGGGCGAAGATGAGATAACTGAAGTTGATCCATGGTTTGCTTAGTCATGACATTAATGGCTGCTCCCACGTCTATAAGAACATTAGAGACAAGGACATTACCAATCTAAACTGAGACAACAGGGTTTTCAGGATCAGTATATTTTTCCACAGACACACATCCCGTCATTAACTCTACTGCCCTACCAACAAATTGAATGGTTTGGGGTTCTAACCTCTTCCTCCCAGGTTTCTTGAGACAGAGTTCCTTAATAATATTAGTACAAATGGGGATCTCTTTAATGGCTTGGAGGAAAGGTATCTTAATAAAAATATTCTGACGCTCGGATGCCAGACTAGTCTCAGAAATAGGCTCACTCCTTTCCATTACTAGCTTCTCTGGGAAGGGAGGCTGGTTGGAAGAGGATGGCAAGGATACAGAGGGTAAAGTCTGCTTAGTGATAACTTTCAGAGAATGGTTAAGAGTTTCCTCTTCTCCTTTCTCTTCAACAATCACCATAGGTTGCTTCTGATTTTCTAATGTTACAGTCCTTCCCGATCTTAATTGAATATCATTAACCCTAACTGGAATAGACTAGTATTCCAATGGTAAAGGTGGGTTTCTTACATAGATCATTTGCACTAATTTATTATTGTTAGGATTGGGCATTGGTTGAGAAGGAAACTGAGGAGGTCGAAAGGGTGGAGGTAAAGGCAATGGTGGAGTAGACTGACTCGAAAGTTGAGGCATTGAATAAGGTGTAGGCATAGGTGGATATGATTGCATAGGTGGCTGGTGGGAATATGGAAAATGGGTTGGCCCTTTCCAAATTTGTTGCCATGGTTGAGAAGGGTTCCCATGTTGATATTGATTCCCATACTGCCACTATTGATTAGTGTTAGGACAAGAATATGCATGTGAATTATAACCAAAATAGTGTGGAGAAAATTCAGGAGCCATACCTGTACCTACCTGAGGCCAATTCCTTCTTGCTCCCATAGCATACAAGTATTCAGCTTCAGGCTGTCCCCCTGTAAATACAACTTTAATTCCAGGTATAGAGGGACATTTTTCTGTGATATGGTCTTCTGTACAAATAACACATTTATTAGTTTCTTTCAAATTAAGAGGACACCCTTTAGGAGGATCCTTGTCTCTACATTTAGGACAGAAAATACATAATGAATCTTGTTCCTTCATAAGTTTTTGCTGGAATTTTAAAGAGTCTAACTATTTGGTAACAATATTCATTATATCAATTTTCATATTTTCCATTTTATTTTCTAGTCCAATAATCATAGCATCTGTAGATTCAGTTTCTCTATTTCTGTTTCGAGTTCCTCTACCAGATCTATACTGATTTCTTGAAAATTTCCAGCATAATTCACAAATTTGTTCAAAATTTTGTTGAGAAATATCACCTTGTCCTAACAGATTTAAATTATTTCTAGCATTATCAGTAAGTCCTCTTAAGAAAAATGTTCTAATAGTACTAGGATCAAACTTAAGTTTCGACCTTTGTGAAATATACATAAATATTTCAAGGTAATATTTGAGAGTTTCATCATCATCCTCTATGATCGTAAAAATCTCATCCTACATGTCCCGGGTTTTGCAATATTTTTGATATTTGGACAAAAACACTCTCTTCATCTGATCCCAAGAGTTTATAGTGTTTCCTCCTAACCCCATAAACCAACATAGAGATGAGTCCTTGAGAGTAATAGGAAATAATCGTAACTTCTGGGCATCAGTTGAATAATCATAACTTCCACACAAAATGTCAAACTCGAATAGAAAAGAGTCAGGATATTCATGAACTTTACCATGGAAATGAGGGAGAGCTGATGGTGGAATATTCTTCATTTGCACCAGAGTATCAGGATCCGCAACTGGAAACACAAAAGTGGATTGTTCTCTACTTATTTGGTTTTCATCAGTTCCTTCCAAATGATCTTCATGGTCCGCCATTGTTTCCCTTTTACTTGTACCGCTCTCAATAGGCTGATCCACACCTGAGTTGTTGATACTAGAATCTAGGTGGATTTTTCCTACGTGATGGGTTTGAATTGGATTGGGCTTCCTTCTTATAGAAGGAGACCCAATATGATAATTGTTTTCAAAATTATTTTGGCCCTTAGTGGGCTTCGAACCCTTACCTTTTCTAGGCATTCATTTCAAGAAAAGAAAAATAGAAACAACTTCTAGAAAAAATGTTGTCAGAAATCAATTAACACCAGTAAAATTCCTTCAAAGAAGATTTTTCCAAACAATTCTAAAAAAAATAAAGGAAAAATTACCTCTATTGTATAATCGGAAAATTCTTACCAAATCAAATCACCTCCCTGGCAATGGCGCCAAAATGTTGGGTGCAGGAACTACACTTAAGCAAACTCCTCAACACTTAATTTGTCAACCTGGGGAATTCGTAAACTTAGAGACGAAGCACAAGAAATGCCAAATATGGTATGAATCTTCCTAATGTAAATCCCTACTTTAATTAAGGGAAAGATTGCATAATAAAAAAAAAAGAGAAAAGAAAGACAACTTGAACCATAAAAAATAATCTAAGACTGGGACAAGAAAGAATGCATTTACAAAAAGGTAATCACTCCAGTTGATTATTGGTTAACTATTGAGTATGTCTTTTTCTTTGATATAGACACTTATCAGTCTCATCAAATGGGCCCTTAAATATTCTCCTTTAAAGATTTCCTTCTGCACCAATCTGTCCTGCATTTTTGCAGTTTGCTTGCACTAGTGCAGGAACAGAGATTTATGCAGAAGGTATAAATGGTGTCTTTACTAAAGGATTTTTACTTCATGCAAGGACTTGAACTTTTCCAGGTTCAAAGCACTAAGATCCCGTGGCAAGAAACTAGTTCTTGCACCGGATCAGAGCTTCCTGCACTTAGCATTTAATTCTTAAAATGAGTGCTTAATTATTGCAAGTGCTATTATGCTATTAAATCAAATTGCACACATAAAAAGTGAATGTTTCTAATCTTAAAAAAGTGAATAAATAAAGAAACAATCAATATATATAGTTATCCTTTCATAAGAATTTGATGAAAGAAAGAAGGTTGCGGGAAGTTAAACTAAGAAATTTTGTTGCATCACACCAACGTGCACTGGTGCAAGTTTATTTCTCCTGCTTAGATCAGGGGGGAAAACCAATCAAGCAGAGTTGAAGAAAAAGAGATATCACACCAACGTGCACTGGTGCAGGTTCATTTCTCCTACTTGGACTAGGTTGAGAAAACCAATCTGAAATCAAGTGCAAGAACAAAAATTGCAGGAAAAGAAAATTTATCTACTTCACACAACAGATCCGCTTGCACTAAAACAGGAATACATGTGCTTAAGATTAAATCAAACTTGACAATGTAAACAAAAGTTACAAGAAAACACGAAATGGGGTAAACGTGCTGGGTTGGTTGGGCCCTAGCTAACCAGCACGTTTCCCTTTTAAATAGAAACACTGTTCAGTACTTTAATTAATTCATCAACTCAATACATAAACATACTTTTTGAAACATGATGCGGAGCTCCTTTTATTAATTTACTGAGGCAAGTGCATACATTAAGGCATCGTCCAGCCCATATTTGGGTGATAACAAAATACAATGACCTGCTACCACCTCTCGGCTGTGTTCCTGTTCTCCTCTAATATCAAAAACTTCGCTCCCTTGTCCTATTTATATTTTACATTATATAGAACTTTGGCCAAAGGCCAAAATAGATCCTTTAACTGATTACATAACAAAACACAAAGTTTAGCTTTTCTGTCTTCAAATTAGGCAGTTATTAGAACTGGTCGTAGCTAACCAGCTTTCGCCCTTCACGGATTGGTCTCGGCTGCCTTTGGATCACTCTTCTATCGTGGCTGAAGTGGCTCAAGATGAGGCGGTGATCAAGGAGGTTCGAATCTTCTACAAATATTTGATGTGATGGCAACTGTGCATGATCCGATCCTGCACTAGGATCAACGGTCACAGTAAGTGCTCTACCTACCAAATAAACATAGGAGATATCAATAAGTTACAAATAGTGATTAAAAGTAAGAAACCATGTAATAAGTGATTAATAAATGCTAAGTTGAATTAAAAATATGAAGGAAAAATTTTATACGAAATATGTCACTATGCTTGGATTGATGCAAGATGAGGGTGCATAAAAGAGGTAAAACAGAGGTAAATGATTATGGTTTAGGAAGGGGAAAATGGAAAATAGAGAGCAAATTAGGGGGCTAACAATCTTGGCTATATTAATTTTTTTCTTTGAGCTAGTTAAAATAGAGAGATACTTTTGATATTCTAGAGTAGGGTTCATGACCTCCTTATAATATATTAATTTTCTTTTAGCCTCTAAACCTTTCTCACACCACATTCTCTTTAAACTTACAAGTAACAATATTTTTAATGTTATTAATATTTTGCAATGCAACATTTTCGTTGATATCCCAATGGTTTAACCACACCCTGGTATATTTATACCAACCTCGTTTGAGCCTTAGGTGGTTTTGGCTGGAATTTAAAGCTAGCTTAGGAAGTCTATGGTCTCCCATGTTATTGATTTTGTGCTTACACAACAGGAGCCTAGTCATAGCTAGGTTCTTGATAGGGGAAAGACCCACTTGTATAAGGAGAATAGGATAGGGTATATTTCTTTTAATTTTGAGGTTATATGTTATAAAACACCTATGGATTTGCTCAATATTTCTTCAGGATTCTCTAGAGATGTTGCAACCCCAAACCTCATATCCATACAAGATAACAGGAATGACTAAAGTTTCAAAGAGGAGCTTATTTTTATCCCACATCACAAGGTTTGTTGCTTTACAATTATTTTCAAGACTAAAATAAGCTTTCCACCCTCCATTAATCATTTTCTCAATGCTATAATTCCAGTTGAGCTTGTGATGAATATCGATTCCTAGGTATTTGTAAGAAGACACTTCCTCCAAGTTTCTATTTTCATACACAAAATTAGCGTAAGTGTCCTTCGTGGATTTGATAATCATAACTTTTGTTTTTTCAGTGTTAACAGTCATACCCATGGTAGAGAAGGAATCCTTAAGAAGTCTCAGTTGCTTATTAAGATCAGATGGGCACCTTTCTAGAAGAACAATATTTTTAGCATAAAGAAGAAGGATGATGACTATTCCAGCTAATATCATGCCAGAATAGCCTACTTCCTCTAAACAACCTTCTATCTTGTCGATGTAAATGCCAAATAGGGTAGGGGAGAGGGGGCAACCTTGTTTAACTCTAATATTACACTTAATATCTTTTGAACACCCCTCATTGCTCTTAAACTTGGAAATTACATTCTCCTATAGCCTTATAGCGGCAGATCTCAACTCGAAATGAACCTTTAGCTCTTCTAATCTATTCCATAGGTTATTTCTAGGCACCGTATCGAAAGTATTTCTAAAGTCCATAAAGAAACAAAAGAGATTGAATATATCATCCTTCCTTAAATTTAAATTTATTGTATTCTATCAAACTAACATTTAGAAAAATATAAACTTGTAAATTCACTATCAAATATGAACCTATGCAGAGAAAAATAAACAATACTCATTGCCTATCACAGATGAACTTATACATATTAGGAGAGAGGGAGTAAATAGTACTAGTACAATAGTATATGCATGGAAAAGAAAATGAAAAGGGGATGAGGTAATGTGCCCAATTTGTCTTGAAGTGTTTTCCATTGGAGAGTCTCCAAAAAAATTGCCATGTAAACATCTTTATCATTCAAACTGTATTTTCCTAGTGTGGATCATCTTTAAAAATCATGTCCAATACGCAAAGATAAGGTTATCTTGGTGGAAAAAAACCTTGTGGATTGTAACTTGAACATAATGAATTAAATATTAGTGTGGTCCTCATACATTGTTTTGTAAATTTATTTTCATTTAATTTTAGTTTGTTGTAATTTTAAATGTGTTTGTTTAAATTTGAAAAAGGCATTAAAATAAAAATTGTTCTAGATTAATAACAAGATTTATAAAACACATAATTTCTACGAAGTCATAGCGTTGCCTAATTCATAACATTAACATGGAAATGGAAATATATGTTAATAATAATATTCTAATATAATTTAGTTTTAAAATACAGTAAGGGAAATATATGTTAAAAATAATATTTTATTATAATTTAGTTTTCAAATACATTACGGTAGATAGTTAATTAATTATAATATATTTTAATTTATGAGAGTAATGGAAATATTTAAATCAACCTAGATCTATCTGACTCCGGATTATCATCTGTTCAAAGGGATCAAATCTCTCAAGGTGCAAATCTTCTTTTTCGAGTGTAGAATTTGAGGAAATGTTTGCACCTCGAGGGATTTGATTTCTCTCAACACATGATAGGTCTCGAGTTAGAAGGATTTAGGCTGGTTGCACTTGAGGGAAACAATGACACATTTTTAAATTATCATTATTATGTATATATTTGAGATAAACTTCATACCTTGAAATGTACATTATGTTTTCGTTATTTGACATGACTATATTATTGTCTTCTTTAATTTTTCTTTTGTTGCTTTCCTTAAATCGTTTTGTTACACCATTTTTTGGTCATCTAACCTATTATCATTAGATGGACCCAAGTACACCATGTAAGACCAATTTTACCCTAAGTAAAATTGCTTTCACTATGTGAAATAACTTAGTAAAACACGTTTATTAAGTTGTTTATGGTCTAAACAGGAAACCCCAAAAGGAAATAATAAACAAATCTATATTTGTTTGTATTTCCTCAAGGAATAATTAGTTAAACATCAATTTAATTATTATTCCTGGTCATATTTAACCCAAAACAAGGAAATTAATTAAATAAATCCTTATTTATTTGATTATTTCCTAGGAATAAGTTATTTAAACCTTATTCAAATAATATTCCTAGTTAAATTTGACTAAATCATTTATAAATAATTAAATAAATAATTATTTATTTAATTATATTCCCACCATTTCCTTAAAAATAATAAATAAATCATTTATTTATTTATTATTTACAAATAAAAGATTTGACCCAAGTCAAAATCCTTTCCCCTCCAACAAATATAATAAAATATTCCTAAAAGGTGGTTCTAGAATTTGGTTAATAATATTTTATTCATGCACCAAGTTCTAGACTACCCTAATATTTTGTTATAAATAGAAGGGTTTTCCCTACCATTCACTACCTTTTGTTGCCTATGAGATCACTCTGGATCTTTACTCTTGGTCTGACTTTGAGCCATTATCATTTTCATATTTTCTATATTTGATTTGTGAGCTCCCTTTGAGTTCTATATTTTGTATGGGTTTTCCACACCAACAAGAGAGAGAAATTGTAGATCTGAAACGCTAAGGACTTTCAAGAACCCATTCCATTGAGGAGAACCGGTAACATCCTTCTTGTTTTCCTCCCAGGTGCCCTTAATATAAAATTCTTTAAAACATAATTCTTGTCTTGTTTATCGGATGCATGGAGAAAATTTTATTTTACTTGCTGTTCAATGTCTTTTATGGATAGATCTAGATATTTTCAATATTTTTCTTGATCACCTTTTTGCAGATCTGAAGATATTAGTAGTCATCTTTTGATGTTAGGGCTATAAGTTATGCGTAGCTAAAGTGGTATTTTTTCGTACACTTCGAATAAAGATTAATACTAACAATTGGCGACTCCACATAGTTTTTCCTTTATGACCGCTGTCATTTTTTATATTCCTGCATATCCAGCTATTTCATACCCTAGGGTTTCTCTTCAGCTTTTTTTTTCCCTATTTTTATGGTGTTTTTTACCTCTAAAACCCTAAAACATTAGAATTTCTAACTTCTGCGTGTTTTTGGCCCTATTGCGCAGGTAACAGACATCAGTCGCAGCTGAGACGACAAAGTTTTCTGAAATCTGCTGCCAAGAGAGTTGGAACTGCAGGTCGCAATTTTTGGCCCGGAACCTGCGACCTGGACTGCAGGACACACTTTTCAGCCCATAATTTGCGACCTGGACAGAAAACAGGTTAGAACCTGAGACCTGCACTTTTTTATGCATCTTTTATGGGTTTGTTTGATGCTTTTGTCAGGGTTTTCCAGCCTTTGTCTCAGCCTGTTTAGACCTATTTCTGATCTTTTTTACTCACCTAAATGGGAATCTAGCCCCCTAGGGCTTCAATACCCTCCACTTTTTGTGGAAGATTTTTAGCTGTTTCAGGTGTCTGAATTTTCAGAGTTTCAGCCTTTTTCTTTTCAGATCTGATACCTCATCTTCAGATCCCTTTTAGATCAACTCTTTTCCCTTTCAAATCACCTCATATAGTTTTTTTTGGGTTTGCCTCTAGGGCCACCTCCTTGTCCCTTCTGCCTTTAGCTGATTTCCTCCTTTTTTGCAGCAACCTTGCCTCTGCCTCTTTGTTGTTTTCTGCACCTCTTTCCAGCAGATTTATCCTTTAGATCCCTATCCCTCCCGACCTTAGATCTATTGGCCTCTTTTTAGTGTGTTTTGCCTAGATTTTTTCCCTCTTTTAGACTAGTTTTGAGAGACCCACCTTCTTAGGTTAGATTGATGCATTGTTAGCCGTTAATTTTCTGTTATTTCAATTTTATATATTGTTATCTGCAGATTTATTTTCAGTTGCGCAACACACTTTTTTCTTTTACTCTCAAAACGTCTAGGTCTAAAAATTAAAATTAACACATGCCACACACTGACCCTAAGCGAAGAAGAGCCTGGTTAACACCGCTAGGCAAAGACTTTAAAATCAACTGACACCGCACCTCTCTGCCCTTGTTTCGACATTGTAATCACTTGATTCTGCACCTCCCTGCCCTTGTTGGTAATTCTTCTTCCCTTTGTTCTGTCATCATTGCGCCCCCAAGGCATATATCTCGGAGACTTCTTGGCCTTCACCCTCAGTTTCCAGTTGGTCGACCTACTCCTTCCCGCCATCATCGAGTTAGTCCTCCTCCGAGTCCTCACTCTGACTCCTATTTTGATTCTTTGGGTTCTCCCCCTACTTCTGGTTCTCCCCCTGTTACCTTCACCATATTTGCTCTAGGGCCTAACGCTAGCGGCAACCCCAACCCTAATGCTGGGAATATTACTAGCAGAACCGCCACGGGAACTACCTCGATTGTCCCTTTGCTCCCCTATATGGTAGGTCTCTGTCTCCTTGATTTCAATCAATTGATCAATGACCCTATCCGCCACGATGTTGGTTGGCCTGCTATGCCCACCAAGCTCCCCTCCAACATTCCTAAGTTCGAAGGTCTTGTTGGAGAAGATCCCTCTAACCATATCCGATCTTTTCACATGTGGTGTTCATCCAATTCCATTACCCATGATTCCATCCGTCTTCGGTTGTTCCAACGCATGCTTATAGGCGAAGTTTCTAAGTGGTATGTTGACCAGACCGCCTCTTCCCATACCACCTTTTCGACTATTTCCCACGACTTCTTATCTTATTTCTAGCTTCCTCTACAATACGACACTGGTACCGAGCTGTTGACTTCTTTCCGTCAATCATCTGCAACTTGCCTATCCGATCATGTTCAGGAATGGCAGAGACGAAAGAGCCTATGTCGAGCTCCTACCTTCGAAGATCGTGTCTATATGGACTGGTTCCTTAGATCTCTCTTACACGCCATCGGCAAAGATGTCACCTCTCAGTTTCTTCAAACCAAAGAAGCCGCCCTCCAAATAGCCTTAAAATATGACTTGATCTATGCTCAATCCAGTTATGTTTATACCATCCTTCCTGACCTCCCCAGACCTGGTGGCGCTAACGCCCTAGGGGCATCTCATTCTGCCGACGGTATCGTTGGAGCCCTCTCTCATCCATATGCTCAACCTCCCCTGGGCTATGGCCTCCCTCCAGGAGGGGCCAACACCTCTAGCACTTTTCCCCCTCCAGGTAGCATGTATCTAGGATACGGCATGCCTCATCCTTTTTCCCAACCTCCTGCTTACCTCAATGTTGCCCAACCTTACCATTATCCTTATCCACAGCCTGGTGCCCCTGCTCCTCCAGCATTTGCACCTCCACCTCCCTTGCCTTCTCAACCCCAGCAACAACAACTACCACCTCCTCCGGGACAAGTATTTGCACAACAGGGCTTGAATAATCCTCCTTCTTCTCAAAGGAAGAGGAAAGGAAATCAAACTTAATCTGCCCCTAGTACTCATGGACATGATCCTCAAGGTACTGATTCTAACATTGCTAACCAACAACAGGGCACTCAGCCCAAGCCGGACCAGCCTATTCGTACAAATAACCCTTGTTCATGTTGCGGTGTTTACGGTCATTACACTCATGATTGTCCCCTTATACCACAGATGCGGCAGATGTGGGAATCTCAGGCCACATTGCAAGGATAGCATGCCTCCCCTACTACTCCCCCCAATGTGGCTACTTCTCAACCGGCTGTGTTTACCGATCCTTTCCCTCAGCAAGGATTCATGGCTACCCAACCACCTCATGGACCAGTTGCCTCTCAACCTTCCCCTTCTGGTTCCTCCAATTACCAGATCCTCATGATAAACTCTGATACACCTTTACCCATCGACCTTAACCTTCAAACTCGGTCCTGTCAGTACCCCAAGCCTTCCACTCCGCTTGTCCTCGAGTCACCTTCTTTAGGTTCTACAGAGCCTCTTTCGACATCCAATGGTCCCTTGCATATCCCTCAACCCAAATTTGAGGTTCATACCAAGATTCCTAAGGGACCATTACACCAAAATGCTGCTCCTGGTCGAGTTTCTCATTCGTATAGCATAGTAGATGATTTGGCATAATCCCTTGCTGCCATTTCCATACTGGAACTCCTCCAGTCGTGCCCTTATCAAAAGAAGGCTCTACTATCTGCCGTGGGTGCTGTAGATCCTGCTGATGATGAATTGATTATTTTAGACGCCCATCAATCAGAGCATCCTCCTCTCCCTGCCTCCGTTGCCTTCCAAATCCCAGTCAAAATCTGGAAAGCTAACGTTTCCCGATGCATCATTGATGAGGGGGCATCCACTTGTGTGATGCCAGCTTCGGTTTGGAAGAAACTTGGATCTCCTAAGTTGGCCCCTTCCACGATCACTCTTCGAGCGTGGGATGGCCACACCTCCCAGCCCATTGGCCTATTCTGCAACTGTCCTATCACTCTTGCGGGTAAGACTGTTTGCGTTGACATTGAAGGCATCGACGCCCCTCTTGATTACAACATTATTTTGGGGCGTAGCTACACCTATGACATTTCTGCTGTCCCTTCTGCTGTTCACCGCAAGATGTCTTTTCCTCACAACGGAAAGATAGTCACCATTGACCAGTTGACATACCATGAGCCGAAATATCAGACCTCCCCTGAGACAACCATCTCTTCTGTAGCCAATAAGAAAGTTGTCGATTCCTTGACCAGTGTCTCTCTCAGAGTTTACAAAGACTCCTCTTTGCTTGGCACTTTCCATGGTCTCCCTCCTCCTCCTGTCTCTGATCCCAGCTTATCGAATGTTTGCATGATGCAATCGTCTCGGGCTGCCCTTAAGCGGCCCACTTCAGCTAGTCAACATTGCCCACCGCAACCTGCCCCTAGCCCTTCGTCTCTGCCAGTTGAACCTCCTCCTTCTCGCCTTTCTCCTACAGCTAGGACCCATGAGCCCCTTTATCCTCTTGGGTCGGTTCCACTAGGCCTCAACCATCTTGGAGCCGTCCCTCCTGATCATTACCCCGCTGGTCAGATACCTTTCCTTGCTCCCCCTCCCGGAGTCTATTCGGTTCTCATCATGGCCACCCTTTCTCTCCCCAACCTGACCCTGGGTATACCGGTCTGGTACCTTGACCCTGTAGCCGTTACCCCACCTGGTCACCCCAAACCCTATCTTTATTTGACACCGGTTCAACTGGTTCCCCTCGCTTCTTCCGTTGCTATAGTGCCATCAACACCTCAACAAGACCCGTCTGCTGTTGTGACAGCTTCGAGAAAGAAAGGCAAAGCTCGTAAGGGGGCATCCAAAGACAAGGCCAGCCCGACTAACCCTGCCTATCCTCCACCCACAAAGCCTTGCGCCTTGTGTGATTTCATCGGTCATGCCACCCATACTTGTCCCGAATTGCCCCGTATTCAACCCATGGTTAAAGTCACGTTCCCTGAGTCTACGGTCCCTGAACCCTCTATTCCTTCCTCGTCCGCAGCCAAGAACCCAAAGACTCTTCGCACCAACAAACTCTGTGCTCTGTGTGGTGTCCATGGCCATTATTCACACCATTTTCCCCACATGATGCATTACCGCGCCTCTTTAGATGTAGTCCAAGAGTATGAGGTTGAACAAAATCAATCTGCATCTCCCATACTTGTGCAGTATGCTTCAGGTCAGCTTGAGGATCTACCGATTCCCATTGACATTCCCCCTCCTAATGTTGAGATGACAGAGCCTGCCACCACCATCCTCTACCTATCATCCTCTGTGAGAACCTCGGAGAACATTCCCTTTGAATCCTCCCCTATTGTTTCACTCGACCCCCCTTCAGCGACCACCCTGGGCTCAACATCATTTGACCATCTATTTACTTGTTTCTTTGTCATCCCCCATGATGATCCATATGTGAGCCTTTCTTTCCACGCTAATGATTTAGGTAGCTTTGCAGTGTCATGTGGTTTCCCTTCCCCTCATCATCCCATCTTTTCCCGTCATGATGAACTCCTGGAAGCCTTCTCCACCCCTGACCTTCTCTTTCCCGCCCATCACCGGGATGACACCATCCATGTCTATGATGTCTTCCGCAGCATGAGCACACGCTATACTTCCCGTAGCCCTCATACCCCACCCTCCAGTCGGTATATGAGTCATAGCCATCCTACCCAGACCACTCCCTCCCGCAGTTGTCATTTGATGTCTACTTTGCACTCATGCTGCCATCATTGTTCTTCTCCCTCCCATTTATTGTCTTCTGACACTATTCCGTAGGACCTCCTGTCCACACCATATATCGGTTACGCTGATGGGGCAAGTCGCCATTCCCGGAATCTAGCCTCGGCAGGTTGGGCCATCTTTACCCCCTTGCATGCACTCGTTCTCTCGAATGGAGTCTGCATTGGTACTGCCACCAATAATCAGGCTGAATATGATGAAGTGCATGGCCTCTTAGCCGATGCCCTCTCTCATCGCATCCTCCATCTGCATGTTCATTTAGATTCCCTACTTCTTGTCATGCAACTAAATGGTGTTTATTGTGTGCATAATCCTATCCTTTTTAGATGATATTTACGAGTGAAAATTTTGATACGTGAATTTGACATCATTACTTTTAGTCATGTACCTCGAGAACAAAATCACTACGTAGATAGCATTGCAAACCATGTTCTAGATTGACATTTATCACACGCATTTCATACAAGACAATAACATTTAAAATCATCAAAACAATGCATATCCATAATATGTGTCATATAACAGGTTTTTAAAGTCCATATACTCTGATACATATGACATGCCCATAGCATGTTACAAAAAACTCAACATTGGGGGCGCCCCTTACCCCTACATACACACTAGGGGGCACCACCTGGCCCACACCTAATCACTATCTAGAGGATCCCGAGCCAATGGCTCTGCTCCCGTAGCTTGTAGATCGTGCATCCCTTGACTGACCATCGCCATGCGCCGCATGACACCTCGCCATTCTGACGTTAGACCAATACATGGCTCTATGTACTGGTCATCTAAGTCTTGCCAACCACACTCTGAAACACTGGTCAGCAGCCTCTCACATCTATGACGGATTTCCTCCAGGACGGCGGCCGCATCCTCATTCTGTGCTGCTCTCACTCCACTAGGGCTTGCAGCTCCTGATACTGCAGGTTGTCCCATATATCCGACTGGTTTTACCGGATCTATACCTGCATACCAAAAGTACATGAATCAGTGCCATATCTAATATTCAAAAACTTTAACATGCACATAAAATATTAGTAACTTGTCACTTACCATCAGGCCCCCATACTCGACCAGGCGGTAGTGGCAAGTCCGGATCCCCACAATAACTCATCCCACTATAGAGATAGTCATCTATGTACAATGACATCTAATCCCAATGGGCAAAGAACTCCGGTCGGAACACCCATATGACTGCCCCTCCTCCTCCTCTACACAGTAGTCGCCCCCACCGGCGCATCCTGGGCTCTCTCGGGCCCCCATCTGGGAGCTGTATACGAGGTCGCAAGGTCAGGATCTTCTCAAAAAAGAAGGAGCACAATAACGTCCCATACACGCAATCATGGTTCACTTGCCACTTGCAAAGCGATAGTTGTCGTTTCAACGACACTAAAATTATCTGGGCCCACCCATAGTAGGTCCCACTCAACACTTTCTCCACAATCATCATCTGCCCCCCAATGATGTGATGGAGTGACTGGTTGCCCAGGATCCGTAGCACCGCTGTAGCCACTGCATGGATCTCTAATATCTCTAGGTCCCCGATCGGTATTCGAGTCCCTTTGACTTGGAGGCCTCGTCGACAATATCTCTCTACAAACTCCATAATGTTACGCCCTCGCGGTAACATTAGCTATGTATTTCCCACCATCCCTAATCGTGGGAGACTAGTCAGGAAATATAGATCCTGGACTGTCAACTTGATCCTGTGCCCCTGCACTATAAATACCTCATGATCTGGATCCCAATAACTGACAATCCAGGCCAACAAGGGCTCTCCATCTCTCATTAGTGGGTTCTCCACAAACTTCAGAACCCCAAACCTGGCCAATGCATGACGGACACCCTGATCCGCTTGGATCTCCGATCGTAATGTACCCAGGGCTCTCTCTCTCCAATTGATCCGTATATCTACCATATCTGCACAAAACATCATCTTTGTCAGTATACAGATAGAAAAAATTGTATCCAACCACAAAAACCCAAATATCAGCCCCAAAATAGCACTTAAGCCCCCTCCATCTGATAGGCCGCACTTTTTTGCCAAATCCTAGGACAGGTCGCAATTTTCTACTCAAAACCTGCTTCCCAGGTTGCAGTTTTTGGCCCAAAAAGTGCGACCCGATTGTGAAGATGAAGGAGGGGTTATTCCTGAGATTTAAGACCCTAATCTGAACTTTCAATCCATCAAAAAGGAAAATTAAGGTTAGGCCTCTTACCTGCAACTAACGGATCTCGATTCCAATAGTTGGTTTGTCCACTACGATTGCCGCAAGATTTAGGGCCTTCTCTCCTCTTTACATTCACCACAGCTACACAAGAAAATGAGTGAATTTGGAGGGAAAATGCCTTATTAAAAGACAAACCCCCTTTTTTTTTTCTTTCGCCTGCTGCGACCAAACTGTAGCTCAGTTTGACAAACCGTCTACACCATTGGAAATCTCTCACTGAGCCCTCAAATGGGTATCTGTTAGTTTTTTGTGATTTGATACTTCACCATGACACATTTTGTCCAAGAAGGGTCACTTCACCTCTCCTCAAAATCGGATTTCTTCACTTACAACACTTGTACTTGGGGCACAACTTTGCCTCCATACTTGTCCTTGTCTGTGTCGAATTTCGTCATGAGATACCATCTCATACTCATGCTTTTGAGGTCCCCTTTGGACCTTCACTGTGTGGCAACATCATTGAGTCGCCCTTATTTAGAGCATTTGAGTTGAGTCATCACCACATTCATGGAGTCTATCCCGAGTTCCTTCATATCCCCTCGTAGTCTTCCAATCCTTCATTGCCTTGTCTCTTTCTCGTGTCTCTCATTATAACCTCCAGTCTTCCTGTCCCTTATCCCTTTGATTTTGTGTCAGTCACTGCCAGGTTAGCCATGCCCTTCATGCTCTAACAAGGGAAGTCATCCATCCGCTACTCAGCACCTCCCATTCCATCATCATCATTAGTGTTAGTTTGTCAGTCACTCTATTATTTTCCTTCATGCCTTAGTTGAGGACTCCTTATCGCCTCACCTAAGGCGGACCTCCTTCTGTTGACATCAGCTTATTCATTCCAGAAGACAGGTCTAGAAGGTGGTGTATCTTGGTTCCAGCTTCCACTTTTATTCGGCACCTCGAATCAAGTAAAGAGACTCCTTATATCCCTTTGAATTGATTGTTTCTCAACTCCAGCTCCTTCCAGCATGATTGAGATCCATATGCTTGATGATTCAGTGATGCAGCAGATGAGACCGATGACTCCCGGGTGTGTGAGAGATGTTTCAACCCTCATGAGGGGGTGGCCCTACAGGTAGCCCCCCATATACCCGGATGACCTTTTCATCAAAGCCTTTGATGCAACTCCATATATTTGACGACGTCGGCCTTAGCCGCTTGCAGCGCTTTTTTTATTTGCATGTATCAGTCAGATTTTGCGAGCCCTTCCCTGTGTATAGGGGAATTTGGGTTGTATTTGTATCTCATGTACTCGGATATTATTGTATAAGTCCTGGCTGTTATCCCAGGCACAACATGTATGTGTGATTCATCATTATATCTTTTATCTGGCTCATGTTTATGCCAACATGTAATTTATGGTTTGGTCCCTTGTTTACTGGACACATTATTCTTTTGTACTTTGTCTCGGCGGGCATAGGTATGCCTTCCCCGCCACCTTTAGCACGGGTGCTCACTCATAAAAAGAGACTTGTCGTACCTGTAAGTCTCATCTCCTCAGGGTCTAGTTCTTCAACACATCATTCTACCTTACATTTCTCTCTCTGACTTCCCTTTTGATGTCTGGTGATTGAGTTCTTACAACGTACTTCAGTCATACGATTAGCTCCTAACGCTCGTACGCTGGGGGGAAATCTGTTACACCATTTTTTTGTCATCTAACCTATTATCATTAGATGGACCCAAGTACACCATGTAAGACCTATTTTACCCTAAGTAAAATTGCTTTCACTATGTGAAATAACTTAGTAAAACACCTTTATTAAGTTGTTTATGGTCTAAACAGGAAACCCCAAAAGGAAATAATAAACAAATCTATATTTGTTTGTATTTATTCAAGGAATAATTAGTTAAACATCAATTTAATTATTATTCCTGGTCATATTTAACCCAAAACAAGGAAATTAATTAAATAAATCCTTATTTATTTGATTATTTCCTAGGAATAAGTTATTTAAACCTTATTTAAATAATATTCCTAGTTAAATTTGACTAAATCATTTATAAATAATTAAATAAATAATTATTTATTTTATTATATTCCCACCATTTCCTTAAAAATAATAAATAAATCATTTATTTATTTATTATTTACAAATAAAATATTTGACCCAAGTCAAAATCCTTTCCCCTCCAACAAATATAATAAAATATTCCTAAAAGGTGGTTCTAGAATTTGGTTAATAATATTTTATTCATGCACCAAGTTCTAGACTACCCTAATATTTTGTTATAAATAGAAGGGTTTTTCCTACCATTCACTACCTTTTGTTGCCTATGAGATCACTCTGGATCTTTACTCTTGGTCTGACTTTGAGCCATTATCATTGTCATATTTTCTATCTTTTCTTTGTGAGCTCCCTTTGAGTTCTATATTTTGTATGGGTTTTCCACACCAACAAGAGAGAGAAGTTGTAGATCTGAAACGCTGAAGACTTTCAAGAACCCATTCCATTGAGGAGAACTGGTAACATCCTTCTTGTTTTCCTCCCAGGTGCCCTTAATATAAAATTCTTTAAAACATAATTCTTGTCTTGTCTATGGGATGCATGGAGCACATTTTATTTTACTTGTTGTTTAATGTCTTTTATGGATAGATCTAGATATTTGCACTATTTGTCTTGATCACCTTTTTTCAGATCTGAAGATATTAGTAGTCATATTTTGATGTTAGGGTTATAAGTTATGCATAGGTAAAGTGGTATTTTTTCGTACACTTCGAATAAAGATTCGTACTAACACGTTTGTAAGTCTGTTCCTAGAAGCTTTGAGTGCTTTGTGTGTTTGGATTTGGATGGTAATGTTTTTGAATGTTAAAATTGTTGTTTTATATTTCTCTATGTGTATGTAATTGCTTGTTAGTAATTAGTTGGTGATGAAGAAGGGAGACAATCTTGTCAATAGTTTGCAACAGGATTGATACTACACATTTATTTCATTTAATTTTAGGTATCACAACTTTTGACAATTAATAATTCTTAATAGTGTCAACATATTACTAAATATATCTTGAAGAGGAGTTTTAATAATTTAATGCATCGAGATTACTCTTAGAATCATTTTTTTCATTGCTAATGTTTGAAATAATTTATTTCCTTCAAAATATTTTGATGACTTTTTTTATCTATAGTTTATTTTGCGAAAGTCAATAAATAATGTAATTTTGATTTTTTTTTCATGAGTGGTTAGATTTACAAACTATTTACATTGTTTGTTAGTTTTTCCATCTTTTCATATCGATTATATGAAAATGATAATTGATATCATAAACCATTCAATTCTTTAACTCGAATTACTATAACACAGAAATCAGTGCACATTGTAGATCATTATTTTGTGCTTACACTGAAATCAATGCACCTTACATTGTTAATCCATTTAATTTAAGTTAATGTACCATCATACATTGAGTTTCATCAAATCAGAAATCATCATGTGCACTGAAATCAATGCATCTAATGCTCACAATCAAATAAGATTAGAAAACAACTACACTAAAATCAATAAATTTATTTCAAGTAATAAAATAATATTAGAAATCAACATCTACACTAAAATCAAGCATGTAATGCAAGCAACCACATAATATTAGAAATACACATATACAGTGAAACCAATGTATCTAGTGCAATCAATCAAATACAATTAGAAATCACCATCTACACTGAAACCAATGCATCTAGTGCAAGCAATAAAATACAATTAGAAATCAACATCTACATTGAAATCAATGCATCTAGTGCAAGAAATCATATAGGATTAGAAATCACCATCTCCAACAAAATCAATGCATCTAGTGCAAGCAATAAAATAGAATTAGAAACCAAAATCTACACCAAAATTAATGCATATAGTGCAAGCAATCAAATAGAATTAGAAATACACATCTACACTAAAATCAATACATATAGTGCAAGCAATCAAATAACATTAAAAATCAACATCTACATTGAAACCAATGCATCCAGTGCAAGCAAGCAAATATGATTAGAACTCAACATATACACTGAAATAAATGCATCTAGTGCAAGCAATAAAATAGGATTAGAAATCACCATCTACACTGATATATATATATATATATATATATATATATATATATATATATATATATATATATATATATATATATATATATATATATATAATATATATATATATATATCAAATTTTATATATCACAAGTCACCCTAAAAACTATATGAGACCCCCTTATTCAGAGCATGGGATAACACACACACAACGATTTGACTGCTAAAGTCTACAAAGGCATACATACTCTACCCACCTCTGGTTTTGAACCTATGACATCTTACGAGGAAACACATGCTCTTAACCATTAGACCCACTCAAGCAATCTAATAGAATTAGAAATCAACATGTACACTAAAATCGATGCATCTAGTGCAAGCAATCAAAGAAGATTAGAAATCAACATCTACACTAAAACCAAGGCATCTAGTGCAATTAATCAAATACGATTAGAAATAAACATTTACACAAAAATAAATACATTTGGTGCAAGCAATAAAATAATATTAGAAATCACCATCTATGCCGAAATCAATGCATATAGTGCAAGAAATCAAAAAGGATTATAAATCACCATATTCCATGAATTCAATGAATTTAGTTCAAGAAATGTTCTTCCCTCTCTCCTCCCCCATCTATATCTATATCTCCATTCATCTCTCCTTCTTTTTCTCTCTATCTCACCCCCAAACATACGCACTCTCTCTCCATATCTTCATTTTTTCTCCCCCCCCTCTCTCTCTCGCTCCACTTTTATCTTTGTATGTATATCTTCTTTCCTCCCTCTCTTACCTTCCAAATCCATATGTTTTTCGTACCTCTATCCTCCTCTCTCTCCATCCCTCTCTCCTACTCTCTCTTATGTCATCTCTTTCCCTTTCTCACCCATCACCCTCTCTCTCCCCCATCTCTCTTTCTCTCTCTATATATTTTTCCTCCAAGCCTCCCATTGTCTCCCTCCCTCTCTCCTTCTCACTCTCCCCCTCTCTCCCTCCTCCATCTTTGTGCCTCCCTCTCTCTCTTTCTTACCCTTCTCTCCATATCTCATTCCTCCCCTTCTCTCTCTCCTCCTTCCTCCTGTCCCCTCTCCTTAAATTTATCTCTTTAAATGAAAGAAATCAAATAGTATTAGAAATCACCATCTACAGTAAAATAAATGCATCTAGTGCAAGATTTATTCTTCCCTCTCTCCTCCCTCCATTTATATCTATATCTCCCTCCATATCTTTCTATCTCTCGCTCTCTCTATATCTCTCTTATTGCCTCTCTTTGCCTTATATATATATATATATATATATATATATATATATATATATATATATATATATATCTTTGTCTCACTTTTGTCTCTCTATATCACCCCCAAAACATGCACTCTTTCTCCATATTTATCTATCTATCTCCCACTCTTCCTCTCCCTCTCTCGCTAACTTCCCATCTCTCCCTCTCTTCCCCCTTCTATCTCTCTTCCCTCCTTCTCTCCTCTCTCCCTATCTCTCCATCTCCCTTATCTCTCCCTCTCTCTCTCTCTATCTCCACCTTTCTCCCTCTTTGTCTTTCTTCTTACCTCCCTCTTTCTCTCCCTTCCTCTCTCCTTCTCTCTCTCACATATTCATTCTCTTCCTTCCTCTTTATCCCTTTCTCTCTTGCCTCACTTTGTATCTCACCCTCATATATTTGTCATTGTCTTTCTCTCTCTCTCTCTCTCTCTACCCAATAAATAAGAATCAATATCATTCACATTTTATGTAAAACTATAAAACATATTTAAATTATCGTTGTGATGCATCGAGAGTTCACCTAAAGAATAAATCTTTAAACAAATTATTGCAAACAAGTTAATGTTACAAAATTTCATAACCTACTAAATGTTTCAACCATAGTTCTAGAGTCCTCCAAAATCAAAAGTTATATATGACATCAATATCAAATAAATTAAAAAATAATTTAAAATTTTATGAAAGAAACGTTCACTTTAATAAGCTAAAAAATTAAATTCAAAGCTTTGATCTCTAGAATGTTAAAACTAAATAAATAGAAATAGAAAAACCAGTTACTTTGTGGATGGTGCATACATACTCCTCTGTAACGTTTGGGGAAAATTGAAACAACCAGTTACACATGAAGATTCGAGAAAACAAACCCATCATAGATCAAATATGGAAACAACAATTAAAATTAGTCATACAGATGCAAACCACTACATGGTTTTGTGGTAATGATACATTACTGAAGATGTTGAAATAATTTTCTTCAATAACAATTGTATTCATGAATACTTGAGTAGAGAGGATTATTATACAACGTAGTATGATGTGTAAGGGTGTCCATCCATCGTCAAATTTGAAATTTTACTCATATAAACCCAAATAAAAATTTTAAAAAATCTATAAGTGGGATCATAAAAATAATTGCACGTGAAGAGATTGGATCCCTCTCAGTTCATGTTATAGATCTATATTTAATATGGATCTATGTTGGTTATCATACAAGCGATACATGGTAGAGTGACTACATGAATCCATAGTGACAATTGATTGTCAACCACCTTCCATACTAACGATTCAAATTGAGCCTCATAATTACCCTCTAGAACTTAACCACCAATTCCCGATGATTGAAAAACCATATAGGGAAATTCCATTACTTCAAAGTAAATAAAACACCTTTTCCTTTTTTTGACATGCACATTTCCTGTAAGGATCAGTGACATTGACACTGACTTAGGTTTTCCATGACCTTTCATGAATTTAAGAGATGATTTGTTGATTAATAGCTCTGGTTGAATCTTATCAATCACATTCGAGGCTGGCATTAGAGAAACTTAGTTTTGGGTCGTTAGTTGGAAACTTGGAGTTTTTCTCGGAGAATTATTGCATTGGATCAAGAAAAGAAAAGGAATAGAAAAGAAGGCAAAAGGAAAGCAAAAGTAAAGAAAGGAAGAGTATGATGAAGCGACTACAACGACATTACTTTCAAGTATTAATTTTCATGTGAGATTTCCTTGCTATTTTTGGCATGCATGGTACATGCATGTGTGTATTTTCTTCTATTGTGTCATTAACATGCTTTTTTATAGGTGTGATAGTATTTTTCAACCTTGCATTTCCATTTTCGGATAGTCGTCGTGTGATGGGTTCTCTTTTACTTGGTTAAGTTGGATTGTCGAATGGTTTCCAAACTGAGTAGGGTGGTCTCTGAAGAAAAACACAATACCTAGGAATCCCTGGATTAATGAAGGTGAGATTGTGGTAAAGCCAGATTTTGTGTACCTCGGTGGGCCTAGGAATCCTCAATCTAGATTTTGTGAATGGCGGAATATACAATAAAGCTTAAAGTTCGATGCCCTTGATCAAGCCTAGGAATTCTCGAGCGATGAATGGCGAGATATACAGTAAAAACTGGAGGGTGGAGTATTTTTTAGGAATAGAAATCCTCGAACTATGAACGGTGGGATATATGGTAAAGCCTAAAGACTAGGAGACTAGAAAATTCCTCACGGTGTAGGTGGAGAGATCTGGATGAATGCATGCTTGTATAGGCCTAGTGATCCCTGGACTGGGAGATGGTGGGATTGTAGTAAATCCTGATATTATATTTTTATTGTTTGGGCATAGGAATACCTTGGTGGATTTCAGTAAATCCTAAGTAAACCTAGTTGGTTTTGTTCTGAGTCCCACATTCATGCTTGGAATATGGCAGAAGGGTTATTGACTTAAAGAAATATTTGGTTTATCCCAATCTATGGTCGGGTAGTTCTTAGAAGTACCTGGCTTGGTTCTCTTATTATTTCATTAATAAGAGTTCCTTCTCCTTGGTATCTCATGTGTAAATTTAATTCTTTATATGTGGCTTTTATGGTTGTTATATCCTTGTTATTTCTGTTGGTTATGCATTGGTTATGAGTATGGTTTATGACAGACTTGATGTATGGCTCTCATCATGTTCTGATTAGAAAATGAATGAAAAATGAATATATGACCTAATAGATGATAATGCAACTATTTTGATAAGGCATCAATTCTTCTTTATGATTATCAGATAAGTATGAGACCCCTATGATAATATTTTTTGTTATGACCTCTAGATTACATGTATGTGACATGTTTGATGAAATGTCTGTCATGGTTAGTAGGGATCGAATAAATTATTGGTACCATTTATTGCATTAGTAATATTATTCCATTGTTATTATTCATTTCTAAAAGTTTTATGAAGTTCTAGGTAGTGGCCTGAGACCTAGCCGTAAAAAAGTGGCTCAGAATCTTTTTTCGCTCACACAGAACTGTGAAAATTTGGTGACCCAAATCCTATTGCAGAAACTCATATTATTTATCTTAATTTCTAACCCTACTTAAAAATTTATCTGTTGTTTCCTATAAAATATCGAAATAAATACACTGTAACCTTCACAAATAAACTGCAAAAAAAATAAAATGCAGGAAGAAAATTCTAACACACACACATAAAATAACATAGTTTTTTTTTTACGAAAGTCCCCAGAAAAACCCAATTTTAGAAAACTGGTGCAACAACTAAGGGTTTTAATATTATGTAGCAGTGAAATAATTCGAGTATAACTTGATGCCCAAACTGGAAATCCTATAGAGAAAAACTGGCAAGAAAAATCTAGTGAGGATTTTCCTCACTCCATAGGTGAATTTGAGCACTGACCTTAGCTCAAGATTGAGTTGTCAAAACTTCCTCTACATAGTCACTATGTCACCCTCACGCAGTCTCTTCATAACCTAGATTAGAAAATATTCTCCTTAATCCTTCTGATCAACTGTTGTTTGGGATATTGACTCTCCTAGCCTCTAGAACCTTTTCCCATCTTCCAGAACTGAATCACTGCTTATACCCAGCAAATACGGAATTTCCTCTAGAGGCTTCTGCATTGCCATTGCATCAACATCTTTGTGGCTTCTCTACCTATCTACAAATGCACTCACTAGATCTGGAATGCCTCTTTCAAATTCACTATCTCTGCCCCTCTCTCACTACTTCAATTTCACTAAACCTCTCTCTGACAACAAATAGTTGCTACTCTCAAAATCGATTTCCCTGTAAAATATAATTTCTCAAGTGTATGATCTCCAAGCCCCATCGACTTCTTCTTATAATCCTCTGTTGAGACTTAAACGACCAAGATTATATATTAATTGATGGTTAGGATTAACTTTAAATTGATCCATGTGAGTCTCTAGAACATTCACACCTTGACTTAATTAATTCTGATTAATTAATCGTATTCCATAAGTTTATACTTAGGAAATATTTAAAAACTGACTAATAATCTAATTAAGTCATCTCTAGGTAGAATTTTCAGAAATAATTTATGGGTTTTGGATATCTTGTGTATTCTAACCTCTCCACAAAATTTTAGGGCTAGAACACATTTGATGCTACAAAAACTAACAAGAAATTTTTGGAAAAGTCCACGGTCGCTAGCATGCCTTGTTGTGGGAGCGACTAGAAGGCATCAGTCGAATGCATAGCTTTTCATGGGAGCAGTTAGGGGTCTAGATCAGTAAAATGTCAATTTGTCTTAGGGTTTGGTCATCTCAAAGAGTTGGTTAGATCTTGAAGGTTCTCTAGCATGTGTGTAAGGCTTGATTAGTTTCATTTTGTCGGTTTGGAACTTCCTTAATTGTACATGGGGAGTTGAATCACATCATACTCATCACATGTTTACTCTAGTGGAATGGTTAGCTTGGGTAAATGTAGGAGAAGGGTCTTAATAATTGGTATCAAATCATGGTTCACCCATTGGATTGGATGGGTGACGTGTAGGTCATGCATACATGTCAGTTTCATACGTGTTTCTTATGATTTTTGTCTATGTGCTTTTTGTATATGCATGGTGGTGGTCATGGTTACACTTGTGTCACCATGTGAAAGTGATGGTGTTGATGTTGGATGTGTTTATCATGAGTATATTTCTACTATGCATTGGTTATGTATATCAGTGTTTATATATAGTTATGTATACATTAACATGGTGATAGTTACCGTGCATGGTGTCATGGTATGTGGTTGGTTAGGTCATGCATTGATAATTGGACATTGGTTGGAATGATGCTTATATATTTTTATTATTATTATTATTATTATACATGTATCATGCTAATCCAGTTGATCTTGTAGATGAGATATCCTCCCCTAAACTCTACTGAAGTATGTTGGTTATGTTTATGTTTTGGTTTAGCTAACATGGTATAATTGTAGGAAGAATATCGAAGATGACTAGAAAGATGGTAGAATATAGTTCACGAGATCAGATGAGAAGCATGGTGGCGGGAATTATTCCGACTTAGCATACACTTTGAGAAGTTTCAAGGAAGAAATAAGAAGTTGTAAGGCGAATAATGACAAGATCATTCAGGCATAGGAGAAACAAGCAGAAGCTAATGCAATAATCCTTCAGAGTTTGTGATAATTGTAGAGACATGTACAACTTCAATCATGGGCAGGAGGATAGGACTAATGGGGCATATGGAAATAAATCTCATTGTGGCCACAAGTCGGATTAGGGTGAAACTATCAGAGATGAAAATTTCATGGATACTTTGGATGGGAGAGGTGATGGACACAACTTCTATTCTATTATTGGTTCTGATAATAAAATTATCTTCATTGTTATCATCCTTATAGGAGGAGTGTCAGGGGATATATTCTAGATGAGTTAAAAATAATCAAAGCCACCTACCTTTGATGGATATTTGAATAATTTGGAGGATGTAGAGGCATGGTTATGCGGGATGAAAAATTTCTTTGAGATGCTTAGATTACATAGAGAATATGAAGGCTAATAGTTATCTTCAGCCTCAAAGGGAAAGTAGACATATGGTGGGAAGATGTGAAGAGGGTTAAAGACATCACGACAAAATACTTGAGTTTGGCATGAATTCAAGAGACTTTTCAAGAAGAAATATTTGTCAAAGAGGTTCTATGAAAATTTGTCAAAGAGTTTTATGAGCTAAAGATGGGATTAATGACAAATGAGGAGTACACAACCAAGTTCCTAGAGCTATTGAGGTATGTACCATATATTAAGGATGAAAAGGCTAAATTTTATATATTTGTTAGTGGATTTCCATTAGAATTTAGAGGTCAGATTTAGTATGATGAGCCTCAGTCACTTGAGGAAGTCATTGGGAAATTGAAGCATTGTTGTGAGAAATTAGAGAATAAGACAAAATCTCAGCAAGGATGGAAAGGAAAATAAGAGGATAATGGTAAATGGCAGCGGAAAATAACAAGACCCCAGGATGAAGGTGAGAAAGAAAATGTTGCACCTTACAAGAAGTTCAACGTAGTTAGACAGGGACATGGGTCACAACTTGGAGGGAAGCAGAATAAGGGTGATTATACAAGGCGATTGCAATGTTTGACATGTTCTAAGGAGCATATTAAGAGGTATTTTCCACAAAATTAGGGTGCTAGGCCTCATATTTACAATGCATAGGAAGTGCAGATAGTTGGGGATGTTGGGCAGAGCATTCCTCGTATCTATGTAGTATTGGACAATAGGAAGGCAGATCACCAAGTGTCTATTATCTAGATGGACGGTAAGATTTATGATCAAGTTTTTTTATATTTTGATTGACACTAGATATAATTATAGTTATTTTAACCCTGACTTAGTGGATAAGTGTGGTTTGAAATAATGAAGTGCCTGCAAAATATAGATTAGTGTAGTTGGCTATAGGTACAAAAAAAAGAGTTCAACTTTGGGTAAGATCTTGTGCATTTGAGTTTAATGATATTCCTACATCAACACATTTGAATTTATTGTTGTTGGGATCACACAATATTATTTTGGGGATGGATTGGTTATATGCTCATAGGAATAAGGTTTATTTTTATGAAAAATCTATTGAGTGTTTGGATGACAATGGAGAACATAGGATCTTGCAAGGTAAGAAGAAGGCAACACTGAGTTAGAATGGTTACATCTATGCCGGAAAATCGTAGTTGCAGAAAAGGGTGTGTTTTATTTGTAGTGCATATTTCTAGTGATAAAGGTAAGGAGGATGAGGATGCAGAGGTATTGAATAGGTACTTGGTTCTATACCAGTTTCAGGATGTGTTTATAGGAGATATTTGAGATTTGTTGCCTCACAGAGAAGTGGAATTCTCCATTCAGTTGGTACCAGGGGTAGCACCAGCAGCAAAGGAACCTTCAGGATGAGCACTCCATATTTAGTAGAGTTAAATTTGCAGTTGAATTAAATGTTTGATGAGTGATACATTAGGTCAAGTGTATCACCTTGGGGTGCACTACTGTTGTTTGCAAAGAAGAAGGATGGTACTTTTAGGTTATGCATTGATTACATGCAATTGAACAAGGTAATCATCAAGAACAAGTATCTTTTGTCGAGGATTTATGACTTTCTTCATCAATTGAAGGAAGCAGCAATGTTATTGAATATTGAATTAAGATTAGGATACCATCAGGTATGCATTAAGAAGAGTATGTTTACAAGACTACTTTCAGGAATAGGTATGCACATTATGAGTTTATTTTAGTTCCATTTGGTTTGAATAATTCTCTGGATACTTTTATGTGTTTAATGAATAGTGTGTTGCGTCCTTATCTAGAAAATTTTATTATTATATTCATTGATGACATCTTGATATATTCTAACAATGAGGAAGAGCATGTCTAACATTTAACATGAGGGTTGATATTACTGAGAGAGTATTAGTTGTATGCTAAGATCATTATATGTAGTTTCTTCCAGACATAGGTACATTACTTGGGGCATGTGGTTTCCAAGGAAGGCATAGCAGTGGATTCATAAAAGATAAGGGATATCATGGAGTGGGAAGCTCCGAGGAATGTGGATGAGGGAATATCATTCATGGGATTAATAGGTTATTACAGGGGGTTCATTAGTAACTTCTCACATATTTCTTATCTAATTACATTTTTGGAAAGGAAAGGTAAGAAATGTAAATTGACGGAGGAATGTATAGTAGTTTTTGAGAAGTTGAAGCACTTGTTAAAAAATAATCCAGTTATTAAGATTACAGATCTGGGTAAATATTTTGTGGTGTTACAGATTCTTGCAAGAGAGTCCTTGGTGGATTCCTTCTGGAGGAGGGATAGGTAGTAGGTTTTGAGTCACAAAAACTAAATGAGCACAAGAAAAATTATTCGACACATGATATTGAGTTGGAAACAATCATCCATGCATTGAAGATGTGGAGACATTATCATCCTGGAAGAAGGTTTGTATTAATGAGCAATCATAGCGGGTTGAGGTATCTATTTAACCAACTGAATATAAATGTCATGCAAGCTAGATGGTTAGCCACGATTAGTGAGTTTGACTTCGAGATCTGGTACATCAAGGGTAAGGGGAACAGGGTTGCAGATGCTCTTAGCAGGAAGATATAGGTAAATCACATAGAAGCCGTGAGTTATTATCATACATATCTACAGGCCATATCTTGCAGGAAGGACAACATGATGAAATGTATAAGGGGCTTATGCACAAGTTATAGTAGGGTACATGTGATCAATATCTGGACTATCATCTTACAACATATGGTTTGATGAGATTTAGGGATAGGATATATGTGTTGAACAACGGTAAGATCAAGAAGCATATATTGAGGGAATTTCATGCTAAGTCATATTTAGGTCATCCAAGGTATCAAAAAACATTTACAACTATGAATAAGTTTTATTATTGGTAAAATTTGAAGAAGGGAGTGGCAACATTTGTGGCTAGATGTTTGGATTGTCAACAGGTAAAGGCAAAGTGTAAGCATCCAAGTTTACTACTAAAATCAATTCCAATTCCAGAGTGGAAGTGGGAGGTCATTTATATGGATTTCATCATAGGTTTGTCGAGGAAATCTAGAAAGCATGATTCCATCATGGGTGTGGTGGACAGGTTAACAAAGGTAGTGAACTTCATTCCATTGAAGTCTACCTATTCAACTAATGATGTGGCACATGTCTTTATAATGGATGTACTGAATATGCATAGCGTTCCAAGGAAAAGTGTGTCAGACAGGGATGCTAAGTTCATTTCTATATTCTACAAATATTTATTTGCAGGTTTGGGTACAAATTTTCCCTTCAACACAACTTATCATATGTAGGCATATGAATAAACAAAGAGGGTCAATAGGATATTGGAGGACATGTTGAGGATGTATGTGATGCATCAACAGAGGATATAGGAGGAGTACCTTCCGTTGGTTGAGTTTGATTACAAAAAATGGGTACCAAGAATCACTTAGGATGAGTCTGTTTGAGGCACTCTATGGGAAAAGTTGTAATACTCCCATCAGTTGGAGTGATCCAATGAACAAGGTGTTGATAGGACCAGATATGTTGGCATAGATGGAACATGAAATGCATATAATCAAGAAGAAAATAAAGGCATCACACGACAGAAGGATACATTATTCATATTAGAACAAGATGTTTAAGGAGTTTCAGATTGGGGAATAGGTGTACTTACACATCAAGCCCAAGAAGAGCTCCTTGAGGATTTGGTCATGTGTGAAGGTGACACCTCGATTTTGTGGACATTTCAAGATTCTTGAAAGGATTGGACCAGTAGCCTATCGACTTGCACTTCCTCTCATTGTCAAATTCCATGATGTTTTAAATGTTTCATTGCTTAAGAAGAATCCTAAATATGTTGATCATTTGATTGACTGGTTTGTATTGCAGGTGGATCCAGAAAGAGAATTCTAGCTTGAGCCTTGGTGTATTTTATAGAAAAAAAATTTCATGCTTCATAATCAAGCAATCAAGCAGGTTAAAGTGTAGTGGAAACACTTTGGGACCGATGAAGCTACATGGGAGATGGAAGATCAGATGTGGGCTATGTATCCTTTTGTATTCCCTAGTTGAGTGAATGTTTTTGGCATATGTTTTGGCGTGATGTTTTGGTATATGTATGTATATATATGGATTTAAAGATTGCCACAACTTGTGTTATGAAAATCCAATTACACAGTATGGTTGTTATGTTGTTATTATTGTAATGCTGGTTATGTTGGTTGCTTCAGTAGGTTTATCATTGTAAATGTTACATCGAGCTAAGGTTATAAAGATCCATGGGAAGTATGTTTTGGGTTTCAACAGTTTGCTGGTTGTAGGTGTCATTGAACACCAATGACAGTGTTCCCCTAAGGTGTAGGGTTCTGTAAAAACCCTAGTTAAAAATCCAAGTAATAAATTTAATAAAGGAAAAATAATAACCAAGGTCATAGGAAACGTATTCCAAGCTGAATGTTGGGAAAATAATCCTAGCGTGGGTGTTCATTTGGGTTATTATGGCTAAAGAAAACTAGAAAAGGTAATGGAAAATTATTTGGAAAGAAAAAAGGCATTAATTGGAATTTTCTTTATGAAAATAATGAAAATTAGGAGAAAAATAAGGTGAATGATCATAGGCTACATGTGAGGAGGAAAATAATGGAAAAATGAAGAAAATAGAGGCCTCATTAATAAAAAGGCTTATGAGGATCTTTTTTTCTTCTTAAGTTCAGTTTTGGAGCTCTCTCTCACTCTCTCACTCTTGGATGCTTAAATTTTTCTTGGAGAATTCTTGGATTGGATGAAGAAAATCAAAGAAAGAGAAAAGAAGGAAAAGGGAAGCAAAGATAAAGCAAGCAAGAACAGGATAAAGCAGTTGCTAGGGTCATATAAATATAGTGACCAATGTATGATTATCTAGTTATTTATCCTATGGGATGTTGTAATTTATTTTTCCACTTCAAATTGTTTGTAGTTTTTGAATAGAATATATATATATATATATATATATATATATATATATATATATATATATATATATATATATATATATATATGTATGTATATATATATATATATATATATTTGAAATAAAAAATTGAAAAATAAATACAAACACAAAAGGATGAAAAATAAAATAAAATAAAGGGAAATGAAGAAAAACAAATATTTATTTAATATATATATATGTATATAACCCCCAAAGAGGCGTGCTATTTCAAATTTCTCCAATTTTCAAATTTCATTTTGTTCAAATTTTTCAAAGAAATGTTTGATTTAACATTTTATCATTTTAAATAAAGAACTTGTATTTTTGGACGAATGAGATTGTCCCCGCCCAGATCAATGATGGGGACGATGTTCGGACCACCCCCCACCCCCTGAGCTTTCGAGACTTAATAGAAAGAGGGGGCTCAAAATGTGGTTTATAATGAAACCCCCTGAGATAATGTGGTGATTCCACAGTGATTTTGGGGGGTCTCCTCCCTTTACCGCTTACCACTCCTACCCCCCGAAAACCACCATCCAATGTTGGTTTCACCCGTTTTCTCCTGTTCCATCCTCTCCACCACCCATCACCCATCTCATCATCTACATCACTCTTCCTCCACGTCATATAACCATTACCTTTCAAATTTCCATCCAATAGTCATGTCGATGTTGGCCATTAAATTTTCTCCAGCGAACATATGAATTCTTATTTAACGCTATTCTCTAAAATGGTAATAATTATGTTAATCACCCTAAATTCCAATTTTAAAAAACTTGTATCAAACCTGAATTATCTATTTTTTTTTTCAGCTGTTTG
Source organism: Pinus albicaulis (assembly GCA_034641835.2). Classification (NCBI taxonomy): domain Eukaryota; kingdom Viridiplantae; phylum Streptophyta; class Pinopsida; order Pinales; family Pinaceae; genus Pinus; species Pinus albicaulis. Next base: position 1,064,172,574 of record CM076570.1, read on the forward strand.
ATACAGGCATGTTCAGATTGAATATTTCCAAGTTCGCTAGTGCCCTCTGCAATGCGTTCCCCTTCTGCAACAGATCAAAGTACGACCTTGTAACACTATTTTCTTCAAGTTTCCATTCAAATTAAAGGTGTGTTCACATAAGGGAAAGGGAAAAAATGATGACGAGAAGCATATGTCACATCTTATTCCTCATTTATGTAGGTCCCCTTTGGTAGACACCCAGTACAAGATAGTAGAAACTCAATGCGAATTTGATTTATATGAGCTTCAGAATTGGGAAAATTAGAAATTCTTGGATAATAGTGATGATATAAGTATCTAGGAATCACTCTTGCCTCAGTTTATCTTTCCCCTTACTCGTTTTTTCCCAGAATTCGTTACATTGTGTCATTTGAGATACCTTCCTAGCCAGAAGGTGATTATTGCCCAAAATAATTAGATTTTATTTTCAATTACCCCAGAAAGTTTTTTTCGAGCCCTTCAAATAAATCCCCAAGATTATTTACACCCATTTTCAATTGATGCACTCATGGAAATATACCAAAACCTTACCTTCTCCCAACAAGCCCATATTTTTGAATATTTTCTACCTGTTAATTCTGAATTTCCTAGAATTGATCCCCCATAGTCTGCTTCAATTTTCCATAAGATGTCAAAGAAATTTATTTCTATGGTGACTTTCCTATTAGGTTATCACTTAGAGCAGTGGTTACATGAGGCAGTCTTAGGGTTTTTTCCATTATTTTCAGTATGTCAAAAGCCTTCAATTATTTTCAATTATAGTTAGTTCTTATTAGATGTTATTCATGAGAAATTTCTGAAATTTGGAGCTGAAGGTGCATTCAAACATCAATCAGTCACTGCGTATTTGATGCTATTATAACAAGAATATAGGTTTAAGTTCCATCTACCAAATATGGATGAATAGGGAAGTAAAATATCAGTGATTCACTGGACTACTTTAGTCAGAAATAATTCATAGGAATTTTCATTTAGTGATTTTGTGGATCAATTTTTACATACATCTTTATGTCTTCTAAGTAGAAATATTGTATCAAGAATTTCATCAGATATGAGGAAGGTTTTTCATCATACAAAACAAGCTAAAGTTGGATATTGGTATCTTTACCATAATTATACATATATTATAATCTATGGGTGTGAACTTCCTCCCTATAGATTGTGAGTGTTTATGCAAGTGATCATTTTTTCCCTTGAATACATTAGATAGATTATAAATATGGATGACTTACATTTTGTGTCAAGAAAAAAGAAATCACAATTCAAATTGAAGGCACAACATGGGCCTTACATTGTAAATACCAGAGAAACAACAAAAGTGCATGAGTTACTGAAGCAAATGAAGTTTAATTTAATCTTCAGATGGTCTTTTGATCCATTAGGGATAATTTCAAAGCTAAGAATCAAGTAGTAAACCACTCCATATGCACATACACCTATTAGTCATCAGTATTTTTCACCTGTTGATGATGACTAGTTTCTTAAGCTAAGTTTTCTAGAAGCTGATCTCCAAACTGTCAAATCTGTCATCTAGAAAACACCCCAAAACAATTTTTGTCCTCCTGCCCCTTCGGGTCAGCATATGATGAGAAAAAACCTATTTTCCAAGTCCTATCTAGTTTCAGCCATATAATCTTGTCCATGAGTTGTCATAGCTAAAAGGTATCTGCTGTCATTTACCCTTTTTCCCAAGTCATTCATTATCCAACTATTGATAAAATGTCTGCCACCCTATCTTTGGTCATATGTCATTATGAGATCTAATCATACCAAAGAAAACACTCAGAACATGTCAAGACCACCCCTAAGTTAGATAGTGGCGCTTTAGGGAATCCCTTCCTTGGAAAAAAAATTCTGAGCCAAAAGACTCTGTTCAGTATTGGCCAGCCCTGGATTAGTGCCTAATCTGCAAAAAAAAATATTCATTCATCCATAGGTCACGCCACTAAGAGGTCATTCTATCTTAGTCTGGAAGAAATTCTACAAAGATCCAAAACAGAAGAAGATAAATATGTTCATTGTCTAAAAGAACATGCTTAAGTCAGGTGAAATCTCCATAAGACCCCAAGGAAGCTCTTCAGAGTGCAAAGTCATCTATTTGTTACATCTATGCAGGGGTGTGATTGCAACAATGACCAATGTGTAAAAGAGCAAAAGAACAAATTCAAAGAGGTCCTGCATGCTGAACTAGCTTTCCCTTAGTAAAACAAGTGAAATACAGTAAGTGAAGAGCTACTAATGGGTATAGTCTAAAAGCCAGAGTTATCTAAAAAAAGTAGAGAGCAGCCTCCAAATCATATAAAGTCAAAAAGCTGATGTTATGCTGCTCAACATTTTTCAACATCTCCTCCAAAAAGCAAATCCAACATGCCTCTGCAAATATAATCAAGAGAGGTTAGTCAACTATCTCTAGCAATAAAATACTATCCATACACAAGTCATGTGACTTCTGATCTAAAGGTTCATAAGGATCTTTTACAAAGAAAACATATCTCAGAACACATCTCATAGAGCAGATTATTTCCCATTTGACATGATACTAAACAGAGACATGTGATTTACAGAAAGGTAATACATTTTGGAAATAGATGAAATATCTTATCTACAGTGCTAACCTCCTTCATTAAAGCAGATGGTTAAGAGCACAGTAAGAACCTCCTCCTTTAGAAGAGCAGATGGTTAGAAGATCAGTGTAACCTCCTTCATTAAAAGTAGATGGTTGGGAACAAGATGAGAAACTCTTTCATTTAAAAAAGTAGAGGGTTAAATTGCCAAAGTGATTTCAGAAATTGTCAATCACCTCCTTCCAAGAGATGGGCAAAGGATGCATCAGCAGTTTTGATATGGTTTTTGAGCAACTTTCCTTTTGAAGGACAGGTTTGAAAAACAGTGAAAAAACAATAAGGGTTCATAGGTTAAAAACCTATTTCACATAAAACAAAAGATGGCATTTTGATGTTAAAAGTCTTTTTTTCCTCTGTTTATAGAGACCTCCTCCAAACTGTGATAACGGTCAAACTTGGGCTAAGGACCTTCATCTAAATAGCCAAAGAGAAAGAGAGCTAACTAGATTTGACAGTAGCTTCTGCATAGGCATACAAAGAAGATAGTAAAGGTAAGAAAAAGACATAATCTTCAGAAAGTTACATTAGTGGTTTTAAGGGTCACCTCCTTAATGAAAAGCAGTGAGAAAAATCTTGTTTTAAAGGAGGCCTCCTTACTTCAAAAAACAATGGATTTATGGTGTTTTCAAAGGGCTGCCATAGTATTGTTCTATAAGTCTTTATGATAGGTCTTTATGGTGTTTTCAAAAAATGATACAATATTGAGGGCAGTAATTGATATCCTTATAAAAACCTTTTCAAAAAGGCATAAAACCCTTCTAAACTTGCTACAAAGGAATTAGAGCTTTTTCAAATTTTAAAGGAGGAAAGAGCCTTTAAAAAGTCCCTCATCAAAGTTTAAAACTTGAAACAAACGTTCATTAGCTCCCCTCACCAAAGCAATAAGTGTTCTTCGGGCGAATTTCGAAGTTTTCAGGCTAAAGTCTCTGCGCGGCACACCTGTACACCTGCGCGGCACACCTGTAGGTGCCCGACCACACAAATTGAAGGGAGGCGCGGCGCACCCGTAACTTCGTGCGGAACGCCTATGCCGGTGGTCACTCAGCGCCCAAGGCTGAACCGACACCATTCTACGCGGCGTTTTCTTGTTGTCAACGACCCGCTCATCCATCGGTCTTCGACGTGTCTCCTTTCACACTGCTCCGACGCTCAAGAGACCTCGAAAATTTTCTCTTTAAGGTATTTTTCTATCTCATCCAAGTTATGAGTTCAGAAAGGGGTTTCTGACTATGCTTTCAAAGATGAAAAGCATTTTGAAAGGGGTAAATATATCAACTTAAAAATCCTATCACTCAGTAACAAGATGGTTGTCTTTATTCTAAAGAAACCATAAACATCCCCAGAGAGGCAGTCTTATTCAAAAATAAGAAACAGTGTTTTCTAAAAGGATACAGTCTATATTTCAGATCAGTCCATTAGAATAGTGCTACCAAAGGAGACATTGTTTTTCAAAGGGACATCTTTATTTCTTCAAACAACCACAGTAAACATAGTCAGTTGAGGAAAAGGAGTTCATATTGTCAAGATCAAAAGAGTTGTTTCATTTGAACTAGTTGGTTAGCGAGCTAAGGACAGACTTGGTTTTTCTCAAAGGGTAAACAGTGTGTTGATTGAAGTTTTATCTCAGTGAACATTTGAGACAGTTTGCCTTGGTGAATCAACCAAGGATATTAGAAGCAAAATGCCTCCCAGGAAAGATAGCAGAAGTGGTCCTCACAAAAGATATGAACCTTTTTCAACTGAGGAAGTGAATGCCTATCCTTTAATACTCTTTAACTTTCATGAAGTAGGATGTTTAGAATTTTGTCAAAAGGTTCAGGAGGTGAAAATTTATCTTCCCTTGACACATTTGTTTTCTTTAAGGCTGCAAGGGAAACATGTTCATCTAGCAGGTTTAGACTTCAAGCTCTCTCCTAGATCTATCTCTCGAGCTTCCAAAATTCTATATGTCGGAGAAAAATGGTTTAAGCAGAGCTACCTAGATTCAGATCAATACAAACCCTTCTTGAAACTAGAACATCGAGATGCATGCCCATCTATTTTTCCTTTTTCCTATTTGTTGACCAGCTATGCTCCTCTCATGAAGATCATCATGAAGCATTTCACATGCGAATGGAGGTTTTCACGGGTTTATTCTTATCATATCAGGCTACCCATGCACTTCACAAGAACCCAATTGATAAAACTACCCTTTTTCCTCTATAGAAGCATTGAAAAAATGACTTCTACTGTTCAAAAGAAGCCTTCCTCTCAGTAGCAAGTTTGTCTTTTTCATCACTCCCTTATCAAGATCGTCATCCTCCATCAACTTGAGAAAAAGGGAGTTTCTTGGGACTCTTTCATTTCACATTCCAATTTCTCCACTGCTTCATCTCACACACCTTCCTCACCATCCATTCATCATGTCTATCATTCTTCTAGAAAATCCACTCCTAAGAAGAAAAAATCTCCTTTAATTGAAAGTGACGAAGAGGACAGTGAAAAAGAGAAAAACAGTGATCAAGAAGAGCACAGTGAAAAAGAGCAAAACAGTGATCAAGAGGAACAAAATCAAGAATCCAAGCACAACAGTGAACATGAAGAAGGAAATGATGAAGAGATAGAACAGGTTGATGAGGAACACAGCCTTCAAAAGGAGGGAAACAGTGACAAAGATGATGAGGGGAGTAGTAAAGTCAAAGACCAAATAGAGCATGTGCTCACTGCCTCTCCTAGGCAAGGGGCCATGCTTTCTTCTCCAAAGGTAAAAAAGCCCTGAACATCAAGAAATAAAGTGGCTCAAATTGTAACTCCAAATGTTACTAGAGCACTCTGAAGCAAAGGCAAGTTGCCCAAGCAATCCAATTTTGAAATACGAAAGAAGAGGAGAACCAAGAAGGCCACCCAAAGCAAGGGAAAAAAGAAGGAGGAAAGTAGCCATGAGAAATAAAGGGATTTTGACATAATTCAGATAAACAGTGATGACAGTGACAATGAGGCCAGAATCCTAGAGTCCATCTTACTAAATAGAGAAGAAAAAATTTATGATCTAAGAGCAAATCTAGAGAGGTCTAAAAACCTCATTCATTTTTTGCAAACACAAAACAAGCAAATGAATGTCCACATGGCAGTTTATGAGACACGGGCTATCAAGTACCAAAAAGAAGCCTCCAAAGCACAAATTAAGTTGGAAGAACTCATGGGAGAATTCAATGATAGTGAAGAAGAAGATTAGCCAAGGAGGAAGAGGCCAAGGACTATGGGACTCAAAAGAGCTTTGGAGAAACAAAAAGAGGAAGAGGCTGCCCTTTTCCAATATTTTCCTCTTACTACTTTATTCACCCAAGAGATAGAAAACAATAGAGAAGCATGGCTTGAAAGGGTGAATAAACACTTGGAGAATAAGTTGGAAAGAGATAATAGAGACTTAATCCTTCAAAGGGAAATGACCGGGCACTATAAGAAGCTAAATCAATTTGCTTGAAGGAAATTGAAAGTTACACAAGAAAAGCTCAAGGTGCCCTGAAAGAGGCGCCCGGTACAAAGGAGAAGAAAGGAATATCAAGGCTTGAAATTTTGGCCTCTGCTTCTTAGCATGCTTCTGAAAACCCATGAGGGTCATGCTCACCAAAATTGGCATAATTCGACAAGTTTTTGTTTTTTGACATTTTTGGGCTTTTTGCAGAAAATTATGGGCATCGCCATTTTAGTTTGAAGCATCCTCAAAGGTTGAAAGTGGTATCATTGGATGCCATAATTTCAGGGGCATCTACTCAGAAAATTTCAGATCAATTGAAGATGTTTTGGTCCCCCAAAGTGGCAAAAAAAAGTCACTTTTTCAACACTTTGCCCCGCATATCAACAAAGCCTAATTTTTGGGTTTTTACACACAGGTCCGATTTTCATAGGCTTTGAGGGATCAGTTTTGGGAAAAAAAAGTATTTTCAGAAACTAGACATCTAGGGCTTTCCAACGAGCTATCACGGGCCTCGTTTCAACATCGGGAAGTCCTCCAAAAGTTTCCCACAAGAGAAGGGATTTTCTGCTGCTATATTTCTTAAGTATTTTTGTGAAAAATGCAGTTTTCTTAAGTGGCTTTTCCAAATGTGCGTTTAGCCTTATTTGGCCATTTTCAGTTGGGAAAAGTCAATTTAATTTCTTTTTTTAGCATTTTTAGGATATTTTTATAGATATTTTGTGCCTTGGGCTTTGCAAAGCCTCAAGGACAAAATCAGATATTTTTGATGGGCCAATAAGCTTGCTAGTTACACTAGGAGGTTCTCCTTCATCTTGGCCTATATATTCCAAGAGATTTCATTGTAAACAATGTTGAAATTGATGATATAGAGAAATATATGGTTATACAAGCTTGGAATAAATACTTTGTCTCATGCATTGGATAATTTCTTGAATGTTTTGGATGATGAAAGAGGACTACCGTTGGATTCCTTGACTTGGTAAAATGGTATAGTGTTCCTCTCTGTTATGTTTCCTTAGTTTTCATACATATTTCATGTTCTTTTCTTGCTGTAAGACAATAGAGAATAGGTTTGAGACATGCCCATGGAGGCACCTCAGATTTCCTGATTCATTACAACTTCTATGTTTTCTTCCTTCTTAGTCATATCAAAGAATTCTTAACTGCTCTTTGATCACTGAAGAACTTGTTTTCTTGTTTCATTTATGGTTGTTATGCATGATAAGTATGTTTCACGGTATGCCCTACTTACTCATGGCTAGTCAAAACTCCATCTCTGAAACCTTTCTTTGAATGTTTGATTGTCCTAGTTGAACCAAAGAGGTCTTGTATCGATCTTGCCCTTTGCCTAAAACTCTACAATCTTAGTTCAAGTGCCCGATAGCTCAAAATACTATGTCTAGGAGTTCCCTCTTAGTAGCTTGAGTTATTTGTTTTTCTTAATTTTTTTTTCCCCAAAGTCTGATAGCGATTTTCCTAAAGTTAGAGAGTCATATATCTCTATGTATCGCTTGAATGTTTATTTTATGAATCTATCAGTTTGAAGTTACATTTATCATGATTAATGGTTAGCCCTACCATATAAATGTCTGCTCTTGAATTATTTATGTTTAAAATCCTTTGTCCTTCACAAAACCTAGTGTCCATCCCACTTCATTTCACCTAAAAGATCCATTTTACCTTGATCAAATCGGCCCTTCAATATACCTTGTATCACCATCTGAGGTTTTCTCGACCTTTTCGACCCCATAGTCCAGTTGATCTAACAATAATTTTATCTATTTAGTCTTTTATCATTTCCTCCCTCAAAAACCTAAAGAAAAACCAAAATCCTACTTCATAACTAGCCTAAAATCAAAAACACAAGAAGCAAACAACTTTATATCCCTTGCACAAATAGAGAGAGCCCTCTCTGAGTCCAGGAAGGCTAGGTCCTTGGGCTCCAAAGTTGGTTTGATGTTACCCTGTCACTTGGCTTGCCAATCAGCCAAATCACAGGACCCTAACAACACCTAGACCAGAGACAGAGTAGTATGCCAATCTAGAGTAGTGGACATAGAACACACTACAGGAGGTTGAGGAAAAAACTGTTAGCCAAACTTCTCTACAAGCTCCTATTCCAAAGGTCAAGGAAACTAAAATAATAAGGGAAAGCATGTCTCCCACAAAATCAAAATATTAAGATTTTCATTTTTTCAAGAGAAGGAAGAAGATAGATCCTAAGGAAAAAATTATTATTGATATTAAAGATGATACATAGACCAACACTCAAGAAGAATCATCAGAGGAGGAGTCACAAGATCAAGCTACAAAAATCCTGATAGGTTTACCTGAAACTCCTTTTTCAAATGTTGAAGATATAGCACAGTCACATGTACATTCTACATCTCAGATGGAAACAAAACATAATATTTTTACAAGATATAAGGAGATCAAGAAGAAGAATGAATCATTGAAAGCTACAACATATTCATAGTTTTGAAAATAAACTGCTTCTACTCAACACAAGTTGTTGTCTGCATTTGACACATAAAAGGGACCATTTCAATTAGCTTTCCTATAACCTACATTTCCAGTCCCCATAAGTGTAGAAGACTACAAAGCTTCAATATTTTTTTTTGATACTAAAAATTTTCATGAAATAGATGAAATTGATTTGCATAAGCAAGTAGGTGACATGTTTTATTCAACATTGATCAGTTCAACCATGGCTGCCTCAAAGTTACAAGCCTCTCTGAATAATATGCATTCACAATTCAAGATAGATCAAATGTATTCTCTGGCCAAGGACACTAGAACCAAATCTTTAGAAGATTTAATAATCAAACTAGGATATGGTCCTGGTAGTGTTAAATCAGCTAAGGAGACGATACAAAATAAAAATTCATATTTTCAAGCTCTTGAGAAACAACTCAAACTCCCAACCATAGAGCACCCTCAGGCCAAATAAGTAACAAATCTAGAGATAGAAAAATAAGATTGGTTCAAGATAGTAGAACAAAATGTTTAGATTCAGAAAATGGAAAAATATATGGAGGCATTGTTGAAGGAAAAGGAGAAAATAGCAACAACAAGTACATCAACACAACATGAAGTACAACAAAAAACACAAGAATCCACTTCAGATTCTTCCGAGAATATAGTCTAAGCTTTGGGATAATTATCATTAACAAATAAGGAAAATGAGAAGTTAATGATAGCGCTGTCAAATAGGGAGGAAAAAAATATCAAAGAAGATAATGCATACCTATCAGAGGTGCAAAAGAATTTCAAAATGACCCAAGAAATTCAAAAGTATGAGAATTAGTCTCTAACAACTCAAATGTTGGCAAAGGCCAAGGAGTGTATATGGCATAATATAAATGCAAATATCACAGAATTATTGTCAGCGATTCAGATTATATTTGAGCAGGAGGATTTAGTGCAATATGTGAAGGCAACAATTGACCAAACAAAGGATGAAATAGAGCACGATGCAACAATAGCAAATATAATTATTAAGATGTTGAATTATAAAACTAAGGAAGAACTTGAAGAGCTACAAATTCAAGAGAAAACAAGCACAATGATGGAAGTAAAAAGAGTATTAACAAAGAAGAATCTCATGGTGAAAATGGAAAAAAAATGAAAAAATTTAGAATTGCAGGTTAAACTATTTAACCAAAAATTTATTTTATTGCACGAGAAAGGGCTTCTAGCATTAAAAGGTTCTAATGGAAAATTAATTCCATTAGAAAATTATCAATATAAATTATGTATAATATAGCTGCAGATACATACAATTTTGCAAAAGTAAGAGGAACAATAAGTAGAGAAGCTTTCATAGATGGATTGCAACATGATCTCTTAATTCAGCATGAAATCCATCATCTATTTCTAAACAAACCAACTTTTTAGACATAGATAGAAGTAGATGATAGATTTTAGAGTATGGTAAATTTCTCCATACCTAGTGAAGAGTGATGGGATAAATTTTTGGACCTGGTTGAATAATGGTAAAAAAAAAATTCTACAAATTTTGGAAAAGACATAAAAAAGTAGAACTATAGCTATAGTCAGCAAAACATTTCCTCAAAAGTGACAACAAAACATCCAAATTAGTACATCGTTCCTATTATGTTGTTCTATTTTTAAAATATATGTATGTTTAACAGATATTATTTTGAAGTTTGAATTGAGTATGAGAGAGACTTTCTAAATATTTTGTAAAATGATTTAGAAAGGGTTGGATAATGAAAATGAGCAGAATTTTTTATTGTAAGCTGTGAAATTTACTTGAAGTTATCAATTTCAAAAATACAGAGGTAATTTTGTTCCAGGATTCTCGTGTCAAACAAATTGTGATGTTTCTCTCATGTTAATTTGTTCTTTTTTTCTGAGTTTTCACATGGATTTCCTTTCTTTATTGTTGCAAGAATATTAAGAGTTGAATTTAGTTATTTTATTATGCTCTGGCTTGTTTAAAACAATCTTAATGTTTTCCTTCTCAGCCACACCATAAAATATCTTAAGATACAGGAGTTTGCCTACCTCTCCCTCCTTTAGCTACCCTGTTAATTTGTGATTGACTACCAACAATTTTGAATGACTTCATGCCTAATGGAATTTTCCTTCATTTTATAACCAATAATTTAAAAAATATATCTTAAACTTTAAAATCTAGCCTAAAATCTTGAAAGCATAAATGAAATCATACATAGAGAGCCCTCTCTGAAGTTATAAGGGCTAGAACCCAACTTTAAAATGGTTTGTGGTTAACTGTGAAAGTTTCCTCCTCGGCCTAGGAAATTTATAGAGTGCTAACATTCCAGCGACCATACTAGGGAAGATTCAAAAAAAAAAAAATTCCCTGGTAAACATTGATTTCAAAGTCTCAAAATTATTTCCTATGGGTGACAGTGAAGTAGAAGCTATTACGATGGTTTTTCTACCCAAAATTTGTATATATACTTAGTAGTAAATAATTTCTTTAAATATTTGGTTTCCAAAAAGGTCTACACTAGATCCCACCTAGATCCTAATCCTCCTAGGGTTGTAAGTAATCCTCAGAGGTTGATTAGAAAAATGAGCTTTGAGAAAATTCGAGCAAGAAATAATCCTTTTCCAAGAACTAATTCACTTCCAGAAATCCTTATAACAGTTGAGGATATTGATTTTGACTTACTCTTTGAGAAAAGTCTTTTCTGAATAAAATCAGAAAGATGTGTCCCTGAAACAGTTGTAGATGAGACCAAATTGAGACCATATATCTTAGTACAAAATCATGTGATTTAAAAAATCGATAAGGACATCTTACAACAATGTGAAAAGCTTGAGGATTTGATAGCTAAATTAAATAAAATTGTTGAATAATAATTCATAAATCATCCCCTGACATTACTTCTCCTACTCCATCATTCACCTTTCCTTTGATTCCTCCTTTTTCTATTGTTCCTATTACATATGTGGTTCATAATCCTTCTATACCAACTCAACAGATCAGAACTCTACCAACTTTTCTACCCCCAACATTGGGCTTGACTGTAATTTCATTTGCTCCTCATATTCCAATTATGGCAACCTATTATGCTCCTTTGGTTTTGAAACAACCACTAAATGTTATGCCACTGAATTATGCACAATGTATACCCTAATTTGATGGTATTGGGCCCATTACATCCCAATAAAATTTTGATAGTATGAATGATTTTTCTGACCTAGAAGAGGTTGATGATGATGATGTTCAAGTAAGGTTGTTTGCTCAAAATTTGGTAGATGAAGTGAGAAAATGGTATAGGGGATTGGTTGTAGGCAGTATTGCTAATTTACAACAATTCCATCAAGTTTTCCCTTCTCATTGGGAAGTAAAAAATAATCCACTTCATATTCTTGTAGGTTATGAATGTTTAAAAATAGCACCAGGGGATCTGTTTAGGATTATTTAGATAGATTTGATAACTTTTACAATGTTATTCCAACAGAAATAAAACCTCCTCCTAGGTTGGCATTACTTCGATATATAGATTATTTTGATGCATATATGGCTTATAAGTTGAGAGAAATAAATACATCTACCTTAGAGAAGATCTAAAGAATTTTTTTTAGTGTAGAGGCCAATATGTTGGCTAAGAAATCTAAGTTAAGAACCGAGAAATGAGTGACTATTAAAGAAGAGCCTTCTTCGTCATCAAATGTAAAATTGGACAATCTAGTTAAAACTATGGAGAGGATGATGAAGAGGATGAAATTGACAGATAGGAATGCACCAAGAGAACCATAAGGAGTTCCACAGATCAAGAATCCAGATTTTAGAAGGAAAAAAACCCAAATAAAGCAAAGAGAGCCCAAAAACCCAACATATCAGCAACAGATTAGACCTCTTTTTCAAGAAAATTATGCCAAAGAATAGCATGAGACACTGGAAGAACAAGAAGAGGATCAAATGAATATTTTTGGTGAGCATGAAATAAATGATATCTTCTTAACAAAAGAGGATAAATATTTTTTCTTGTTGTACCAACCAGAAGTCATGTCTGCAGAATCAGAGGATTATAAAAAAGGTTATCAAAATTCCATTATGGAAATGCATAAACAATATAATTTGAGAAATATAAAAACTGTGGTAAATCCTCCTAAGAATATCCAAATATATACTCCTTCTACAATTCAAACTTAGATTGATCCCCAAAAGGAAACCCTCAAAGGAAAGATGCAAAAGTGAAAGAGGTAGAAAAAAATCAGCTCTCTTTTAACTTGGAAAACGAGTTGTCAATGGTTAAAATTTATATTCCATTAACAAAATTAATGAAAAGGGTAGTGTATATAAGTCAATTTATAAAGGCACTAAAGATAGAATAAGGAACAAATACTATAAATATAAATGATGGTCAGCCTAGATTGTTGTTTGGACTAGAAGTTGAGGGGATTTCACAAGATTGTGATGTACCACCATTTTATGCTACTCTTAATATTCATGATCATTAGAAAACATTTGAGGTCTAAAATGGGCCTCCTAAGAAAAAATTACAACCAAAATAAACTTTATAATAACCAATAGGATTCAAGATGGTGATGTCAACCATGGAGGATGATTCACCATTTTTGGGGTAAAAAAGTAAAAAGATTAAAAAGTAATAAAATAATAAAACTAAATTTTCAACTTGTATTTTCAACTTATCTCCCTAAGGTTTTACTAAATTTTTTAGTGGGAGTACTCGTTGGATGCAAAATTTAATTCCTCATCCAAGTAGTACCCATGTTGCATACTTTCGATGGACCAGGCTACACGAAAAATGAGAAATACATGAAAAATCGTGACCACGTTTTTTCATGTATTTATCATTTTTCCTGTAGTAGGGTCCATCAAAAGTATGCAAATCGAGTACTCCTTGGCTGAGGAATCAACTTCTGCATCCAACGAGTGTTCCCGCTGGAAATTTGAGTAAACCCATAGGGATATAAGTTGAAAATATGACTTAAAAAAATTGTTTTTTTCTTTTTTCCCTCTAAAATTTGATGATGTAATGTGATATTATTTTATTATTTCCACTATTGTTTTAAAATTTAATTAGGACGCCCACTTTAAACCTCAAAATTTCATGAATTTTCATTTTTCACAATTCTATGTTGGATTCAAGAGCTTCACATAATCTCATACCAAGGGTAATTATGGAAACAATGGGATTCCATATAACTAGAACATATAAAGATGTTTTCTCCTTTGATTCAAGCAGAGTAAAATGTTTAGGGTTGATCAAAGATTTATGTGTGAATCTGACCAAAATCCCAACAAAAAGCATTATAATCGATGTTGTTATGGCTAAGATACCTCCAAAATATCGAATGCTCTTTTCAAGGTCTTGGGGAGAAAATTTTCAAGGCACGTTACAAATGGACATGACATATGAAACCATCCCTGTTTTTGGGAAACAAAGGAGATTGTAGAGAGAAACTCTTATGAAATATATGGTAAGTAGTCAGGACAAACCCATCAATTATCCAATATATTCCGTACATTTAGATATGGATTCTTTCATTCTACATCATGACATATGTTTCGAAGAATTTATTCAAGGCATGAATATTAAATGATAAAGATCAGAAGAAGGGAAATTAAAGGCCAAGAAAAAAAAATAGAATGATGAAGAATGTTTATGGAATATGGACTTTGATGGGGTTGTGAGCAAGGAAGGAGCAGGGGCTGGTATGTGGATTGCAAACACTAAGTCGGGTCAATCACAAAATTATTCTTATAAACTTGCTTTTCAATGTAAAAATAATGGTGTAGAATATGAGGCACTAATATTGGGGTTGGAGCTATTGAAAAAGGAAGGAGGTAACAGGATCCCAGTTCATGGAGACTCAAAACCCGTTATCAAACAAATTAAAGGTGAGTATTCAGCTAAACACCCCAAGATGAGGGCATACATAAATGATGTTTTATATTTGCTACAATGTTTTCTAGAGTATCAATTGTCTTTAATTCTTAGAGATCATAATGTATTTTATGATGCATTGTACACCTCATCAAGAACATGTAAGATGCCTTTTCAGTCGATTAAGAAGCTTCAAATAGAGGTAAAACATAGACTTGTTGTCCCTGATAAAATTAGATATTGGAAAGTGTTTAACAATGCCAAACAATTAGATATTTTTGTTGCAATTAAAGGAAGAGTTTGACAATCTCTGTATTGATGGGGAGAGTAGTCTTGATGATGCTAGAGGAGAAATTCATCTAAATCAGTTCAATGGAGACTCTCATAAAAATGAAATTTTCTCAAAATTTTGCAGTTAAAGGATAATTTCATTCCTAGAGTTTTGGTTTCATTAGAGGAGTTTTTTTATTTTAATGATGTGGCTCACAATCTAAAAATAGAGCCTAGTGGATCTGAAGTTGAGGACTATAATATAGGAAATAAAGAAAACAAAATATTATACAGTTTTCCAAGTCCTTACCTCCAGAAGAAAAACTAAGAAGGACTAATCATGTCTTTCTACCTTTAATTGAGAAATATTATACCTCTGAGATTTTCGAAATGGTTGTCGAATCTAGTACCAATGAGAAAGAATACAAGAGAAATAAGGTTATGTGTGGACTTTCAGAACCTCAACAAATTTTCCCTCAAAGACAATTATCCTTTGTCAAATATGGATCATATATTACAACTGGTGGTTGGGTCTACAATAATTTATTTGCTTGATGGTTTATGTGGGCACAACCAGATTTTAGTACATCTAGATGATCTAGATAAAACAACTTTCTCAACACCATGGGGAACATTTATGTATGTGAAAATGCCTTTTGGACTAATGAATGTAGGGGAAACATTTTAGAGAGAAATGGATATTGCCTTTGCAAATGAGAAGGATAGGTTCATTGTAATTTACCTTGATGATATAAAAATGTTTTTTAAGTTTGTTGAAGATCATCTACAACAATTAAATTTTTTTTTGAAAAATGCAGAAAATATGGTATTTCGTTGAATCCAAAAAAATCTCTTTTTGGGCTTGAAGAAGGTAAACTGCTAGATCATATTATCTCCAAATATAGTATTCGAATTGACCCAATTATAATTGAAGCTATACAAAAGGTTGACATCCCAAGAAACAAAAAGGAAGTGCATTCCTTCCTTGGGAAAATTAATTTTCTACGAAGGTTTATTCCAAACTTGGTTGAAATTTTGAGAGCTATCACTAATATGTTGAGAAAGGACAATGAAATAAAGTGGAATACAGAAGATAAAAGATCATTCAATGACATAAAATAAATCTTGACTGATGCTCCTATTTTAGCGATTCTTGATAACACCGAGAACTTCATTATTTTCTCATTTGGTTCTGATCACACTATTGTAACAGTGCTGATGCAGAAAAACGAGGGATATGAGATGCAGGTAGCCTTTTTTAGTAGGGGATTAAGAGATTCTTCTTTGAAATATAATATTATGGAAAAAAAATATTTTTCATTGGTAAAAGCCTTGAAATATTTCAGAGTGTATATACTGCATTCTCATATAATTTTTTTTGTTCGCATTGCAGTAGTAAAGGGCATCCTTACTCAAAATGATCTAGAAGGAAAGAGAGGTAAGTGGATAGTTGTTATTTTGAAATATTATATTGAGATTGAGCCCAAAAATCTTATTAAGGGTCGGGTATTGGCCCAGTTGATGGCAGAATCAAATTTGCATGCATTAGACATAAATTATCTTACTTCTATAAATGGTGAAGAAGAGTCAATCCAATAGCTATCCGAAAGTGTTTTTATGTCTCCCTAATATACATACATTGTTCATGTTTTGAAGCATTTACAAGCTCCACCAAGTATGACCAAGACTAAAAAAAGATTTATTAAATTAAAAGTTGTCAAATTCTACATTCTAGATCAAACTTTATATTGGAAGAATGTTGGAGGTATTTTATTGAATATTTTGTTAGAAGATGAAGTTGCTAAGGTGATGGAAGAATTTCATAAATGTGACTATGGAGGGAATATTTTTTGGAAGACTACAACAAATAAATCTTGAGAGATGGTTTTTAATGGCCTAATTTATTTGCTAATGTACATAAGAGGGTTTTGATTTTCGAAGGAAAGAAAAAACAGGCTTACCCTTTCCTTTGAATCCTATTTCAGTAGAAGTACATTTTCAATAGTGGGGTTTGGATTTTATTGGAGAGATTCATTCTAGTTCTTGAGCCCAATGCAAGTGGATTCTAACAGCTATAGATTATTTCACCAAATGGACAGAAACAGTTCCAACTAGACAAGACACATATTCAATAATCATTCAATTCATGGAAGGTAATATTCTTTCTAGATTTGATTGTTCTCACAAAATCATCACTGATAATACTACTTATTTTAAATCTAAAAGGATGATAAATTTCTGCAATATTCTACTTCCTATTATCCTCAAGGAAATGGGTTGGCATAATCTTCTAACAAGAGCTTGGTCAATATAATAAATAAGTTGTTACAGGAGAATTAAAAGTCTTGGCACAAAAATTTGATCAATTCTCTTTGGGTTGATAGGTTAAACTCTAAGAAATCAATTGGAATGTCACCTTTCCAACTGGTTTATGGAGTTGATGCAGTTTTCCCTACCTCCTTAGGAATCCCAGTGTTGAAATTATTGTAGGAATTAGAAGTTGAATCAAATCATGTGCAGAGAAGGATAAATCAAATGGTACATTTGCAATGGACCAGAGAAGAAGTTTACAACAACACATAAACAATTCAGGACAAAATAGAAAGGATTCATGAGAGGGGCGTGAAAGTATATGATTTTCATCTTAATGACCTTGTTTTAAAATGGGATGCCAAAAATGAAGAAAAGGGAGTTCATGGAAACTTTGGAAGTTTATGGAAAGGCCTTTACAAGATTGAAGCTTTCCATGCAACCAATGCATTTTTATTATAAAATTATATGATAGGAGAAACACTTCCAGGAGGGCCTGCTAATGGAAGGTTACTCAAGAACTACTTCACCTGAGTTCAGTAGGTTAGAAAAACACAACATTGAAAATATCATTTTATTTTTTTTAGATATTGCAAGTGTGGGTGGATTCCATCAAAAATTGAAGCCAACAATGAAGGTCCTAAGTTTCTTATGAATATGGTATTGTGTATATAAAGTGATAATTGGTCAATTTAGTTTCAACTAATGACAGGTCAAATAAATTTCCAATGGAGAAGGATATTAATACATGATGTTCTTGGCACTTGACAGGGAGGAATCCATCCCCATTGGAGCCACTATTAGGGTCCTATAAATATAATGACCAATTTATGATTATCTAGTTATTTATCCTATGGGATGGTGTAATTTATTTTCCACTTCAAATTGTTTGTAGTTTAGGAATAGAAAAAATAAATAATTTGAAATAAATTTTTGATTTGAAATAAAGGTTTGATTTGATATTTTATCATTTTCAATGAAGTGCTTGTAATTTTGGACGGATGAGATCGTCTCTGCCTAGATCAACAGTAGGGAACGATGTTCAGACCCCCCTCCCCCCCTCGATCTTTCGGTACTTAATAGAAACGGGGGGCTCTAAATGTAGTTTATAATGGAACAACCCGAGATAACTGTTGGACTATTTTAATCACTGTTAAATGACTAAGAAGATACACATATATTATCAATCCAAGGACGTATTTTCTTTCAATGACAGTTGCACTATCTGTGCCGATAAATCATACCAAAAGCAAAAATAAAACAAGAAGAAATCATTGTTGAACCAATTGCTGAAAATTTACACTCATGCAGGAATAAAAAGGGATCTAAAAGAATGTTGTCACACTTCAGATAAACCAGTATCTAGCGTGCCACACGATAAATAGACCAATTGGTATTTCTAATTCAATATGTGTACAACATAATAAATACCTGTAACTGTAGCAGATCTACTTACAGCTGACACAACAACAATAGCACTCCATAAATACACATAAAAAATATGAGATATACTGCAACTACTTTAACACTGCAGTCCCTGCTAAAGAGGAGGGCCCTTCCTCCCTAGCATGGCATAGGAAGAGATGAAAACTAAATAAGAATTAAATCAGCCAACACATATAACAACAAAAATACGATATTCTATATTATGGTGATCAAAATTACAGAGTCAAAATGGCGATATTGTTTTCTGCTAACTCCCAGACCTTAAAGATCCAAGTGCTTATATAATAGTTACATATCCAGAGAATGAGGAGCGGATTAGTCATGAGAATGTTACGATTCTCATGCTCATCAAAATAAAGTAAATATAGTTAGAACCGATTCCCCCAATAAGAGTCCTGACTGGGAAAATATTTATTTCAATCAAAACTGCCTAAAGATGTTATTATAAATGAAAATATATGATGAATCCTACAGCTGTCGTTGGAATGTGACAGTTGTAGCGTAACATCTTTTGAAGACATATCAGCATATGAAAGTTGACATTACACAATCAACAGTGCGACTGTAACAACAATATGTAACAAAGGATCTGTAACAACGTCACACTGTAACATCATCGCGGTGTAACATCAAAGGTCATGACAGCGAAGGTGTTGACTCTTCATGTGGTAGAAGCACCATGTAACAGCACACTGTAACAACATGCTTCCAACTGGTTCTATGCACCTGTATGTTCTAGGTCCCTTGTGCTTAAAATAATATGTGAAAGAGTAGCAAAAAGACCAAAGAACCTCCTCCAATATTCATCCCATTTAGCCACAAAAAGGAAACAATACATCATAATAATTAATAAGAACAACAAGATAATGAAACAAAGTAAAGTTCCACCGTTTTAAGATTAAAAAAAAAAAGGAAATAGGCAAAGTCATTCCCAAGGTTGGAGGTCAAAAAGGTAGAAATGAGGGAAGCAAATGTAGGGAAATGAGTACAAAAATGACACCCAACATCTCCCCCGAGCTAAAGTACTTGCATGTCCTCATGCAAAAAAACTCAACTTCCTCGATTATATCTCTTGTGTATATCAGTGAAGTCATAGGCACCACCTATGTCTTCATCTGGAAACAAGTACCCCTGAGTAGCCACCAACTGTCTTGGCTATGATTCTTCTTCATAATCACTCAGTGCATAGTGTTCCTAGTATTCCTCTATTGGTAGCCATATCAAAGGAAATTTGAATTTCAGTCCAATCACAGAAGTGCCAAGGAACTTTATTACCTGGGCGTATGCTAGTACATGTGTAACAAAAACTACGTAATTTTGAAATGCAAAAGGATCTCCTTCCAGCAACTCAACACTACTAGCTTTAGTGCACTTGAGGCATCTTGTCAGTGCTCAACTATTCATCAGTGCAAATTGATTGAGGCACAAATCCATAATTCTCCTCCTGTAGGTAGTAGCTAGCTCCCTTATCCCAGGAGTACATAAAATCTTTCTAAATTCCTTCCTCAGTTCATCGGCCCTTCCTGGTTCAGCTCGAATCTATAACGTTGTCTCCTCTTTATTAATCTCTGTTTATTTTGTGGACATATGCCACTCAATCCAATTTCTCACAAATGAAACGAAGGCACGTAACTGCAAGTCTCCCATATACGAGAATACAATTGCTACCATCTGCATACTAG
The DNA here is from genome assembly GCA_034641835.2 of Pinus albicaulis. Classification (NCBI taxonomy): domain Eukaryota; kingdom Viridiplantae; phylum Streptophyta; class Pinopsida; order Pinales; family Pinaceae; genus Pinus; species Pinus albicaulis. Next base: position 1,064,192,738 of record CM076570.1, read on the forward strand.
TGTGCTCACAAATAATGTTGTGCAAAAACAGCTCACACAACAAGCTTTGTTCATTAAAATCAGAAGCCCGAAAAACATCTAAAAAGGTGCGGGTAGAAGTACCCACATAGGGCATGTCTTCCACAATAGCTTTTAACTAAAAAAATTAATAACGTTCCCACAAAAAAATAGGGTAGGACGGGGAAGGTCGCCTGCACCCCAAAATTTGAGCGCAAGATCATGAAGCTTTCGTTTATCATTAGTCAAATCCTGAACCTGTTGTTGTAACAAAAACAATTGTTCATTCTGTTTCTTTGCAGCTTCGTTCTCCTTCCATTCCTTCTAGATTCTCTTCAATTCTTCCTTTGTCCATTTCTCCTGTAGAGAACTCATTTTCTTCTGATATTCTTTCAGTGATATCATTCCCTCCTGCAGGAAAAGTGCCTCCTGTTTCCATTTCTGCAACTCATAGATCAATAAAATCTTCTTGGAACTCCATCCCACAGTGAGACCCAGTGTTCCACTACATGCAATATTAATGGTGGGTGTGAAAGCCTCTATAGGGCGGGACTAATCCACCTTAGTTGTTGGTTTTTGTGCTAAGTAGAATCATAGGTGGGTTCTTGTGTATCAATATTCTTCATTTCACCTTGGTTAGTCTCTGTATCCACTGCTGGTTCCTCTGTAACAGCAGTAACCTCTATAGGTTATTGTGTGTCGGCTTCTAGGTTGATTACCATGGGAGGCTCTACTTTAACTATTGGTTCTTTTGTAATAGTAGTATATTCAGTAGGTTCTTGTGGAATAGCCTCCCCAGGTTTTGTTTTAGTCTCCCTTGCGCAGGTGATTACCTGAAAAACTCTATATCCTGCTACTGATAAATCTTGGGAACATGCCACACATACGGATCTTGGATTTTTCTCCACCGCAACTTCTTGAAAACTTCAGCTAGGGTATCTAGCCCCGAGGCTTCCAATTTCCTAGCTTCAGCTAATCTCTGATTTAACTATTCATTTTCTTTCTTTAAATTTTCAATTTTTGAAAGAAGAGTATTAGTTTCGTTCCAACCTCACGAGGAGGGTTCTTCTTCTTCTAGCTCTTTTTCCTTTTCCTACTTCTCAGTTTTAGGCGGCAGTTCCATTGGCATACTAACTTTCACCCTTTGTTTCGGCTGTTTGTCTCCAATAGGCTTATCATTGGACCTTTTCTCACTTATGAGCTTGGTGGACCGGGTTTGTACTCCAGCATCTTCATGAATTTCTTCTGAAGTCCTAGTTTGTTTCCCTCAGCTCGTCTTGTGCCTTTTCCGTTTTAACTCCTCCCAACTCTTTTCTTTTTGGTTTAAGGTATCCAACACAATTAGCTTGATAAGAACATAGCTGGTAACACAAGGTTCAGGGTGTGTTGTCGTTTTGATTTTTGCAACCATATGCTTGATATTTCCTAGCAAGAAATATGGAATATTGATCTTCTGTTGGTGCCGAATATGGTTCAATAAAGGAAAGTGATAATCGAAGACAATTGTAGACCTTCCCTCACAAGTAATGTAGTTTATAAAATTTAGGGCAACATCTGCGCAAGGTTGGGGAAGTGATAGTCTATCAACCCCTCTTCCTTTCTTCTCCAGCTTTTCTTCTCCTACAAGGAAATCCTCCTTCAGAGAAGGATCATTAACCTTCCTGTTAAACCATCTTCTACCTTTGGCTGGAAATGTAGTTACTCTGGAAACAACTTCTTCTGTAAATTCGATCCGCAGACCCCTGAATTGTGTTTGGTCGTCATTCAAATTCCTAGTGAATTCCATCGCAATTTTTTCATCCAAGCCATTTAACCTCTGAAAGTACTCGAGCCACCCAGCATCCCTGAATATCTGATATGCTTCTAGACAACTCTGTAAAGCTTCAATGGAATCTGGCTCATGTCTCACTACTGATCCTCCCATCTTGTTGTTAACCTTAATTACTCCTTAAGCTCGACCAACCAAGATATCGATGTGCTACTTGCTATCTTCTAGCAACCTGCTTTGCTATCTCGGATTGAGAATTTTGACTAAGGGTGCAAGAACATCCAGTTGAGGGAGATGATGGAATCTCATGGTGGGAGGTGAAAATATTTTAAATTACTGATTCGTACTTGCACATTCATTCTATTAATGCACAATTATGGAGAGTGATGTGCTTCAAGTACAAAACCCCTTTTTGGCAAGATCTAGTCATGATTGGTTTTCATGGTATTCAATTCGATGCATGTGGGATTAATGGTGGCTTTAAGGCTAACGACATTCTTGTAATTATGACAAGATTTATCCCCCCCCCCCCCCCCCCGACACATTTTTAATGATGACGGCAATCCACGGTCATCAAAAGGATTGTTATTAATCTTTCCATAATCATCAAATTATTAGAGGATGGTGATGTTACCTTTTCCTTGACGTACCTAAGAATACCTGAAGGAGTAGATTTGATGTAATGGCGCAATTGCTCCAGCAGTCATGGCGGTCTCCTTTAAATATCGTAATAATTTGGTGGTCTCCTTTAAATATTGTAATAATTTTTGCATGTCATGACGGCGGCCAAGATTCAAAACACTGTTTGTGTTTGTCGGTCGTTACATATGTAACAGCCAAGATAACCACTGCGATATCCTTCATAAAACATTATGGTTAGGAAAAATAAATACTGAAAAAAAATGGGTAACATCATCTTTGTAGAATATGTAGGAAAGAAAGGATGATGTTCTGTAAAAAATGGGTGTATAAGCCGCCACAAAAGTGGTTTTCAACTGTTACCAATCGTCTGATTGCACCCCAAAAGAGGTTTTCAAAGTCAGATTCTTATTATATTATTATTATTAATATTTTTATTTTAATATTATTATTATTATTATTAAAAAAAATTAAACAGGTGTAACAGCCGCCACAAGAGTGGTTTTCAGCTATTACACTTATTGAAAATTCAATGTTTAGGCTCCATAGGGGAACATCCCCTTGCTGCTGTAACATGAACATCAGAGTCCGCGACAATGTTAATAAATGAATTCTTCAAAGCAAGTTGATGATATAACCTTAGACGATCCCCATTAATCAATAACAGTGTCTTAGCACTATCAGTGGTAACTGATTTTAAAGTCCCATTGTCAAAGACTGCGTCTACTTCGTAAGGACCTAGCCATATGGTGCAGTTCTTGCCCTTTAAATCCTTGAATCTTGAATCATACAAGAGAGCCCATTATCCTTTCTAAAATTTCTTCTTCTTAATGAACTTGTCATTTCATCTAGCTCTTTGTTGTTGAATGATCTATATTTGTTGAATGGCATCCAACCATTTCACTTCCAACTCATTGAGCCAATTCAACCTTTGTCTTTGTGTTGTGCTTAAATCCAGATTGACTTGTAATTTTTTTCTCAATTTTTTCATTTCAAACTCTATGGGGAATAAGAGATTCTTACCATACACCAATTCGTATGGTGAGAAGCCTGTAGTATTCATCCATGTTGTTATGTAATCCTAAAGTACCTCTGGAATTTTTTCAGCCCAATTCCTTCGGTGGCTGGCTACTGTCTTTGTCAAAATTCCCTCAATAACTTTGTTGGTGCTCTCCACTTGACCATTATCTTGTGGATGATAAGGTGAAGTGATCATGTGATGAATTCCATACTTCTCGACTAGTTTCTGAATCAAATGAGATGTAAATTGGGGCCCCCCATCCGTCACTATCTCCCTAGATATCCCGAAACAAACAAAAATATCTCCGTACAGGAAGTCTGAAATAACCTTCTCTGTAGCTCTATTTAATGCCTTCGCTTCAACCAAATGTGTGACGTAGTCTGTACAAACCAATACATGGTCTTTGTTGTGATGAAGGATTAATTTTCCCTACAAAATCCAGGCCCCACTTCTCAAATGGCTCTATCACTACTTGATGTTGTAACATCATCTCGTTTGATTCCAGAGGCTAGCCCATCCTTTGGTAGCTATCACACCCCTTCACAAACTTCTTGGAATCCTGGAATATAGTTGGCCAGTAGTACCCTATTGAGAGTACTTTGTACCCCGTCCTCTTGTCCGCAAATTACCCTCCACAGGGCTCATCATGGCAAGCCTTCAAGATATCAAAAATCTCTTATTCTCTAACACAACGCTGAATCTAAAAGTCTGGTCCAATGTGATAGATATTACCCTCTATCTAGGAGTAAGTGGCACACTGTTGTATGATCTTCCTTTTTTCTCTGGAAGATAAATAGTGTGGGAATTTACCTGCAGCAAGATAGTTGACTATATCTGCATACCATGGTGAGTGAGTAGATATGGAAAAAAGATACTCATTTGGAAAAGAATCCTCAGTAGGAGTGCAATTATCACCTATGGTTAATCTATAAAGGAAATAAGAAACTACATTATCTTTCCCAGCTTTATCTAGAATAGTGATATCAAATTCCTGTAACAATAATAACCATCGTGTAACTCTACCATTAGTAATAGGCGTATTCATTAAAAACTGAATGGAAGAGTGGTCAATGTGTACAAATACTTGATACCCGATGATGTAATGTTCAAACTTATCGATAGCATGCACTACTGCTAGGAATTATTTCTCAATCACTGTGTAATTGAGCTCAGCTGGAGATAAATTCTTATTGATATAATAGATGGCATAAGGCTTCTTTTCCTCCAGTTGACCCAAAACAACTCCTACAACTATATCGGATGCATCTGTAGAAATATGGAATGGAAGTTTCTAGTTTGGTCCTCACAAAACAGGTGTTGTTGTTACACAGTGCTTCAGCTTCAAAAAGGCTTTCCCACACTTCCATGTCCACAAAAATTCCACATCTTTCATAACCAAAGAAAAAAGAGGAGATGCAATCTTAAAAAAAAATTCTATAAATATCCTATAATACCCTGCATGTCCCAGAAAGCTACGTACCTCCTTCTGAGTCTTGGGAGTTGGGATTCCCGACATTACCTCAATTTTTGCAAGGTATACCTTGATTCCATCTACTGAAATGAAATGTCCCAACACAATCCCCTCGGTCATCGTCATGTGGCACTTCTCAGTGCTCAAAGCAACATTAGTTTGTACACAATGCTCCAGTACCTTTTTCAAATTAACTAATGTTGTTTCAAAGGCATCTCCATCAGGTGAAAAATCATCCATGAAAATATCAAGGCAGTCATTCAACAAATCCGAAAAGAAACCAAATATTTCCCTTTGAAAGTTTGCAGGCACATTGCAGAGGCCGAAAGGAAGGACTTTGTATGAAAAAGCACCCCATGGGAAAGTAAAGGTTGTCTTGTCTTGGTCTTCCAGGGAAATCTGTATTTGGTTATAGCCACTGAATATGTCCACAAATGAGAATTTTTTTTCCCAAGAAAGAGTATCCAAGACTTGGTCTATAAATGGTAAAGGAAAATGGTCCTTTTGGGTGGCCTTGTTAACTTCTCTATAATCTACACAAACTCTCCAATTGTCGTTATTTTTCATAAAAATGAGAAGCAAAGACACCAACTGACTATCAGAGATGGGATATATGAAGTTAGCATTAAGAAGTTTCTGTAATTCCTCTTTCACTATCTCCTTAAGTGTGAGATTCATTTGGCGATGTGGTTGTCTAATTGGTTTGCAACCATCTTTAAGGTAAATGTGGTGAGTGCACAGACCAGGATGGATTCCTTTCATGTCAGTGTAATCCCATGAAAATTCCTTTTATACTTCTGTAACAGTTGTATCAACAATATGTTATGTTCAGCGGCCAAGTTAGGATTAATGTTTAAATATTTTCCTGGCTCAATTTCGACGAGACTGCTGTCAGTATACTAAGTGGTTCTCATATGTTCAATATTTACATCATCTACCTCATCTTCCTCCCCTGGATCTCTAATGGAAGCAACAAAGATGGAATTTCTAATAAAATCGTTAATAATGTCATCCTCTGTTTCATTCTTAAAATATTGTTCTTTTCCAAGTGTGAAGAGAGGTAGGGAAAAATCAGATTCAGGTTCAAATTAGTTGCACTAGGGACTATTCAAATCCATGTGCGGTTTCGATGGGGGGTAAAGGTTCATATTATTGGTGGCTTTCCCATATGAGATCATCATATATCTGGATCTATATCCAATAAATGCGTCTGCAATGGCTAGCCACGGTCTCCCAAAAATTAAAGGATGACCCCCAGATTGGATTTAGTTTGCAAAATCAGAAAATCAGTCGGATATCTCTAAGAAGCTACAATAATCACCACATCTTCTATCACACCTTCAGGTTTGACACGAGACCTATATGCTAATTCAAGCACTATAGGTGTAGGTCTGAGTCCATGAATTCCTAGGGAGATAAAAAGATCCTTGGTCATTACATTAATGGCCACCTCCAAATTAATCAGACTATTAGTTATGGGTTGGTCAGCAATATGAACAGTAATTTGAGGATTTCCTGGGTCATTATATTTAGTTAACAAAGGTTGATCAATCATTAGTTCAGAAGGTTTCCCCATAACATGGATAGTAGTAGGGTCCTTCAGCTTCCCTCCAGGCTTTTTACACACAGATCTCTCACTGTTTTGGCATAAATAGGTACTTCCTTGAGAGCTTGTAACAACGGAATCCGCAAATACAGATTTTGTAATTCCTTGAGAAACTCAGATTTAGTTTGTGAGGCTGGCCCAGTTTCAATTAATCGTTGAGGGTATGGAGGATCCTGAGCTCTAACAGCTAAGTGAGTTGTCACAGATGCACTAGCCCTGCTCGAGTTGTTGTGGGAACAACATACCTTTCTAAGTTGGATACTACATGTGTAACAGTTGGTGTTGTATCGACTATTACAGGTGTAACAACCATTTTAGAATCGACTATACCCTTTCTGGGTGACTCACTTTCTTCCTCGGTAATGATAGGAGTATGGCCAAGCCTCATTACTTTTGCCTATCAAATCTGAATCTCATTAAGCCCAATAGGACTAATAAGGTATGTCTGGAAAGTAGCCGGGGTGTGTATGCTCTAGGATTCCTTGTTATTCGGATTGGGGTTATCTTGCACAAGTAATTGAGGTCAGACAGGAGGTGCAGGAGTTTCGAGAGGAGGCAGTTGTAACTGCTGCTGCATTGGTAGTGTGAAGGGGGCTAGACCTTGGCCATTACCTTTCGAATTCTGACTCTGAGGATAATATTGGAGAATATTGCATTGGTGGAGGGGAAGGGCACTAGTTCCAGGGTGAAGGAAATTGTGTTGAGGATGGAGTAGGATATGGCCATGGAAATTGCTGACCATTATAAGCATTATTCCAAGGATTAAAAGAGGAAAAATATAGAGGGATACCTGTATGTCGTGGCTTCCGTGGTCTCTTTGATCTGATGAATTAGGAAGATTGGACCCCCTCGCTTGATTCCTTAAGCACTTATTTTAGTCTAGTTAGTTCTGGGCATTGAACAATGAAATGCACCAACTCACAAATGTTGCACAAGCTAATGTTGTTCAATTCACATTCCCTTTGTAGATTTTTCTTTTTGCATCGAGGAAAAAATATTTCCAAAGCTACTTCAGCTTATGCTTGTGCTTTCTTGATGATAGAGTAAAGACGAGGTTCATTTTAAAATCCTCAAATAGATTCCTGATCTCTGCTCTTGTTACTCCTCCACTCGTGGACTCTGTATCCGAATTGAAGGGTCCCAAACTGAACTCCTTCCCTTGGTCGATTCTCTTGAACTCTGCAGACAAAGCTTCATTATTTATTCAAACGATTCATGTGATATGTCTCCCTTTCCTAACACATTCAAGTGCTCCAGATAGTCATCTCTCATACCTCTTAGAAATATTGTTTTCAAGATTTCTTGGGCTAAGTCACAAAACTTAGACCTTTGTAAATTATAATGGAATTGTTCCATGTAGTATTCCAAGCTTTCCTCTTCCTTCTATGTAATTTTGAAGAATTATTCCTTCAAATCCCTGGTTTAGAAAGTAATTCTGATACTTAGAGAGGAATGCCTCCTTCATTTTACTCCAAGTTCGGATTGAGCCAGCACCCAGTCCCATGAACCATCTCAATGCTACTCCTTTCAGAGTCGCACGAAACAATTTTAGCTTTTGTGCATCTGAAGTGTAGTTGTAAATTCTACACAAGAAATTGAACTCAAACATAAATGTGTCTGGATATTCAATGGCCATCCCTTGAAAGGATGGTAGAGATGATAAGGGAATATTATTCATAGGAGCTTAATCTCTGGTTTCCATTATTGGGAATTCAAAGGTAACAGTAAAATCTGTTTTGGTATTTTTCATCCCCCATGGTTGATCCTTCCTGATGAGATGAATTGACCTCAGAATGTGCAGGGGATTGACAGATGAATAAGGGACCAGGTTGTTCCAGGACCGACTGCATCACTGCACTACCTGAATCCAGATAATGATAATAAATTAAACATTGTTCAGACTCAAGCTCTTCATGCTCCCTGCAGGTTTCCCCTTGACCTTCAATCCTTAAATTTTGATCAACATATTTTCACTGTTGTTTCTGATCTGGGGTCTTAATTTCAGGAGTGGATATGCTATGTGAAGGATGACAAGGTCCAGATACTGATGGCATAAATGCCTCCAGCCTTGATATAGTGGAAACTTTCTGTGGTCCTGTATTCCTAATGTCCCTATATGAAGTGGACTGTTCTTTCTCTACTTTTAAAATCAGATCCCCAAAGAATTTCTTCCTTCCCAAATTTGCACTTTTATTTTTCTGTTTATGACTCATCTTTCCTATAGTTAGTTAGAGTGGGGGTGTTTTGGTTTCTCTACTCTCCTAAATGCACACATGGACTCTATGTGTATCAATATTTACTATGAGTACCTCAATTTTATAGTGGTGAGCCCACTCAGGTATGTTAGAGCGATGCGTAGGTTCTTACCTCTCGTCTTACCGCCCAACAACTGTATAGCTAAAGGAACGTTCTAGAAAAAAAACACCCAAAACTCACACTTATAAGTGCCCCAGTGTTACAACAACGGTGAGCCCACTCAAGCATGTTAGAGCGATGCGCAGGTTCTTACCTCTCGTATTACCACCCATCAATTGCTAACTAGAAACACCCTACCATCAAACAAACAATTCTTGCTAATTGTGTTGTCACTGCCATCCCAAGTAACGATGCTGAAATGTTGGGATTTTTTAATAATTGTTAAATGACTAAGAAGGTACACATAAATTATCACTCCAGGGACATCTTTTATTTCAATGATAGTTGCATTGTTTGTGTCAATACATCATACCATAAGCATAAATAAAAAAAGAATAAATCGTTACTGAACCAATTGCTGAAAACTAACACTCATGCAGGAATAAAAAGGGATCTACAATAATATAATCACACTTTAGATAAACCAATATCTAGCACGCCACACAATAACTACACCAGCTGGTATTTCTAATTGAATTTGTGAACAACATAATAAATACATGTAATTGGAGCATATCTACTTACAGCTGACATGGCAACAATAGCACTCCATAAATACGCAGAAACAATATGAGATATACTACAATTAATTTATCACTACAGTCCCTGCTAAAGAGGAGGGACCTTCCTCCCTAGTAGGGTGCAGGAAGAGATGAAAACTAAATAAGAATTAAATCATCCAACATGTAACAACAACAATATGATATTATGTATTATGGTGATCAAAATTACAAAGTCAAAATGGCGATATTGTTCTCTGCTAACCCCAGACCTTAAAGATTCGAGTGCTTATATAATTGTTACATATCCATAAAATGAAGAGCGAATCAGTCATAAGAATATTACGATTCTCATGCTGATCAAAATAAAGTAAATATAGTTACAAATGATTCCCCCAATAAGAGTCCTAACTGGGAAAATATTGATTTCAATCAAAACTACCTAAAGTCGTTATTCTAAATGACAATATAATATGAACCCTATAGCTGTTGTTGGAATGCGACAACTGTAGTGTAACATCTTTTGAAGATAGATACATTAGGGGAATTTTGAGGTCTAAAATGGGCCTCCTAAGGAGATAATAAAATAATACCAAAACCAATAAAATAATATTTATGAATTTTCAATTCACTTTGTGCACCACAATCCATGTAACCATGGTTAAATTCAATTCAAAAGTTGTACCAAAATAAAATTAATAAAAAAATTATATGATGTGACTATAAATAAGAATGAGTTTTTCAAGAAAAAATCATTATCATTGAACAACTAATGCATTTGTCCTTTATACTTAAATAACTTAAAATAAAATATAAATATTAATTCATAAATTATTAATTATATAATATGTTATTAATTAAAATTTATATTATTTAAATTGTATAATAACATGTAATTAATGTACTATATAAAAATAATATAATATAATATAATAAATGTAATATATTATTTTATATATGAATTTTATATTACATATTAAATTGATTTGGTTTATAACATATTAAGAAATAATATATAATATAAAAAGAAATATAATATAAAAATGAATATAATATATATTCTATATCATTTAGATTATTTTTCGTAATAATATAGATAATAATATATAATATTAATATAATCATAATGAAATGAATTGAGTTATATTTAAAATTAAAGAAAAAAAGTATTGAAATAGATTTAATTTATATTTATAACTATAATATATGATTTATATATATTGAAATTTAGATTTTTTCTTGCCCTAAACTATATTAAATCTAATATAAGTTTTTTCAACATACAAAATTAATATAAATTTTTTCATCATACAAAACTAAAATGATTTTTTTTTTCTTTAATTTTAATATTTTAATATTTTTATCAATATTATAATAAAATTATTTGTAGATTTGATTTATCCTAAAATTACAAAGTTACATTTTTATTTATTTTGATTTCATATGTATAATATAGATGTATAAATATTAACTTATAATTAATTTTAAATTGTAATATTAAATAAAATGAGATGAATATATAATTTAAAAATAAATATAAGAAAATACACAAATATAATATTTATTCAAAAGTGTGTAAAGACATGAAGATTGTGTAGGGATATGCATTGTTTCTTTCAAAAAAAATATGAAAACACAATAATAATATTTTATTCAAAAAGTGTGAAATAACATTATTATGAGTACTTTACTTTATGACTTTAAAAGTACTTAGAGCACTACCATGACTAACCATGAGTTTTTATCCACCATTGAGAATGTGACAAGTAAGTAACTTTAACTCAAGAAATGCCACCTCAACCGTTAGGGATGATGTCATCCCCTAAAATGTGATTGGTTTTCATAAAGTGAATTTTGATTATACATTTTCCTTACGAGGCCCATTTTAGACCTCAAAATTCCCCTAATGAGCATCTGGAAGTTGACAGTACGCAATCAACAGCGTGACTGTAACAACAGTCTGTACAAACGAAATTGTAACAAAGTCACGATGTAACAGCAACGCAGTGTAACAACAGAGGTCATGAAATCGAAGGTGTTGACACTTCGTGTGGTAGTAGTGCCATGTAACCACACACTGTAACAACATGCTTCCAACTGGTTCTATGCACATGTATGTTCTAGGTCCCTTGTGCTTAAAATAATATCTGAAAGAGTAGAAGAAAGACCAAATAACATCCTCCAATATTCATCCCAGTTAGCCACAAAAAGGAAACAATACACCATAATAATTAATGAGAACAGAAAGATAATGAAAAATGGTAAAGTTGTACTATTTTAAGATAAAGAAAAGGAAAAATGCAAAGGTAGTCCCAAGGTTGGAGGTCAAAAAGGTAGAAATGAGGGAAGAAAATGTAGGGAAATGAGTACAAAAATGACACCCAACAATAACGTGGCGACTCCACAGTGATTTTGGGGGGTCTCCTCCCTTTACCGCTTACCACCCCTACCCCACCCCGCAAAAAACACCATCCAATGTTGTTTATGCTCGTTTTCTCTTGCTCCATCCTCGCAACTCCAACCTTCACCCATCCCATCGTCCACGTCACTCTTGCTCCACATCATATAACCATTACCTTTCAAATATCCCGCCAATAGTCATATAGACTTGGCCATTACATTTTTTCCTGTCGACGTATGAATTTTTATTTAATGCTACACTCCAAAATGGTAATAATACCATTAATCACCCTTATTTCCCATTTTAAAAACATTGTATAAAAATTTCATTATCTCTTTTTGCTAGTTGTTTGATCCACACAGGTTCATATCGAAGATTTCCAAGTTCGCTAGCGCCCTGTGCAAAGCGGTCGCCTTCTAAAACGAATAAAAGTATGATATGGTAATATTGTTTTCTTCAAGTTTCCATTCAAATAAATATTTATTCACATAAATTAAAGAGAAAAAAGGATGATGAGATTCCTATGCCACCTCTTGTTCCTAATTTAGATAGGTCCCCTTTGTTCGACACCCAGAACAAGATAGTAGAAACTCAATGCGGATTTTATTTATATGAGCTTCATAATTGGGAAAATTAGAAGTTCTTGGATAATAGTGATGATCTAAGTATCCAGGAATCACTCTTGCCTCAATTTATCTTTCCCCAGACAATTTTTTTCCCATAATTCGTTACATGGTGTCATCTGAGATACCTTCCTAGCAAGGCAACGATTATTGCCCAAAATAATGAGATTAAATTTTGAATTACACCAGAAAGTATTTTTCAAGCCCTTCAAATGAATCCCTAAGCTTCTTTACATCAATTTTCAATTGATGAACTCATGGAAATATACCAAAATCTTACCTTCTCCCAGCAAGCCCATATTTTTTAATATTATTTTCCTGAGAATTCTGAATTGTCTAGAACTAATCCCCAATACTCTGCTTCAATTTTCCTTGAGATGTCAAGACACGTTATTTCCATGGTGACTTGTCTATTAGGTTATCACTCATATGAGTGGGTATATGAGGTAGTGTTATGATTTTTTTCAGTATTTTCAGTTGGTCAGAATCCTTCAGTTCTTTTCAATTACAGTTAGTACTTATCAGATGTTATTCATAAGAAATTTCTAAAATTTAAAGTTGAAGATGCATTTAAAAATCAGTGAGTCCTAGTGTATTTGATGCTATTCTATCAAGAAAACATGTTTAAGTTCCAGTTACAGAAGATGGATGAATAGGGAAGTCAATTATCAGTTATTTAGTGGACTTCTTTAGTCACAAATAATTTAGAGGATTTTTTATTCAGTGGTTTCATGGATCAGTTTTTACATACATATTTGCGTCTTCTCAGGAGAGATATTGTACCAAGAATTTCACCAGAGATCAAGAAGGTTTTGCATCTTATCACTAGTACATTTGGTCAAAATTCCAACACTTTGGACGTATTGTCTGAAATTTCGCCAATTTTTCTCAATTTTTTAAATCACGCCAACAAGCGTCGCTATAGCAACGTGTAGGGACATCGTCGGTATTGCGACGTTTAGGAACATCGTCGGCATACCGACGTTTCGGGACACAACTTCGGAACTACGAAGTTTTGAAGACAAGAGTCGGTATTGCGACATTTGGAGACAAGCATCGCTATTGCAATGTGTAGAGACACGTGTCTGTAGTGCGACATTATTGGGGAAAACCGTCGGTATTGCGACAGTTTGCAGACAGACCCCGACCCCCCATCAAATAGATGAAATAAACTGTCAGAATTCCGACGTTTGGGGAGATATGAAATTTTACAACATTTGGAGAGATATGAAATTTTAACGTATATTGGGTTAGCTAGGTTCCAAATAACGAATATTTTATTAACTATAAAACTTTTATGGGGGCTCAGGGTCGAACCCACGACCACCCCCACACAACTAATATCCTATACCAACTCTCCTATCTATAGTGGGACTTAACCATATGGTTGACTGATTCTATTTAAAGTTTATTGTGCCATTGAACGGGGGTTCGGAGGGTGCCAACCCCCTCCCATGTGTCCATACACCATAACCAAGAGCCAGCACATAAAGGCTGTATTATTTGACTACCTTTTAAAAGAAAAAATCTAATTTTCCGGCTACTCTAAAATCTAAATCGACCTATTCAAATTTATTTTCACCTCGCTATTCTCCTTGCCAGGTTTGGGACAGAGTTCGGTGTACCTTTTGTTATGAATCACAATTTATGGACTAGAGTTATCCACACAGGTGATCTAACTAGGGAGACCATGTCCACGGTTTCCTAAGTGAAAGGATACAGATATTCATGGCTCAAAGAAGTTATTGGAAGAAACTGGTGTGATTTTATTCTTGCTCCCTATTTCTATGTATGTGTGTCTTTGTCTTTCGTTCTCTTTCTGTGATTAAATATTCATGTGAGGGTGAAAAAATTACAAATGCAAACTAATTATTGCGACATATTTTTGGAGCCTTACTTCAACGTTTGATATACTGAGTTATTTAGGCTTTCTTGTTGAATGGTCCTCTAGTTGATATAATGAAGCAAGAAAACACAGTTAGCTTGTTTAATGCAAATATTGAAACTATGTACTATGGAAGGAAACCACAAGAAGTCTAATGGATATTAACTCAGAATTTGATTGAAACTTCCAGTGAAAGGCATTGCTCATCTAGGTATATAATGTCCGCGTAGAGCCTATTATTTGAATGCGTAGAACTCAACCCCTTGTAAGATCATCATTCTCATTAGTAGTTAGTAAGTGTGTCAATTTCGTAGCACCTTATTGGCACATGGAGGGTCAATCAATCGTTAATAAAATAAGTAGTTATCCAAAGCGTGGAGACCATCCTTGAAGAATTCTACCTGAAAACCTTTCTCATATGCTGATATTCATTGCCTAAATAGTAAATAGTATCTGGGATATCCCAGTATGAGAATAAGAAACATGAACAATGGAGAAGTAACCATATCAAGGGTTGCCCAAGGACATCATAAAGGGTTGTAGTATGAGCAAACAAGGTGGTAGGGTTAAGATCAGATGGAAGGGAGGAGTGGCATGGGGATACAGTGCACGAAAAGTGTTTCAAAGAAATTTTGAGGGAAGCACACAGTTTATGTCTCCTCTGTGAGCCGAAGAGACATTTCTTGTGGTGGAGGTGACAATGGTAGGATGCTTTAAGACCCATATATGGTGGGATATTTTGAGAGAAGGCATTTCAGAGTTGGCGATGTAGTGTTTTACAATCTAAGTCATGACAACTCGGGATTTGGGAAAGGGGGATCAAGTGGTTGATGAAGGATCAAGGTTGCATGGAGCGGGAGTGTTTTTGAGAGCATGAACATCATTTTACAAAAACTTCGGGACAAAGCATCTACTATATATATATACATACATATATATATATATATATATATATATTATCAATAAAATGTCAGCTATTTCCACAAATTGACTAAATTACTCGAAGGCTGAATCCTATTGTTAGCAACTATTAAAAGAATATATTGATTGCACCTTTAGAAAAACTGTTGGAATCTGTGATTAGATTCAATTTTGATTGAATAAGGTGTAATTTTCTAGGTTCAATAATTGATTGGACAATCAATTGGGTGATGTGAGGGTCTGTCAACTAACTGTTCAATGCATTAAGTGAAAACTTTTCTGACCAATTCTTCAAACATTTGTTTCCAGTATTCTAAAAAATACACATTGAGTTTAGGTAATTGCATTGCAATTCTTGTTAAGCTTATGTTCTTGTGATGTTCTTCAAACCTTCTTTTACAGAGCATGAAGGGCCAGATATTCATTCAATTTTTTTGAAAAATAGGCTTAAGATCATAATTCATTTTGAATCATTCTAAGCATACATCACAATCCAGTATTTCCAAAGCCCTTGATTTTAAGGTTTATAAGCCTTGTCATTGGATTACTTGGAGCTAATATCCAGTCTTGCCTTCCTTTTCAAGCTGTTCATAGATGAAAAAGGATTGATGGGGCTATAACTTGACTTTTGGAATACTTTGGATAATATCTTTCCCAATGTATGTACTTTGTTTCAATGAGATAATATGCCTTTATGCAAGTGTCAACAATTTTTATGTTTGATATAATTCTTATGGATGCAAAATTTTGTAGCCCATTAATAAAAAATTGATTATATTTATTTTAATGGTACAATTAGGCCTGAGAGCTCCACAATACTCATACAATAAGTTACTATCTCATTTATACCAATGAGCTAGTTGAAATGCACAAAGAGAAAATCCAACATGTGTTACTCCATAAGTCTAGGTGTGGCACATGTATTTTATTCGAATCAAATCCATCAAGTGGCTCATCTCCATTCTTCATTAGTACATATGTCATTTCTGGGTGGATAGGTTACCATTGGCTACATATTTGAAAGGAATTTTTCACACATGCACCATTTGGAATCCAATTGGAGATACCCTATGCAAAATTGACTTTGGAATGATGATATCCCATGATACGATATATCCATCTTTAAGCCCTTTTATCCTATAGAATTTGTTCATAAAACCATCAATTTGAGCCACTTGCACAAATTACCATTACCAACAATGCAACCATAATATATGACACGTTCAATGATCTGCTAGTACTCCTCATTGATGTGTCAAACAATACCAGTAAACTTTTCATGTTTGAAGTTCAATATCTTAGTGCTACACGTCAATAGTTTTAACACACCATATCATTAAATATACACACACAAAAGAGTGACACTATTATATACCATACATTTATCATGACAGAGGACCCTTTGTTCATGGTTATTTTTCTAGGGATGAGTAACAATCAATTTTGGTACAAGGCAATCCCAAACTCAGGATCACAACCTATGCTTATGTCTATAAAAATCCTACAAAAATCGCACAATATTTCTCCAACACTAAGAATCCTAATCTAATATAATAAAACACCTTTGGCATCAGATCCAACTCTGCCAACATTTTCATGATTGTTTTAAAATTTTGTTTGATGGAGTTTATTTTCACTTTTCCATATTCCATGATAATTTGATGTCTTTCTTGGGGAATCACCACTAAGGATGATAATTTATTTTTGAATGTTGGTACATACCAAACATTTTAAATCATTCCCTCTCCAATGCCAGTAATAAAAAATTTCACAGCACTCTTTCCAAAAGGTGTATGTTTTTCATCATTAGCCAAGAAGATTGATTTTACCTCACATTCCTGAAATGTCCAAAATAATCCCTTTATGAATGTCATGTTTTGAGTGGCCCATATATCCAATATCCATGCATATTCATAATCACTCCTAAAATATAATTGGATACTAAAGCACTTAATTATGTATCTTGAAGAACATTGAACACATATTTAGAATTATCATCCTCTTCATCATTTGCATGTTGTGTTGAAGTTTGAGGTTGCTTGAATTTTGATATCTTATCAGTTGGAGTTAGATATTTTTTTGCATAACTCAAACTGTATTACAAAGTTTACATACAACTTGACTTAAGTTTGAAGATCATCCATATTGTTGATTATGATTAGGAGGCCTCTCTGATTGGCTTCTTATGAAATTATTTGACCCATTTTTAAAGTTATTTCTTCCTCTGCCTCTTTCTTAACTATGTCCTCTTTCATAATTATTTTCTTTTCCATGACTACTTTCTCTTCAATGATTACTTTGAATTCCTTGACTTTAGCCTTTGCCTTGTCCTCTATAATATTATTGATTTTGATTTCATTTTCCTTTGATATTCACCTAAGTTCCTCTTCCTCTTGAACCTTTAGTTGATGATTTACTTGAACTTGTACCTGTGAGGAAGGCACCTTCACCTACTTGTTTCATCTTTCCAAACTTTTTATCACGCTTAGCTAACTTGTCACATAATTCATCAAATGATGTCTTTTCCAACTTTCCTATCAATTATAAAGTCTTAAAAATGTGCTTAAGAAGATGAAACTCCTACAATTAATATTGTTGCCATCAAACTGTCTTTTATAGCAGTAAATCCTAACACCACTGACAACGAGATTTTCCCTGGAAACCCAAATGGTAAATCCATCTTCAAATGGGGGATCAGTTCTTCATTATGGAAATATATAGTTACATTTCTTTCATGGCTTTCTATGCATATTCCACTCTTGGCAAAAATCACTTTCCATTCCTCAACCTTCTCTCCTAGTCATTTTTCCTCTTCCATTTAATGCTCTATTTTCATCTCTTTTTTTCTTTGATTTTTTTTTTTGTCTTATTCATCTTTACATTTAAAATGTCTTTTGCATTGTCCAATCAACCTTCATGAATTACCAAGCTGTCTCTTACGAGTACTTATTCTTACACCCATTTGTAGGTTCAGATCCATTTCAAATCATAGGCACTCATTTATAAATAAGTGAGCTCACTTGTTGAGAAATATGATGAAAATGTGATGGCATGCAATTTTGCACTCTATGCTATAACACTATCTCTAGACACCACTGGATTATTTTGGGTATGTTGTTTTCTTCCAAATATTGTAAAGATAAAATTGCACAAATAATATTAAAATATCACATGTATGTCACATTAAAAAAATGCTAAATATGGCAACATCATGATTTCCTCCATGACATAAGGACAGAGACATGAGAATTTACTTGTAATGGGGTAACTTAGGTCATATAGGTCTAGTTAAAAAAAAGGAAAAGAAAAACATGGAAGTCTGCTGGACTATTATTGGAAATAAGTGCTTGTCCATTTAACTATTCATATATGTAGGCTTCTGTTTTGTAGGGCTAAAACTACCACCATATCAATTTTGATATGCAAGTCTCTGGGGTTTTATTTCAACAAGGCTAAGGAATTGGCACAAAAGATGAGAAAGTCAATAGAACACAATCATTGTACTTCAACACTATAGTAGACAAGCATTTGATGTAGTAAAATGCCTGAAGTTCAGTTTTTTACTGAACCAAAAATAAGATGTGATTTTGTAAGGAAAAATACATTGAGAAAAAACCACGAGACATGAAATTTAGATAAATTCAAGACTTGGCTTTTGCTCTTGATTTATAGGATTGAGGCTTTATTTGAAAGCTTTGATGCTCAATTTAGGGTCAGGGTTTCATAGTTTGCCTTTAGGGTTTATATTTGTTCTTTAATGTCCAAAAATAACTTTTTCTAGCTGGTATCTTGCCTGGTAGCACTTGAAACATATAAAAATCAGGAAACATTTCAAGATCATGATTAAATGGTTGGAAAAGGCTTGGATAAGGTGTGGAAATGTTTCAGTGTTGTTTCCAAGCTATAACTCCTCTATTTCAAATTCTTGAAAGGGGAACAATGTATCTTCTTTTTCCCAGATGTTCTCAATAACTGGTTTGAACTAGCCAGTGTAGTCTAGTTGAATGGGTTTTGATAACATTGTATGTTTCATATGTGTTGGTCAATTGGTCATGCTTCAATTGAACAATATATTGCATGAATACCAAACCACATAACTTTTATTCAAAATGATTTCTTTTCTTTGTATGAATGTGCTGAAACACACTCTAGTGGTGCTCACAAGTCATCCCTAGAAGTGCTACTTGTATGGATGAGGATTCTCCTTGCAATCCTTTGCCACTGGGTAAAGGCATCCAAATTGGTTCCATTAATAAGCTGCATAAGATGAGGTTTGAAAAAATTGTAAAATTCAGATTTAGAATTTTAGGTTCTTGAATTTGGAATTAAATATGTAACAATAGTGCTAGTGGTTGTCCTCTAGGTGCACCTCAAGGTAGAGTCCACATCACAAGTGTTATGTTCCAAACGTGGAATTTGGAAGAAAAAAAAATTGAAAACTGGAAAATAGTAACAGCAAAAAAATAGTAACAAAAGAACAGAAACGATTGGATATCTGCAAAGTACAATTTGGCTTAGATAAAGAAAAACCAACAATTTCCAAGACATCACTGAGCAAACAAGCATTACTAGGAAGTTGTGAAGTTGTATCTATAGGAAGAAAATTGAGGAGACTTGGCAAAACAATTGCTATCTATTGAATTTAATAAGGCCAGAAACATTGACTTATGACAAACTACTTCAGATTTGGGAATTTCTTCCATAGAAAAGGAATGGACAAAATATGTGTTGGAAACTCAAATTCAAATTCGTAGAGTGGTCAGGTTCCAATTCTTTTATGTAAAAATGGAGGCATTTTCAGAGTGTCTCTGTTGTAACAGTTTCATGTAATTAAGATGGAAAGTAAGTTTTGTGACTTTCAAAATTTGATCAAATTTAATTATGTGAATGTTTTGTAAAACACTTTGATCAATAAAGGATATTCATTTGGTTAATCTCCTTAAATTCTACATTGAACCTTTCTAATATGTGGCATCATTCATTACTAGGATGATTTCATCCAATGTTGATTCACAATTTGGTTGATTTCTCAGTAGGATTCATTCACTAATTTAAAGAGCCATGTTAATCTTCTTAATCATTCTGTTAGCCATCAGTAAAATTTTGTCATAACTGGTGATGGCTAAAATAGGCCTTTAGTCTTCAAGAAACAAATTTCATGAAAAATCTGTGAGTTGTTGAAGCCTTGCTATCTACCTTGTCCAAAAGATCCATTCCATTGATATCTTCACTTCAAAACCTTCAAATAAACCCTGCTGATTCAAAAGGAAAACTGCCTTCAAATCCATATTTTCCACCATTTCTCCATTTCAAAATGTTCCCCTTCACGTCACCCTTTCCTCATTTTACCCTTTACTTCCTCAAAATCCCCTTTTAAACCTTGAAAATCCCCCTTATTTGGTTTAAAAAGACCCTTTTCACCCTATCGGAACCTCAAAAAAGGCTTAAAAAACCCTTCTCTGGGACTAATCTGCTCCATTTTGAAAATAAGGCCTTAAGCACATTTTTCCTAAGCCCTTAGCCCCTTTTCACCATAATATCGAGCCCCGAGACCGTCGGCTAAAGGTCTTAAGCCCCCATCGCCATCGCACTTCGGTGTTTTCAAAATTCTTCGTCCCATTTCCTTTTCTCCGCTGATATGTGAAATGTCGATGCGCTTTCCCACTTTAACTCCCCACTGTCGATCTCGCTTCCAATCCGACGGTCCTCGCTCCATCAGCGATCTTGTTTTCTTTGTCCCCAGACCCTTTACTCCATCGATGACTGATATTCTGATGAGATCACAGCCATCCATTCCACAAGATCTGATGGCTGTCGGTGCATCACAATTTCCCTCTGATGATCTCCCCCTCCAATGGAATCCCCTGTCGATAAGATCCTGACCGTTGATATCTCTCAGATTCGATGGTCTGCGCTCCCCTCCATTGCATCGGCACATCGCAAATCCAAAATCCCGCCTGCCTGGACCGCTGATATGCGAAGCTCCGATTGCGTCTCCACCGTCGATCTCTATCTTGATCGGACGACCTTCCATCCATCGCACTTCGTTTTCCCATCGGCCATCGACCATCGCAAAATCCACATTTCTTTGTTCCTGGACCCTCTGCTCCTCCGATTGCCGATCTGTCGAAATCAATCCTGACCATCCATCTCCCCGATCTGATGGCCCACATTTCTCCTACGTTTCAACTCCGCCCTTCCCATTCTCCTTCATCGCCCAATATTAACCGTTGATCCTGTTTTAGATCGACAACCTTTGATTCATCGCAACATCGTGATTTCGCCTGACCCCTCATCTATCTCTTCTTCTCCGATTTGACCTCGACCGTCGATCTTTCTGATCCAACAGTTCCTATTAATCCTCACATTTTACCTCCACTAGACCAATTTTTACCCTGCGCAAAGAACTTTTCGCTGTGCGCAAATTTTGCTTACGTCACCACTGGGACCCACCTCTCTTCTTCACATGTATTTCATTTTCTCTTCGCGTTTGTTTTTAACCGTCGATCTGACCTATTGCCCCTGGATCGGACAGTCACCATTTCACTTCGCGTTCGTTCCTAAGAACATTTTTATTGAGCTATCTCCACGTGAAATGGGCAGTTTTCAGGAGCATACGTGTTAGCCATTAACGTCGCGTTCCCCCTACTCATTACCACTTACTGCCCCCTACGTGAAAACCATCACCGGGTTTCCAATACAGCCTTTCCAAATCTTCGCACCATAATTAAATTTGAACCCTGGTTCATCTCCGCCATTTATTAAGCCCTTCCCTGCTACATTCACCTTGCCTCCTCACTACTCCATAACCTCCACCAAAGCACTCTGTTCGTAGTTAAACCCTCAGAATGCAGGATTTATTAATGTTTGTTGTTGTTTGCAGGTTTAATGGCATTTTGTGCTATTCAAAGCATCCCACAGCCATCCAAGTGGCTTGGTCTCAGGATGACGGTCCTTAAAGATCAGAAAATATAGAAAAAGGGATTCAGAAGGTTAAATTGGGGTTTCTATCAATACATCATGATCATTAATTGAATCATGAAACCTTCCAGCGCAACAAGAAAACCTTGCAAATACGAAGACAGAGAAGATTAATGAAAAAGTGAAGAAACAAAGGATAAGGAGAAAACACAGTTTAAAGATAGAAGATGGTACGAGAAGGTCTAATAAAGCCTTGAAAAACAAAATTAAAAGCTAAATATCAGTGTTTAAAGTGCTAAAACAAGACAAATCAGTAGAAGAAAAGTCTCGAATGCCACATCTATAGAAGCTGTTACTCCACCAAAGGACCAAAAGGACACTTGTAGTCCACTTTACTTTTCAAAGACACCTTGACAACCATCCTGAAGACAAAACCTCTTTAAAACTGTCAGAACAGTTATTGCACAGTCATGGGGCTACAAAACCCAAAAAATGACACTTTACTTGTTAGAGAGGTCAAACAGGGTACTTCAGACGAAGATAACTTCAAAGGACAAGCCTCAGAGTTATTACCAGCCTGCTAGTTGGTTTCAAAGTCACCTAAGGCAGCTAAAGTGGTACAACAAGTTATTGCTATGATTATTAAATAGAATGGGCATTCGAATACCTCTCCCACTCTGTCTTAATTAATATTTATTACCATTTCTGCAGCAATCTTCCTCTCTCACCTATATGTATTCACAGAAAACTCATTGTAATGGTTGGGAAATTGTTAATAGTTGAAATGTTATTGAGTAAAAGTTGCTAAGTAGTTGTAATATAGTAGGCTGGGATG
This sequence comes from Pinus albicaulis, assembly GCA_034641835.2. Taxonomy (NCBI): domain Eukaryota; kingdom Viridiplantae; phylum Streptophyta; class Pinopsida; order Pinales; family Pinaceae; genus Pinus; species Pinus albicaulis. The sequence goes on from CM076570.1 coordinate 1,064,215,741, forward strand.
AGAAGTATCAGACTGTAAAAGCTATTGGACTCAAAGTATGTAACTGGTTTTGGACATCAAATAGACAAGAAGATTCATTGGATCCTAATCTAAATCATTGGTGATGTTTTTCTCACTGTTATTTTTATTCTCCTTATGTTTCCATTTTGTTCATATTCTCTGATAAAGAGCAGTAAAATATAGATTAGGATTTACTTCTAAAGTACCCTAATTCTGACTGATAAGCTTTATCTTTATGTTTTCTTCTAAATGTGTGTTTGAGGATGAATAAATAGAGTATAACCAATTAAGAATGTTGGTGATCCCATGTCTTGCTGAGTAGAACTTGAGATATCGTTGTTGAATGATATTTTCACTACATGCCAAGTAGAGTCCTAATCAAGGAAGTTTATGGTTAGCCCCGTCCCTTGTTTAGTTTTAAACAGCTGTTTTGAAGATTTCCCTTAAGAGTATGCCAAAAGCAAGCTAGGTTAAAAGCCCTTACCTGATCTTAGGTTACTTTTTATGTTTATCTTAAATTTTTTCCCTTAAGAGTATGTCAAAAGCAGGATAGGTTAAAAGTCCTTACCTAATCTTAGGCTGCTTTTTGTTTTCTTACAGTTTGCTTCTTTCTCATCATTTCTTAATGTTTCATACCACAAACTCAACTTAAAAGATCTTCTGATATAGATTACTTGCCCTTTGAAAACCCTTGATAGTTGTTGTGCAAGTGAACCCTTTTATGACTCCATAGCCCAATGGTTTAGCACTATTTTTTGACCTATCTTCCCATGCTGAAACATCCTTCCGCTTATTTTCTCCTTCACTTCACATGACCTTCTCATTTAATGATCCCCAACCAAAAAAAAACAAACAAACCCCTTGTGCTTCATAACTAGCCTAACATCATATCATAATCCTTAAAGTATATCATTCTAAAACACATATAGAGAGATCCCTCTCTGAATCTAGGAGGGCTAGATCCTAGGATTCCAAAGTGGTTCTAATGTTGCCTTGTCATTTGGTATGCCAATCTACCAAATCAAAGGATGCCAACATAATGGCGAGTCCACTAGGGAGTTGAGTGAATTACATCATATCCTTAAGAGCTCAGAAGACCCACAACAGCCTTAGATTGGTAGTTAATTACTGATGGTGGACATCAACTCATCTTAAAACATTTGGAATCATCCACCTGGCGACTCCACAACCCCTAAAATACCAAAAGACTCCACTGGTGATCAGTAGGCCTACTGATTACCCCTGGTTTCACACAGACTCCACTGGGGAAGCCCACACTACCATTAAAACATCGTGCTCACCCATTCATAGAGCTAACTATTGTCCAACTATTTTCAGACCCATTCATAGAGCTAACTCCGTGCCTAAAGTCCTTATAGCTCTATCAGATACCCAAGTCGACTTACCCTTTTAAAGAATACTACCAAGAACCAATTCACTTAGTGGTATAGATCAGACAGACTTTGAGCCTCCAAGTTCACCACAACATAATTACCAACATATTAGCAGCAGATAAACCCCTCCATCCACACCTCCTGATCTTCATTTCATTCATAACTTTGGTTTCTCTCACCCCAAATCTGCTCAGCAGTCTCTTGCTGGTCCAAGCACCTATTTCATCCATATACCCACTATTCAAACCACTCCATTCCTGCCACAAAATCCTATCATGGTAGCATGGTATGCTCCCCTAGTGTTACCACAACCTCTGGTTCCTTTACCCAACGAATATCAGTCCAGAATTCCCCATTTCATTGGAAATGAATCCACTACTTCCCAACAGAACATGGATAAAATGAATGATGCCTTTGATTATATGGAAATAGAAGATGAGACCATTAAGATGAGAATATTTGCCAAAATTTTAGGAGGAGAAGCCAAGAAATGGTTCAAGGGTTTAACTCCTAATAGTATAAATGATCTTCCTTATTTACTTCAAACATTCATAAACAAATGGGAAATTAGGAAGAACCCTCTCCAAATACTTTCAGATTACAACAACCTCAAGAGAAACACTAGGGAAAGTATTCAAAATTATTGCACTAGATTTAATAGTGTTTATAATGCACTACCCCCAGATTTAAAACCTCCACAAGGCTCGACTTTGGCCAAATTTCCCCAAGGATTCGATCCTGAAATGGCCTATCAGCTAAGAGAAAGGGATCCCTTAACTTTAGAAGACATGAAGAAGGGAGCTCTTAGTGTGGAAGCAAATATGATTGAAAAGAAAGCTGGGATGAGGACTGAAAAGAAAGTAACATATAGGGAAGACATTGCACCATCCACATCTAACTCAAAATTAGATCATCTATCCAAGAACATGGATAGGTTGGAAAGAATGATGGAGAGGTTGGTTGTCCAAACAAATGCTCATAATAGGAACCAGCCTCAAAATCAGAACCAGAACTCTAGGAGAAACCCCCCTCAGATTATGCAAAGAGATACTGATCAACAAATCAGACCTCCATTCGAAGAAAATTATGTTGATGAAGATGAGGGAATGATAGAAGAGCCAGAGGGAACTGTTATAAACATGCTGGGAGTAAGTGATGAAGATTATGCCTTTTTCACAGAGGATGACCGGGCCACATATACATATTATGATAATGAAGGCTTAGAATCTGAAGACTATAGGCAAGGCTTTGAGAATTCCATCATAGAGGTCCATAAGCAATATGACCTCAAAATCAAAAAGAACCAAGAAACTCCCCAAACAAAGACCTCTGAAACTGCTGCTAAAAACAGATCTGAAAAAGTGATTAGAAAGGCTACTGAAAACAACAAAACAACAGCTAAAATTTCTGGTAAAAGCAAGGGGAAAATCACTCAAACCACTGAAAAATAGAGTGTGGACACTAACAGCACTAGCACTTCAGCTAGCACCCATGTAAAAATAGTTTTAACTGATGTACATAGTAAAAACCAACAAGTTGATTTTGCTGATAAGTTAGTGACTAACAAGACAAATTTAGATGACATTACAGTCTATTCCAAAATAGATGAAGAACACCTAGTACACCTAAGAAAGGTCTTTGAGAAATGTAGAAAATTTGGGCTCTCTTTAAATCCTAAGAAGACATTGTTTGGTCTCCAAAAGGGTAAACTTCTTGGTCACATCATATCTGAAAAGGGGATTAAAATAGACCCAAAAAAGGTTGAAGGTATATTGCAGATCAGTCACCCCAAAAACATCAAAGAACTTCAATATTTCATTGGAAAGATTAATTTCTTAAGAAGGTTCATACCCAACCTGGCAGAACTCCTTAGGAACATGACGAACATGCTAAAGAAAGAGATAGAAGTTAAATGGACCTTAGAAGCAAAGAAATCCTTTGAACTGGTCAAACATGCACTTACCCAAGCACTGGTTCTTATCAATCCTGATTTCACTAAGGAATTCCTCATATTTTCATTTGCATCAGAACATACTGTGGCCGTTGTCCTATTACAGAAAAATCCAGAAGGATAAGAGCAACCAATTTCATTTTTCAGCAAGGCATTAAGAGATGCACCTCTGAAATATAATATCATGGAAAAATAGGCCTATGATTTGGTCAAAGCCTTGAAGGATTTCAGATTTTATATCTTACACTCTCACATTATTGCATTTGTGCCTCATGTAGTGGTAAAAGACATTTTTTCACAAGACCCGGATGGCAAAAGAGAAAAGTGGATTGTTGTGATACTGGAATATGATTTGGAAATTAAACCCACTAAACTCATCAAGGGTCAAGGCATAGCACAATTAATGGCTGAATCTAACTTGCAAGCACTTGATATAAACATGATAGATGCATTGGATGGGTAGGAAGAATTACCAACCCCACTTATTGAGGATCATTTCCTCAATTCATCTTGGTATGCTAATATTTTGTATGTGCTTACTAAACTCAATGCCCCTCCTGGTTTGTCTGAAAAAAAAGCCAAGATTCTTGAAGTTAAAAGCTGTTAACTACTTCATTTTAGATAAATGTTTATATTGGAATAATTTCAGTGGTTTATTGCTTAAATTTTTGCCTGAGGTTGATGCAGATAGGATCAAGCATGAGTTTCATGAAGGAGAATGTGGAGGCCACCTGAATTGGAAAACCACTGCTAATAAAATCCTTAGAGCTGGCTATTACTGGCCCACCCTCTTTCAAGATGTCCAAAAAATGATAGTTTCTTGCCACAAATGCCAAATATTTGAAGGCAAGAGAAAACTGCTTCCCTTACCATTGCAACCAATCACTGTTGAAGCTCCTTTTCAACAGTGGGGCCTAGACTTCATTGGGGAAATCCATCCTGTCTCATCTGACCAACATAGATGGATATTCACAGCCACTTACTATTTCACCAAATCGATAGAAGCCATCTCTTATAGGAATGCCATAGACTCAGTTATCATAAAATTCCTTGAAGACCATATCCTATCTAGATTTGGTTGTCCTAGGAAAATTGTCACTGAAAATGCTATTGCATTTGGTTCTAAAAAGATGGTTGATTTCTGTCACAGATATCAGATTGTGCTTGTTCATTCCATAGCTTATTACCCTCAAGGTAATGGGTTAGCAGAATCTTCCAATAAGAGCCTGATAAACATAATAAAGAAGCTGCTAGAAGAAAATTAGAGGTCATGGCACAACAAGCTGGTACATGCTTTATGGGCAGATAGATTGACAATAAAATAATCAATTGGAATGTCTCCTTATCAGCTGGTTTATGGAGCAGATGCAGTTTTTCCTACCATTTTAGGAGTGCCAGTGATGAATTTGGTCCAAGAAATACAATCAGAGGAAGATAGCATGATGAGAAGGATAAATCAAACCATACATCTTCAGCAAACCAGGGAAGAAGTTTATAATAGAGCACAGAAAGTACAAGAGAATATCAAAAAGCTGTTTGATAAGAGGACAAAGGCAAGTGATTTCGAAATTGGTGAGAAAGTACTCAAATGGGATTCCAGGAGATAAGATAAGGGAAAATATGGCAAGTTTGAAAATTTATGGCAAGGCCCTTACATCATTCAATCTACCATTGGTCATAATGCATTTTTTCTACAAGATATGGATGGTAAAGACCTGTTTGGGGGCCTTGTCAATGGCAGGATGCTCAAAAATTATTTCTGCTGAAACCTCTATTTAAAGCTTTCATTCTTCATTGTAAATATCATTGCTTTGTTTTGTTTTGAAAAGAGAAAAATGAAAAAAAAAAATAGAAAAGAGAAAAAGAGGGTAGATTAGAAAAAGAAGAAAGGTACAGCTCCATACCAAAAAAGAAAGAAAATCTAAAAGTGTGCAAGCCTAAATGCCACTACTTGAAAGAGCAATGCTATTTAGTCATATAGCCTAATCATGACTGGATAGATTTCAATTTACTACTGATAGGTTAGTGAAGAATATTTGCCAAACTGTTTAATCTTAGCTTATCAGTAGATTAGATTAGGATAGAAAAACAGAGGGTCAAACAAGCTGAAATCCTGAACCTGTGAGTTTGATGAAGAATGGCTCAAATTAGACCAAAACCTGAGCCAAAGATACAAAGAAGACTGGTTCTAACATGCTGAAAACTTGAACCAGGTAAAGAAGAAGACAGCTCAAAAAAGATCAAAACCAGAGTTGAAAGAAAAAATGAAGGATGCTTGTAATTTTCAGATCTTAAGCCTTCACAGTTTTGTTTTAATTTTTTGTAAATAAGTATATGTGCAGCTGGTATCTTTTGCCATGGACACTACAGAAAATCAGACAGCTTAATCCTGGTTTGGTTGTGCTTTTAGTTTCTTTTTTAGAATATAGAGAATGAAATCTGTCAGACAGCTTAATCCTGACAGATAGTAGTTAGGTAGAGAAGCTAATGAGTTCAACTGTTTAATATAAACTCATGGAAGTTATAAGGGTGGATTTATATTAGTTTTTCCTATTTTCGAAAGAATAAAATGATGATGTCAAAGGGTTTGCAAGTCCAAGTGCACCCCGCTGAAGAAAAAATGTTAGGAAAGTAGGCTGTGTAGGTAGTTGTTTGGGGAAAGAAATCTGTTTGTTGATACAAAGTACTAATCATCTTTTTTTTTAAGCAGCATGATCAAGTAAGAAAAAATTGTCAAGGATAAGGCACAGGTCTGCATTCCAGAAATAAATTTCTGAGGTTCTTGACACCTCCAAGGAGCTGCCATCCCCAAGTGGAGCCACTGTTAGCCATCAATAAAATTTTGTAATAATTGGTGATGGCTAAAACAGGCAATTATTCTTCAAGAAACAAATTTCATGAAAAATATGTGAGTTCTTGAAGCCTTGCTATCTACCTTGTCCAAAAGATCCATTCCATTGATATCTTCACTTCAAAACCTTCAAAGAAACCCTGCTGATTCAAAAGGAAAACTGCCTTCAAAGGCATATTTCCCACCATTTATCCATTTCAAAATGTTCCCCTTCACGTCACCATTTCCTCATTTTACCCTTTAATTCCTCAAAATCCCCTTTTAAACCTTGAAAATCCCCCTTATTTGGTTTAAAAACACCCTTTTCACCCTACCGGAACCTCAAAAAAGGCTTAAAAAACCCTTCTTTGGGCCTAATTTGCTCCATTTTAAAAATAAGGCTTTAAGCACTTTTTTCCTAAGCCCTCAGCCCCTTTTCACCATAATACTGAGGCCCGAGACCATTAGCTAAAGGTCTTAAGCCCCCATCACCATCGCACTTCGACATTTTCAAAATTCTTCGTTCCATTTCCTTTTCTCCACCGATATGCGAAATGCTGATGTGCTTTCCAACTTTAAATCCCCACCATCGATCACACTTATGATCTGACGGTCCTCACTCCATCAGCGATCTTGTTTCCTTTGTCCCCAGACCCTTTAATCTGTTGATGGCTGATCTTCCAATGAGATCGCAACTGTCCATTCCACAAGATTCGATGGTTGTCTGCACATCGCGATTTCCCTCCGATGATCTCCTCCTCCGATGGAATCCCCTGTCGATAAGATCCCGGCCGTTGATCTCTCTCAGATCAGATGGTCTGCACTCCCCTCCATCGCATCGGCACATCGCAAATCCAAAATCCTGCCTACCTGGACCGCTGATATGCGAAGCTCTGATCACATCTCCACCATCGATCTCGATCCTGATCGGATGGCCTTCCATCCATCGCACTTCGTTTTCCCATCGACCATCGACCATTGCAAAATCCACATTTCTTTTTTCCCGGACCCTCTGCTCCTCCGATCGTCGATCCGCCGAAATAAATCCTAACCGTCCATCTCCCCGATCTGATGACCCACATTGCTCGTGCGCTTCAACTCTGTCCTTCCCATTCTCCTTCATCGCCCAATCTTAACCGTTGATCCTATTTTAGATTGACGACCTTCGCTTCATCGCAACGTCACCATTTCCCCTGACCCCTCATCTATCTCTGCTTCTCTGATTTGACCCCGACCGTCGATCTTTTTGATCCGGCGGCTCCTATTGATCCTCGCATTTTACCTCCACTAGACCAATTTTTACCCTACGCAAAGAAATTTTCGCTGCACGCCAATTCTGCTTACATCACCGCTGGGCCCCACCTCTCTTCCTCCCATGTATTTCTTTTTCCCTTTGCGTTTGTTTTTAACCGTTGATCTGACCTATTTCCCCTGGATCAGATAGTCACCATTTCACTTCGTGTTTGTTCCTAAGAACCTTTTGATTGAGCTATTTCCACACAAAATGGGCGGTTTTTAGGAGCATACGTGTCAGCGATTAACGTGTATCACATTCCCCCTGGTCATTACCACTTACTACTCCAGCCCTACGCGAAAACCATCCCCAGTTTTCCAATACTGCCTTTCCAAATCTTTGTGCCATAATTAAATTTGAACCTTGGTTCGTCTCCGCCATAATTAAACCCTTCCTCGCTGCATTCACCTTGCCTCCTCACTGCGCCATAACCTCTTCCAAAGCTCTCTGTTCGCAGTTAAACCCTCAGAATGTAGGATTTCTTAATGTTTGTTGTTGTTTGCAGGTTTAATGGCGGTTTAATCTATTCAAATCATCCCACATCCATCCAAGTGGCTTGGTCTCAGGATGACGGTCCTTAAATATCAGAAAATATAGAAAAATGGATTCAGAATGTTAAATCGGGGTTTCTATCAATACATCATGATCATTAATTGAATCATGAAACCTTCCAGCACAACAAGAAAACCTTACAAATACGAAGACAGAGAAGATCAATGAAAAAGTGAAGAAATGAAGGATAAAGAGAAAACATAGTTTAAAGATAGAAGATGGTCCGAGAAGGTCTAATAAAGCCTTGAAAAACACAATTAAAAGCTAAATATCAGTTTTTAAAGTGCTAAAACAAGACATATCAGCAGAAGAAAAGTCTCGAATGCCACATCTACAGAAGCTGTTACTCCACCAAAGGACCAAAAGGACACCTGTAGTCCACTTTACTTTTCAAAGACACCTTGACAGCCATCCTGATAACAAAACCTCTTTAAAACTATCAGAACAATTATTGCATAGTCACGGGGCTACAAAACCCAAAAAATGACAGTTTACTTGTCAGAGAGGTCAAACAGGGTACTTCAGACCAAGATAACTTCAAAGGACAAGCCTCAGAGTTATTACCAGCCTGCTAGTTGGTTTCAAAGTCACCTAAGGCAGCTAAAGTGGTACAAGAAGTTATTGCTATGATTATTGAATAGAATGGGCATTCGAATACCTCTCCCACTTTGTCTTAATTAATATTTATTACCATTTTTGCAACACTCTTCCTCTCTCACCTATATGTATTCACAGAAAACTCATTGTAATGGTTGGGAAATTGTTAATAGTTGAAATGTTATTGAGTAAAAGTTGCTGAGTAGTTGTAATATAGTAGGTTGGGAAGAGAAGTATCAGACTGTAAAAGATATTAGACTCAAAGTATGTAACTGGTTTTGGACATTAAATAGACAAGCAGATTCATTGGATCCTGATCTAAATCATTGGTGATGTTTTTCTCACTATTATTGTTATTCTCCTTATGTTTCCATTTTGTTCATATTCTCTGATAAAGAGTAATAAAATATAGATTAGGATTTACTTCTAAAGTACCCTAATTCTGACTGATAAGCTTTATCTTTATGTTTTCTTCTAAATGTGTGTTTGAGGATGAATCAATAGAGTATAACCAGTTAAGAATGTTGGTGAGCCCATGTCTTGCTGAGTAGAACTTGAGATGTCATTCTTGAATGATATTTTCACTACATGCCAAGTAGAGTCCTAATCAAGGAAGTTTATGGTTAGCCCCGTCCCTTGTTTAGTTTTAAACAACTGTTTTGAATATTTCCCTTAAGAGTATGCCAAAAGTAGGCTAGGTTAAAAGCCCTTACCTGATCTTAGGTTACTTTTTATGTTTATCTTAAATGTTTTCCCTTGAGAGTATGTCAAAAGCAGGATAGGTTAAAAGTCCTTACCTGATCTTAGGCTGCCCTTTGTTTTCTTACATGTTTTCTTCTTTATCATCATTTATTAATGTTTCATACCACAAACTCAACTTAAAATATCTTATGATATAGATGACTTGCCCTTTGAAAACCCTTGATAGTTGTTGTGCAAGTAAAACCTTTTATGACTCCATAGCCCAATGGTTTAGCACTGTTTTTTGACCTATCTTCCCATGTTGAAACATCCTTCCACTGATTTTCTCCTTCACTTCACATGACCTTCTCATTTAATGATCCCCAACCAAAAACAAAGAAACAAACCCCTTATGCTTCATAACTAGCCTAACATCATATCATAAGCCTTAAAGTATATCATTCTAAAACACATATAAAGAGATCCCTCTATGAATCCAGGAGGGCTAGATCCGAGGATTCCAATGTGGTTCTGATGTTGCCTTTTCATTTGGTATGCCAAGTAGAGTCCTAATCATGAAGTTTATGGTTAGCCCCGTCCCTTGTTTAGTTTTAACAACCTGCTTGGAAGTTTTCCTCAGAGTATGCCAAAATAGGCTAGGGTTAAAGCTTCTCCTTACCTGATCTTAGGTTACTTTTTATGTTTATCTAAATGTGTTCCTCGAGAGTATGTCAAAAGCAGGATAGGTTAAAAGTCCTTACCTGATCTTAGGTCGCCTTGTTAACAAGCATGTTTTCTTCTTTATCATCATTTATTAATGTTTCATACCACAAACTCAACTTAAAATATCTTATGATATAGATGACTTGCCCTTTGAAAACCCTTGATAGTTGTTGTGCAAGTAAAACCTTTTATGACTCCATAGCCCAATGGTTTAGCACTGTTTTTTGACCTATCTTCCCATGTTGAAACATCCTTCCACTGATTTTCTCCTTCACTTCACATGACCTTCTCATTTAATGATCCCCAACCAAAAACAAAGAAACAAACCCCTTATGCTTCATAACTAGCCTAACATCATATCATAAGCCTTAAAGTATATCATTCTAAAACACATATAAAGAGATCCCTCTATGAATCCAGGAGGGCTAGATCCGAGGATTCCAATGTGGTTCTGATGTTGCCTTTTCATTTGGTATGCCAAGTAGAGTCCTAATCAAGGAAGTTTATGGTTAGCCCCGTCCCTTGTTTAGTTTTAAACAACTGTTTTGAATATTTCCCTTAAGAGTATGCCAAAAGTAGGCTAGGTTAAAAGCCCTTACCTGATCTTAGGTTACTTTTTATGTTTATCTTAAATGTTTTCCCTTGAGAGTATGTCAAAAGCAAAATAGGTTAAAAGTCCTTACCTGATCTTAGGCTGCCCTTTGTTTTCTTACATGTTTTCTTCTTTATCATCATTTATTAATGTTTCATACCACAAACTCAACTTAAAATATCTTATGATATAGATGACTTGCCCTTTGAAAACCCTTGATAGTTGTTGTGCAAGTAAAACCTTTTATGACTCCATAGCCCAATGGTTTAGCACTGTTTTTTGACCTATCTTCCCATGTTGAAACATCCTTCCACTGATTTTCTCCTTCACTTCACATGACCTTCTCATTTAATGATCCCCAACCAAAAACAAAGAAACAAACCCCTTATGCTTCATAACTAGCCTAACATCATATCATAAGCCTTAAAGTATATCATTCTAAAACACATATAAAGAGATCCCTCTATGAATCCAGGAGGGCTAGATCCGAGGATTCCAATGTGGTTCTGATGTTGCCTTTTCATTTGGTATGCCAATCTGCCAAATCACGAGACCCCAACACATTCATTTCCATATCTGTGTTCACAAACTTAAGGCCCCATAACATAATTACAATGGAACCAGTCATAATGAATCTAACATGAATATTAACTGATATATCTATTTTAACTTATTTATTGTTCTATAGTAACTTATGTTGCAACTTTGTACTTAATTAATATTATAAACACCAAGTTGATATACCTCTCTTGAGCTTGAAGAGAACCCACTCTAAACTCATAGATGTTGTTGAGGATGCAATGGAAATGTTTCTGAGTTTCTCCAAGCTTGTCCAAATGGTTTTGGGACTTTAAGTTTGGGAGACAAAAAAATATTAGTGCCGTTGTTTTAACAAGTTTAATTCTGTAGAATTAGTAGTTCATCTACAACACTATGATGAGGGTGAGATGGTTGAAGACCTTGTTTCTTGTTGATTGACTCCACCAAGGGACAAAACCATTTTCCTCTTCAACAAAATGACTTGTTACATGTATTCATGCTGAGAGCGAGAAACAACTTTCAAATAAAGGAGATCTCACTACTCCACAAAGAGAAATCTAACCTTTTCAATATGGCATACAATGTGAATCCCATGTCTAAAGTACTTTACGAGTTGACAGTGGTTTCGATAATATGATGGACCAAATTCCCTTCAATCAGAAAATTAAAATTCTTGAAAGCGATCATAACTTAGGTAAATAGGAAGATTTTGATGATGATGTGCCCCTTAAAATAGAGTGAAAAAAATAGACCTTCCCCTGTAAGTAAATCCCAATGTTGTCATATAAAAATACTCATCCACTCATCCCAGTACAGGGGATGTTCAGCTCCTCAAATACATGAATGATGCTACATTTTTCAACAGTGAGCACATACTTTTGAATAAGAGTACTTTGAAGTTGTTGATTGTAATGAACAAATTCTAGGTTTTGTAAACATTTGAAGTTTTGTTTAAAATTTCGTATGTAATGCTAATTTTTGAGCTAATAACAATAAATATGTATTGTCTTTTCTGCTTGTTTTTCTGAACATAATGATTAATCACCTGAAGTTATGGATGAAAAAGGAGGCATGTGAAGCTCCTAAGTTTGATAAGAATAGTCCATGTGCTTTGAATGCCTCATTTGATGAATAATATGATGGCTGTGAGGCGAGAAATAGGCATATTTTCCATCAAGCGATAGTGAGAAAGCAAGAGGCTCAAGCAAAAGTACCAGAAAACAATAAGTGCCCCTTTTTTTGGCATCACCCCTCCTGTCATTCCTGTATAGAGTTGGCTCTTGAAGGATTAAAAAATTTTCTAAATTTAAGAATGGAAGTGATGAGGTGTATTCCAAAGATGGCTTCTCCAGGTGATGCATTCATCCTAGATATTGAAGATGGAACTCATGCCAAAATAGGACTGTTGGAGTGAAAGGGGAACATGTCTGCAAATTTTGTTAAGAATGCAAGGATAACTCAACATATTTCACTTGCATGGTGGTTTTTAATATGCTTTTTAAGTCAATTGATACAAAGGACCTCCAAATCTTCTTTGGGATCTGCTAAAATATTTAGTTATACCTCTGTAAGTGTGTTGTAGCAAACCCTAATTCTCCCTTCTGTAATGTGTTGTAGTATTTCTCAAAGGCACATCTCTCTAGAAGTAATTTGTGTGAACAATATTACTTTTGAAAAATTGTTGTTGGATTAGTGTTTTTTATGATGTGTCTATAGCCTCTGCGATTGATAGTGTGAATGTACTTATCACACCACCATCTTATTCCCTTCTGCCACCTCCCATGTCTCACTTCCATCTCAAGTTTCAGCCATCTATTTAGAGTGTGGCTTTCATATAATTATACTGAAAGTACCTAGCTGTGAGTTTCTGTATGAAAATTCCATAGCCAGTTTAGTCTTTCATATTCTTGAAACTCCATGGATGCAGAGTATCCCACTACCATGTGACATATTTTGAGATTCTACTCTACTATTGTCATCCCTATTGTTTGACAAAAAATGATACTTATGTCCTAATGATCCAATATGTGGAGTTCTGGGCTAATTAACACTCTTCAACTTCACTCTGACTCCCGTATTAACTTCCAAGTGAAACAAAAAAGTTGAGTTCATCATGAGGGACAAATTTTTATAGAATATGGGAATCCACTAAGATCTAGATGTTGCTTAATTGATAATTCTTTTCCACAAGTTGTTTCATATTTTCATTTTCCTCCAAATCAAAAGAATGAGCATCATTTTTCTATTAATATTTTTCAAGAAATGTAATCAAGTGTGCATGTAAATTTTATTTCTTCTCGTACCAATCATCTTCTTTAATGGGACTATACATCTGCATATTTGTGACAAGGGAATTCTCAAATGGATTTACAGCTACCTCATTTTCCATGGCCTAATTTTGCAGCATAATTCAAACTACAGTCATATTCCAACCCTGAAAATGTTAAGTACCCCTTTTTTTCTCTTAAACCTATTTGGCTTCCCCCCTTAACAATTTGGCTCCAGAATAAAAGAGAAATGATTCCCCGTTTGAAGCCAAATAATTTTCTCAACAATTGTACATTGGTTGTCCAAAATTGCTTTGCCAATAACTAGTGTGCTTCTCATCTTTCTCCTTGGATTATTGCACTCCTAAAATCCATAGTGGTCCTTTTCTTTTATATCCACTAAAAGTTGAAAATTATATTTATAAACCCAAAAACATTGCACCAGGCTTGTGTTTTAAAAGTTGTGGAAGAGTAGTTTAATCGGCAGTTTTTTGTGTGGCCCTACAATATAAATTTTATTTAATGTTGCATATACAAAGAGTATATTTTTACTGTTATAAAACCATGGGCTTTGTTATGACCACACTGTTACAACAATCAGAGGTTTCATATCGGGTTGTTATGATATATATGTATTTGTTGTCTAGATTCTGCAATTTGTAATTGGGGGTATCAGGAATATCTAGAATTAGAACAAAATCCTCTTGAAGAAATCAAGTTGTGGTGGGCGAGGAACAATGAGAAATATTACGGCACCTTATAATGTGATCTCACCTTCGGTATGGGGTTCACCTGTTACATTTTTGTTGGGTGGAGTGGGTTCCATGATGGCATTGATAACTTTTGCTATTATCATTCTGGCTTGCTCCTATGTGTGGGATTCCAGTGCTTATGTTTTTGTGAAATTACTGAGTTTAATCAGCATTGTTATTGATTCTTCAGTAGCCTTTGTTAGGGCACAAAAATTTCTCTGTCGAGTATTATCAAAAATAAATTTTGACTAGGAAATTATTGCTCTTGGGTCATACCATTGTATTAAGAATGCACATAGTTATTGCTCTTGGGTCATATTACTGCTCTTGGGTCATACCATTGGAAATTATTGCTCTTGGTTCATATCTTGTGTGACATGCTGGGTGATGATTCAAGACAATTTTTCAAAATCCCATGAATCTCGAGCATGCTTATTTGGGATTGTCATCAGTCAGCTTAGCATGCAGTTAATATTGAGAGTTTTAGGAGGAAAAAATGGTGTGTCTGTTACAGGCATGATAGAATTTAGGGCTTCTTGTATGCAGCTTTGTTGGGTTTCATTTGGGCAAGTGTTAATTTGTGAAAATTATGATCCTTGATGGGAAAAATCATTTTTTTATTTTGTTAAATATATCTTTCATAAAAAGAGGTCCTCAAAAAATTACAATTTTGAAAAAACTCTACATTTAAGAATGTTTTGTATGCATGCTTGTACCTAAAAAATTTCAGGGTGTGGATATGGTGGTGTAGGGAATTTGATGTAGCTTGGGTTACAAAATTATATCTAATGATTTTCTTCAACCGGAGAAACAAGAGGGTTTATGTGAGCTTGTTAGCTTACAAACCTGCATTGTGAAACCTATGAAGGAACTATGTAGTATAAGAAATTAGCATGTGGTTGCTATTAATTACTCCTGTATTTGGACTGGTGATTTTCCAGTCACATAGGGTTGTCCATAGCGATCATATACTGTTCACAACCTAGCAAGTATGCATAAATAACACAGGGTGACCGGCACACAAAATGTCTTTTCTTGAGATACATGCAAGAAACCAAGGACAAAGGTAAACATTTAGTAAAAATAAGATAAGTGAGATTTAATTTCACGAACCAACTGTTATTGCCTAAATCCACCTCAGGCTGAAGGAAGGCAGAATTCAGGGTAACACCAAACCACACTCAGCCTCGTAGCTAGCCCTATGAGGACAGGAGAGGGCTCTCTCCAGGTCAATCTCAACAAAATTATTCAATGGGGCTTGAGATGACTGAAACAACAGCTGATCTTAGGCTAGATATGAAAATAGGAGGATTTGTTTGGATTTTTTTTGAGGTTTTGTTGGAAAAGGGGAAAGGCAATTTTGGGCTTGGGGATGAGGCCAATTTCTTGCAGAATTCAAGTTGGGGTGAGGAAGGCGACGACTTTGATGTCTTAGATTAATTGAATGGGTTGAAAATACTGCTGAGGAGATGAAGAGGGCAAGAGAGTGCAAGGATCCTCTTCAAACCGACGAAAAACATATAAAAATAAACAAAAGTTTAAGGCAGAGCACCAGCAAACTAATGAATTCTACCTTAGTTACTCATTTGTTTAATTCAGAAGAAAAGAGAAGGGAAATGGCATACATATAATATTAATGAAACTTACTAATACATAGAGAAAAACATCATCAAAACTCAGAGCCACAAGAATCCCAACAAGTGCTACAAAACTCTAGTCTTTCCTTTGCCAAAAAGCTGAAATGAATATACAATGAGGTGCCCAACTTTTCCCAAGAGTCCAACCCTGAAAATGTCTTAGAAAATACATAATATAGACCATCCTAACCCCTTCCCATGCCTCTAGGGGTCGAGCTCCTCCTTCTAGGAGCTGTTTCAACCAACTCTAAACATGGAACTGAAATCTAGGCAGCCAAACAACTTGCCTCTATATGCTAGGAAACTGATCCATTCATTTACTTTTCACTTTTTAGTGAATGAATCTTCTAGAACAAGTAAATATGAGCCAAAATTACATCATAACCATCAAATTACATCAAGATAGATCAGTAGTTACATCAAAAAGTGAAACTAGTCAAAACCGGGCGAATTTGTGAGCTGAAGAGTCAAAATTGGGCCAAAATCCTCTATGCGCCACGCCAGAAAACTCAATGTGCCGTGCCACTTTGAGCCTATTTTTGAGGCACTTCCTGAAGTCCCAATTGATCTCATGATAGCTCGTTGGAAATCCCTACCTGTCTGCTATCCAACCCAAGTGGAAGTTTTGGATTTGGATGTCATTTGCCCCTCCAAAACTGCAATCTCCCAAGACTGGTTCCTGCTGGTGCAAAAAGTGGCAGAAAGGCCATTTTTGGAGTGTTTTTGACCTTTAAGACCACCCAGAACTTGATGAAATATCTCAGCCATTCCTGAGCATGCATAATTTACCATAACAAACCCAAAAACATCAAGTTTTCCTCCAGAAGATGTCCTAATCATAAGCGCGCGTCGGGTGGCGCGACGCGTCGGGTAGAAAAACCTGTTTTGCAACCAAAATTTTCAAAAAT
The DNA here is from genome assembly GCA_034641835.2 of Pinus albicaulis. Taxonomy (NCBI): domain Eukaryota; kingdom Viridiplantae; phylum Streptophyta; class Pinopsida; order Pinales; family Pinaceae; genus Pinus; species Pinus albicaulis. The sequence goes on from CM076570.1 coordinate 1,064,232,459, forward strand.
GACAAAATTTACTCCAAATTTGCTGAAATTTGGAGTGAAGGTCTGCCATCATGTCTCATGCTCAGCCAAGGAAGCTTCGGCCAAGATTCGGAGCCGATCATGCGTTTTGCGACATTTCAGTGCTCTCCTCAATCTCGCCTTCAGGATCTTCATCCTGGCTTTGCAAATGTGTGTGCGGGCCCAATAGTGGTTCTTCATGTGCCTGAGCAAGTATTTGTCCCTATTGGCCTTCGCCAACAACTTCTCAAGATGTTTGTTGACTCTCTCAAGCCAAATCTGCCGCTCAAAAAGTGTCATGTCACCTGGTCTCTTTCGGGCCAATTCCCGATCTTCACGGATTCTCTGTAGCTCCATGATTGTGTGCTAATCCTCCAGTTGTTTATTCCACTGCTCCAAGTAATTTATAACCCACTGAGCTCTCTGCAATTTCTCGGTCAGTGTGTCGATCTCAGCTTTTTGCTCCTGGATGATTTCTTTCAGCTTTGAGCTGGGAGAGCTTGAATCAACATCGATGAGTGTAAAATCAGTGTCTTGGCCTCCTGAAGGGCCCTAATCATGCATAGGCCTCTTGCCTCGGTCCTGTACCTGTGCTGATGTCAAAGGCGAGACCCCTTCCACGCCAAGTGGAGATAGTACTCATTGTGCTGCTGCAAATAAGGCTCTGTGGCCTCTCTGATATGTCACACACACTGGAGCACTGAGAGGCTCAGTCTCGGTAACATCAAACTGATGTGAAGGCTCTCCCTCATCATGAACAATATCGGGAGGAGGCTGGAGGGCTGCAAAGAAGTCACAGGAAATGAACTCATCCCATGCAATGCCCTGCAATCCAAGCTGATGTACTACAATAATTTTGATGAGTGCATAATGATAAATGATGTTATGCTGCTGCTCTGGAGTCTTCCTCTGCACCAGGGTAGTCATCCGCTCTATGTTTCGACACATGAAATATGGAATACTCATCAGTCTCACTCTCGTAAAATGCATCAAAAGTCTGATGTGGTATGCATAAAGACGTTAGAAACGGCCCTCACAGTTGAAATATCTGATGATGAGTTTCATCAATGGTGCATAGGACTCCTTTAGAAACCAGAATGGAAATACCCTGCTCAGCTGCCTCAAATATCCAGGCCTGATGTAAGGCTCATAATATGCTCTATCCAGCTGTTTTCTCTTATTCCACTCTTCACCAATATTTGGTATCCCGGTCGCCTCAGAAATCGTCTCTGGTGTCAAAGTGAAGTTTACTCCAGCAAGGTTTACATGACCATCACACAAATGTAAAACAAATAAGAAAACCAACTCCTGATGGTGCTGAATTTGAGATATCATCTCAGAATACTGAAAACATGACTGTTGCTGAAAGCATGTCATTGCAAGCGGGCAGGCCTGCAATTGAGCCAAAGAAGTGGGCTCCTCTCTGACGTGCCTGCCACTTTTATGAGACCTCCTCTATACATTTAGCTCGGTGGTTGAGTCACTTTCTTGCTCATATCCCTGCTCATATGATGAATTTGTCTCTGACATGGTGCTGAAAACAAGGTGTTTGACAAGTATATGATGATATATATGTGGTGAAAACAAGAGTTTGTCTTTCAATACCAAGTGTGCCACATATGAAATAAGAGGATGTGAGGAAATATACAGTGGGATAATGGACTATCAAGTGAAATTGGAATGAAAGGACAGTCACTTGACAGCTTGAGGGAATTTCAAGATTTGGAGACTTTATAAGTGATATGGGAGTGGGAGATAATGATGGGGATAGTTTTTAGGGATAGGAGTAAATGAAATGACAAAATATACCTGGGTTAAGTGAAATCAAGGATATAGAAACAGTCCTTGAATGTTTTGGGAATTAGGAATTTATCAATGATATGAAGGAAGGGATGTGATAGACAATGATAGGATTCAAGGATGAAAACATGGGAAAAAAGGGTATAAGGGATATGGGACAGTGGGAATAGGAGAGGGGATTATGATAACAATATGAAAACAGTGACGGGAACACAAATGAAAATGGGGTGGGAGCGTTTAAGACCAATAGTCAAATTACAACACTTCTTTTCGAACCCTAGGAAGAAGATTTTAATATGGATATGGATATGGACAAAAAATCTAATGTCTTCGCCTTTAAACCACACCACACATAACTAAAATCACTGAACAACCATGGTCGAACTTACTTGGAGAAAAATGAGCTTAATCGAATTGACTTTTTTATGGAGCGGAGATGAATTTTTTGCCTTGGAGGCTCTGTGCGCCACGCACAAGCCCAGTGCGCCGCGTCCTGTGGATGCGCTGCGCTAGAAGAGAAATACACTGTATGAAAATGCCCAATGCGCCGCGCAGCCCCAGTGCGTTGCGCGCTTACCCAATGCGCCGCGCAGCCTTGAACACAGTCTTGGTTTTTCAAAATTACAAAATCGCCCTTTCACCACTGAAATTCGACTTCAATCAACCTCTTTGAATGCAAATGGCATTGATAAACATTGGAATATCTATATAGATTCATGGCTTTGATTTTCTCTTTGTAAAGACCCACTTTGTAATGTTTCACATCGGCACTTTTTCACCTTTTAATACAACTCTGTTTTTCAAATTTCCTTTTGATTTTTGGCTTGAAATGATGGTTTTTCTTGGTTGATTTTTGTAGGGATAGTGGCATTGAACTTCGGCAAAGGATGACTAGAGTCTGCATTTGAAGTACTTCATGGTGGAAAACTTTAAAATACATATTTATTACAAACAATAAATTTGACAATTTCTTCCTCAAAACAGAGTTTTGAAGAAGAAATATCCTCAAGCATTATTGACGATGAAAATCTTGAAATGAAGACGTATTGAAGACATCCTCATGGCCTGCGAGCATTATTTAACATTTCTGAAGACCAAATCCTAGACCTAGAAAGACCTAAAAACCCTAAAATAACTATTTTCTGACCAAAAGACCGTCTATGACTGTAAATGAGTTTTAAAACAGATTTTATGAACAAACCTAAGCCAAAAGGTACAAGGCATGAGGGGAATGAATGACAAGGCCCGTCCATCAGATAATGGCATGCCCCTAACAGAATGTAGATGAATGAACTGAATGGGACACATAAAAATGAAATGCAATAAGAGAAATTATCTCTGATGGAGGGATGACAAGACCGACTCTAACACTAACTACAACTATGAAATTAAATTAAAAAAAAAATCACCAAGGCCAATCCACATCACTATAACAAAAGATAATTATTCAACTATGAGATGCAAGGAGCTGAAAAGACACTGTATCATTGAATCCTATCTCCATATTAATCAAAATATTCTTTATATCAAAATGATAAATACAAAATTTGATGTTGTAACAAGCAATGTACACAGTGAGGACAACAATGAAAGAAGATTGGAAATGAGGGAATGAAGATGCTGCATAGTAGACTGCTCTCAAATTCTGTGTCTTCAGAAGAAAATAACATATCAGAGGAGACTCGTGATTCATATGGTGAGGAATCTCTAAATGAGAGTGCCTTTAAACATTTTAACTCTCGGTTAAATGAAAATCTTGGGAGTAGGGCAACATCAGAAAACATGAAATTGGGAGCAGGGCAACATCACAAAGCGTGCAACGTTCTTTTTAACCTGTGTGTTTGTTTCCATTGGTTTTTTTACGTGTGTGTTTTTTGTCGTTAGATGGTGAGGAATATTTTAATGAGAGAGTGTCTTTAAACATTTCAACTATCGGTTAAATGAAAATCTTGGAAGTAGGGAAAAATCACAAAGCGTGAAATTGGGAGCAGGGAAACATCAAAATACGTGAAATTGGTTTGCAATGTTTAAATTGGGAGCATGGCAACATCAAAAAACATGAAATTGGTCTGCAATGTTTTTTTTTACCTGTGAAATTGTTATCGTTGGTATTGCAACATTCCACTATCGTCGGTATTCAAACGTAAATCCTCCACTGGTATTTTGTGTTTGTTTCTGTCGATACTGCGACATTTAACTACTGTCGGTCTTATGAAGATATTTAGTCACGTTGGTATTGCAACGAAGATATGGTAGTGTCGGACTAGCGACGTTTGGAGGCGTCGGACTAGAAACATTTGGAGGAAAGGACCAACAATGTTTGAGGGCATCGGAATAGCGACACCTTATCCCGTCGGAACTGCGACGCTTCAATAAATGTCGGAACTGCGACACCAATTTAAAACATTGGAGCTAGCGTCTCTATATCGATGTTTAAGTCAAGTTTCAGAAGTCCGACATGAGGATAAACCACATTTTGGCGCACCTCAAAACGTTGCTCTTGGGTTTCCTATGTGTCGTAAGAGTGACATTTTGGCCGTCGAAATTTGGGACAAATGTGCTAGTGTATAGAACAAAATAAAGTTGGAGACTAGTATCTTTACCAGAATTATACAAAGGTTCAAATCTATGGGTTTGACCTTCCTCCATATAGATTACCAATGTTTGTGCTAGTGAGAATTTTTCCCTTGAATACATTAGACAGATGCTAAATATGAATGACTTACATTTCGTGTCAAGAAAAAATAAATCAAAATTCAAATTGAAGGAATATTTTGGGCCTTACATTGTAAATACTAGAGCAGCAACAAAAGAGGTGGATGAGTTATTGAAGCATATGAAGTTTAAGTTAAGCTTCATGTAACAACCTAGGTGAAAATTGCATGTAATAAAATTAAGTCTAATAACCATGGTTGATGAGACACTTATTCCAAGCTGAATGTTGGGAAAAAACATCCTAGTGGGTGTTCATTTGGTTTATTATGGCTAAGGAAATTGGAAAAGGCAAAGGAAAAGGAATTTGGAAAGGAAAAATGGAAATGTTGGCACATTTATTTATGAAAATAATGGAAATTAGGAGAAAAGGGAGATGAAAGGTCACATGTTGCATGTGAGGAGGAAATTGATTGAAAATAATGGAAAATGAAGAAAATATAGGCCTCTTCTATAATAAGGCTTTTGAGGATCAGTTAATAGTACATTTTTGGAGCTCTCTCATTATTCTCTCACTCTTAGAAACTTAGAGTTTTTGGAGAACTTTGGCATTACATAAAGAAAATAAAGAAATCAGGAAGAAGGAGGAAGCAAGAAAGGAGGAGAAAGAATCAAGCATCTACAGTAGTATTCTTTACACGTATTGATTTGCATGTATGATTTCCTTTCTACATTAGGAATGCATGGTATTGCATGTGGTTCTTTGATGTCTTGGCATGGGTTTTTCTAGGTGTGATAATGTATTTAGCCTAGCCTTGTATTTACCGGATAGCCATGGTGTTGTGGATTTCTCATGTTTGGTTTAGCTAGATTGCTAGATGGATTTGAAGTTGAGTGAGGTGGATCTTCGAATGATTATAGAACCGGTTCATTTGTTGCCTCAATTTAGGGCCTATTAATTTTCTCTTGGATTGTAGTAAAGCCTGAGAGGTGGTGGTTTTCTCTCCATTTAGGACTAGGAATATCGGGTTGGGATTGTGGTAAAGCCTAGAGAGTATGTATCAATTTATGGCCTAGTGGCCCCTGATTCAGAATATGGGTTGCATTAAAACCTAAAAGACTAGGAGATAGGGAAATTCCTCACGGTTTAGGCAGAGAGAATTCGGTGATATCCATGCTTGTGTTAGGCTTAGTGATCGAGTGTAGATCACGGTAAAACTTTGTTTATGACTGATGAGGGTGAGGTGGTTTAGCCTTGGGATGCCCTGGTTGGTCCTTTCGGTTTGAGTCCCACACTCATGATGGGAATATGGCAAGGGGTCAATTAGCTAAAGAGAGATTTAGATCAGCCAATCTATGGTCAGGTGGAATGTCGAAGTCCCATCGTTGGTTTGTTTTTATACTCATTAATGAGAAGCTCATTCCTTTGGTATTTGATGTATAATTGAACTAGTTATTATGAGGATTCTATTGATGTTGTATCCATGGTATTTTGTTGTTATTGTGATAGTTATAATCATGTATTTACTCAATGATGATGTATGACTCTATCCATGTTTTTACTTATGAATGAGTGAAAAATGGATCTATGGTCAAATAGATTTTATTGAAACTAATGATGTAAGGTATAAATGCTTCTTAGATATTTTCATATAATTATGAGACCCCTATGTTTGAATATATTGTTTACACCTGTAGATGCAATGTTTGTGACATGTTTGACGAAATTCCTGTCATGGCTAGGAGGGGTCCAGATGAGTTCCTGATGATGTTATTGATATGGTACCTTTTTTTTAATCTTATTTTTCATCTCCTAAAGTTTCATGAAGTTTTGGGTAGTGAACTGGGCTTTGGGGTTGAAAAGGTGGCACAAATCTTGGAGTTGGAGGCAAATAATTGACCTATTGGGGCCTTGGCCGCATGCTTGTTGTGTTGTGCCTGTAGCTATAGGCTCCAAGATGCTACCTTTCCTTGGCATACCTACGGTGATGGTCCAAAAGGGTCAAAAGGTTAGTCTCCCTCAGCGGTCAAAGGTCTGGAAGGTTGGGTTTCCTCCTGAAGATGTTTTTGATGTTGTGTAAGGTGTGTTTATCTTGTTTTCGTCGGTTCCACTTCCTTAAGGTCATCTAGGAGGTTGAATCTCATATTAGTAGCCTCTCATCACCAGTTTACCCCGGTTGGTCGGTTACTTGGGTAGATGTGTTAAGAAGGTGTTACAGAGTGGTATCAAATCATGGATCAACTCTTGGGTTGGATGGGCGGTGTGGTTATCATGCTTTTCTATTGGTTTCATATGTGTTTCTCATACCTATGGTGTATGTTTTTGTTGCATATGTGTTGTGTTGGCCATGGTGGAAGTGGTGTCGCCGCGGAAGGACTGATGGTGTTGTTATCAACATGTTGTCATGTGTATATGACTAATTATGTATTGTCCATTCCTGTGTATTATGTATACACACGTGCTTACATATTGTTACATGTTTTATATGCATTTATTTTTTATTCTAGGTCACATATTGATCATGCTTGTGTGTTTTCCGTGTATGCTTTCTTGAGTGATGTCATATGTTGAACATGCATTGGTAGTTCATGCTCGGTTACATGTTTCTTATACTGGTGTATGGTCTGTGCTTGTGATGGTGTGGTCAAGTTGCGTTGGTATGCATGTGAATTAGTTCATGTTGTGTACTTGCTATGGTAATGCATCTATGACTGGAGTCCAACTAGAATCATGATTATGCGCTAGTATACCATGTGTTAAGAATTTATTTGTTGCTATAATTTTGTATATACATGTATTATGTTGATTGGTTGATCTTGCAGGAACTATCCTCCCCAAATTACACTAAGGTACGTTGGATTATTTTTATTTGGTTTAACTAAAATATTATACCTTTCAGGAGAAAGATCAACATGGGTAAACATATGGTATACTACAAGGACTCTCCCTATGAGTCATATGAGCAGCATGGTGGGCAATCTTCTTATTTGGCAGACACATTAAAAATCCTAAAGGAAGAAATAAGGATTTTTCAGGAAGACAATGAAAGACTCATACAGGCACAAGGGAAATAAGCATAGGTGAATGAAATAATTCTTCAGAGCTTGTCATATTTGCAGAAACAAGGGCCACTTACGATCAACTAGGGATAGGAGAACAAAACTAATGGGGAATATGGAAGTAGGTATCATAATAGCGACAGGTCAGATAGAGTTCATACATTGAAAGATGGAAGGTTCTTGGACACTCCAGATAGGAGGGGTGATGAGTACAAGTATCATCCTAGTTATGGTTCAGATAGACATCATGATCATCATCGATATCATATTTACAGGAGGTGTGAAAAGGGATACATGTAGGATGAATCTAAGAAAGAAAAGCCACCTACTTTTGATGGGGACTTGAAGAAACCAGAAGAAGCATAAGCTTAGATACTTGGGATGAAGAATTTATTTGAGTTTCATGAGTACTCATATAACATGAACGCTAGGATTGTTATCCTTGTCCTTGGAGGTAAATAAGACTTAGGTGGGAAGATGTGAAGTAGGTTAGACACATCAGGATATATTACTTGAGTTGGCATGAGTTCAAAATATTTTTTAGGAAGAAATAATTGTTAGAGACGTACTACGACAAAAAGGCCAAAGAATTTTATGAGCTAAAGATGGGATCAATGGCAGAGGAGGAGTACACAACAAAGTTCTAGGAGCTATTGAGGTATGTACCATATCTTGAGGACAAGAAGGCTAAATTTCAACGATTTTTCAGTAGTTTTCCATTAGCATTCAGAGATCGTATTGAGTACGATGAGACTAATACACTCAAGGAAGTCACTGGGAAGCTAAGGCATTGCTATGAACAGTCAAAACATAAGAATGAATCTTAGCAAGGATGGAAAGGGAAGGACAAAGGTAAAGGTAAATGGAAACAAAAAATGTGGCACCACAAAATAAGTTTAATGCAGGTGGACAAGGACATAGGCCATAAAAACATCATGGAGGTAATGGTATGGAAAAATTGGAGTGTTGGACATGCGGTGAGGAGCATCCTAAGAGACATTGTGCTGGGTTGATGGGGCCTAGACTCAGGTTCAATGTGACTGCGCAGTCCAACAAAACCCACTATTATCGGCCCTTTTAGAAAAGATCTATTTGCGCATATCAAAGTCTTTCCTTAGGAAATATAAGGGGATGCTAGAACCATGTTTTTGCATCGAGAGGGATAGAGGATTGTGGATTTATGGATTTTCCTTATTAAAAGGGCTTTGTAGGTCAAATCTATCAATAATACAAGATTTTTTCAACACATCTGTTGAACTTACTACAGACTGTGAGATCTTACTTATTCATGCATTAGACAAAGTACTCAAACCATATGCCAGACTGCACTATTCAATTACAGATCAAAACCATTATTCAGCATAGATATTCATACATAGTAAGTAAAATCAACAAACATCAAGATAAAATTAGATGTTTCTCACCAAGTCTTTGATTAATGGTCAGATCCTTCTCATACATTCGCTTTCCACCCTATGCACACAACTGCAGGGGTATGTGCACACAACTATAGAATTCCTAAGGTCTCCATGCACATTATTGCAGGAGCTTTTCCTCTAACTCAAAACAATATTACATCCAAATGCATCTCATCAAATCTATCGTTATCCTCCCTTTTCTCTAACCTCTATCTAAACTCCTTATATAGGTTTGAAATTTACAATACCGTGGTCAAAAACCATGGGCAGGGTTTAAAATTCACAAAAATGTCCCATCCCATTACATAATAAGGGGCTTTGAAAAACCCCAAAGCCCCTAAGACTCAAAATAGACTTCGCATTGCACGCTTCTCTCCTTGATCTGTGGAGTCTTTATTTTCTTCTTACTTCGCAGGGATCCCATCTCCAACAGGCCCCCAAAAAAAATTTGGGACTCGTCCCGAGTCACAAATGTGGTGTGTCATCGATATTTTCTCTAATTCCGCTCAAGGCATCCTTCAGTGGTGGAATTGTTTCAGCTCATTGTTTTTCAAAATATTTGACTTCTCCGAGCAGTGTTTCTATGATGGACTTAGTTTCTTTCTAGTCCAATCCTCTCTAATTCATGAAAATCACTTTGAGCTTCTTTTCAACAGTTTGGGAGAGCTGACTAGCTTCAGTTTCCCATGGATTCATTCTAGGTACCAGTAGCTACTCCTTCCTGCACAACGCCTCAACCTGTTCTTGTATGAATTTACCCTCTTGGAGATGGGTAAGCCATTGTATTAGTGCTAATGTATTTTCAATGACCTTAATCTTATCCATTTGTTCCATGTTTTCACGCACTTCGACCTTGATCTTTTGTACCTGAAGGTCCTCCTACAGATAGGACCTTACATCTAGAGCTTCTCCAAATATGTTTGCATACTCCTGTATGCGGGACTCAATCTGTTTTGTGGCAGATTTTATCTCTGTTGGGCACTGCTCTCATACTTCTGGCAGAGTGGCAGGTTGTAATTGCAGCTACATCTCAATGATATTCATCTACATTTCCATACATACTTTTTTGACTTTAGCCTTAGAGTCCTTGATAGTTGTGGCCAGTTTGGCCACTTTTTCCTCAAGCGCAGTTGTAGCTTGAATCTAGAGCTCTGGTAGCTCACTGCAAGCCTTAGAGATATCCTCCTCCAACTTCTATCATTGTGCTGCTGCAGCCTCACACTCTTGGACAACCATATGCTTTTCCTCAAGCATTCTCTTTCTTTCTCACTGGACGTCCTGAATGATCAAAAGAGCATGTTGTTCTCGAATCTTCAATTTTTCATCAATTCCCTTATGGAACTCAGGTAGAGCCTATAATGGCATTGCAGCAAGATTCAACTTCGTGTTATGCCAAAGGACTGCCTGCTTCATCTTCTCATTTGTGAAAAAACACAAATTTATTGTAGGAATAGGCACTGTACGAGTATCATAGGTCAGTGCCAATTCATGCACTATTGTCCTTGCATTGGTTCATGCCCCACTTGGAGGAATCATGCTCGCTTGCAACCTTCTCGCCTCACTCACGCTCGCATGGACTGCTTTGGCCTACACCTGCAATTCCTTCAACCCTTTATGTAAATCTTCCAACACTGTCTTGTATTTCTCTTCGATGTTTCCCCATAAATCCTTAGTGATCTGCCGCACAGTATCTCCTATCTCATCAATGTTCCCCTTAGTGAGGACCATTTTTGTCAACCTAGCGCACCTGTCAAACTTTACCTTCTTTCTTAAGCCACCCTTCTGTGGTTGCCTTCTCTTGGTGGTAAAACGAGGGGAGAGGTCAGATGGATCTATGCTGAGATCACCACCAAGAATATCATCCCCTCTAGTCTCCAATATTTCCTTCTCTATATGCAAATCCACTTCAGTGTCCTTTCCAGTAATAATTGTCACTTTTAGGTCCTTCTTCCATGTTTGTGTTAACCAATAACTCGGCCAGTGTCTGATGATGGCTTCCACATATTCTTCTTCGACCAGGTACGACAACTCGAACCAAACCCCAGTGTGGTCCTTATTTGCCTGAATGTATATGTGATGGAAGTCTTCTTTGAATTCTGTAACCTGTCGATACTTATCCACAATTCTTGGTGATAACCGGGGCTTTTGGTTAATTACGGTCTGTAAAGTCATCTCAAATAACACCCAGAAAAATTGTTTGGCCATAACCCTCAATGGATTTTTCGAATGCCACAACGAATCATATCTCGATTCTTCACATAGATCGAGGTACGCAATGTTGAACTACGACTGCTCGGGCTCTGTCCAGTAAATTTACTAAGTAAACTAACGCAGGTGTTTTAATTGTCAATCCGAGTCTGTAGACTTGGAAGCAAGTCCAAAGTATATGGATTTCAGGTAAAGCCAATTTTGGAAGGCAAGGCTCAAATTTTGAAGGAAATGCATATTAAAAATATGTTCTAAGTTTAAAGGTTAATGGAAATGAATATTACAAATATAAGTTATAACTAAAAAGTCTTCGATTCAATATGCAGTAAGCGAAGGAAGATGCTCCTAACTTAGGAGGTCTTGGTTGTCATTCCCCATAGTACTTTCCTCAAGAAGAGAAACTAAAGAGCAACAGTTTGTGATGTGTAGAAAGCAAGAGAAGAGTCTCCTAACTTAGGAGGTCATGATTTTCCTTCCTCATATCTCTACTCCAACAACATTACCATTGCATCAAATCATAAACTGGAATTCAAGAAAAAATTCAAGAATGCAAAAGGATGATTTTTAGTTGTGATTCATAACTTGATAGAAAGAGAATTTAACTTAAATACTTAGTTGTCATTTCATACACAAATTATATTTTAAACCAAAATCATCCAAAAACCATACAGAAATCATAACACATCTAATTAACTGAATCATAAAACTAAAACAAGAAATACTGAATCAAAACTATGGTAATTTATGCAAAATTTAACCAAAGTGTACTTAGCTTGGTATGGGGGCCCTCCAACCTTGCCTTGTACACCTGAGGGATTTTTCAGCTACAACTAACTTAATAAAGCATCCACAGCATGAACATCAAATAAAATAGTAGAAATGATTCTTCAAATTATCTCAAAAGTCTCCAATAATCTCAATACCAAATTACACATGTTACATATCTAAATGGTCCATAAACTTTGTTTAAATAGGAAAATCATAAAAAAAAAATTCTATAATGTCTCTAACAACCTTATAAATACTAGTCCATCCATACAAGTCGAACTCACCAAGTCTGGTTCACAAAATCAAGAAAAATCCCACAAAATAATAAATATGCCCCTTTTTAATAGGGATTCATGAATGACAGGTCAAGTTTGACCAGCATTGATCGGGCCTGTTTTTTCTCAAAGTATTCGTTCATATATCACCCAAGTGTTCTACACATATGAATTTAATGGAGCTATTACGGGAATTTTTAATGCAGTCCAAAAATTACTCTTAAAACCGAATTTTTACAAAAAAATATAAAAATAGAAAAAATTAATTTAGTTACCGGAATATGAAAAATAGGAATAAAATGAGGCATATATAGGTGAAATAATATGCAATATGGTGGCAAATAAATGGATTTAGGATAGGAAATAATGGACAAAATTGAGGGCCAACAGGCTCTTTCCATTCCATCAATGCAATGAGAAGCAAGAGCCACGCGTAGTGGATCTTATTTCCCTCTTCTTGAGATGCTCTATAATCGGAAAGGAATTAATTACAATAATATAGTGTACAATTATATACAATGCCCTTGGAAAACTCTGCAGTTAAGGCCATTACATGCACAAAAGCCTCATCTTCTCGGCTTTTCCTCATCAGATCATAGTCATTCTTCATTTTATCTGCGAACTACTTCATTATAGAACATTTGAGATCTAAAATGAGCCTCCAAAGAAAAATGTACAACCAAAATAAAATTTATAAGAACCAATAGGATTCAATATGATGATGTCAAAAATGGGGGATGATTCACCATTTTTTGGGTAAAAATGTAGAAATATTAAAAAATAATAAAATAATAAAACTACTTTTTTAACTCATATTTTCAACTTATATCCCTAAGCTTTTACTCAAATTTCGAGCGGGTGTTGGTGTCCCGTAATTTGGCAGATTGGTAAACCAAATGATAGGGTAACATCAGACCAATCTTTGGAGTCCTAGGACCTAGCCTTCCTGGACTCAGAGAGGGCTCTCTCTATGATGCGAAGGATGTGAACTTGTTCACTTTCTATGTTTGATTTTAGGCTAGTTGTTAAGCATATTTTGGTTTGTTTTGGTTTTGAGGTAAAACTGATCAAGTAAGACAAATGGAAAGAGATTTTATCAAATCAACAGGGCTACAGGGTCAGATAAAGTCAAGGATGTCTAAATGATGGACAAGGTGTACTGCAAGGCCGATTTACAAAGGTCAATGGATCCTTTGGGTGAGGTATGAGGTGAAATGAACACTAAGTTGGTGAAAAACGAAGAAGTCTTAAACATATATAGTTTGAAAGCAAATACTCATGAGGTAGGCAAAACCATTAATCTCTATGAACAATACTCAAACTGATAAACATGAAAGATAAAGGTGAGACATAGAAGCATAAGAACTCCTAGCTTTAGAAATTCACCTTCAGCTGTTGGGAAAACATATAAGATTAAACAAATAACTTAATATATGGAGAGGGAACTCCTAAACAACATATATCAAACTATCAGGAACTCTAAAACAAGTTGGTATGCATGGACAAAGGGCAAGATCGAACGAGACCTCTTTGACTTAACCTAAACAATCAATATTTCATAGAAAGGTTTCAGAAATAGAGTTTCGGGAACTTCAAATAAGCAGGGCATACCTTGAATCAGATTTGATAGCTAACCTACTGACCATTAATGAAACAAATGAAAATTTCTTGGTGGACCTAAGGAGCAGTTAAGAATTCCTTATAATGACCAAGAAGAAGAAAACATCAAAGCTATAATAAACATGAGGTTTGAGGTGCTTCCATGAGCATATCTCAACCTATACATTTCTGATATACAACAAATAAGAAGCATGAAAAATTAATGAAAACAAGAAAACATGAACAAATCAGGGAAACTTCACCATTCGCCAAGCTATGGAATCCTGCATGCAATGCTCCTCCACCATCAAGCCAAGCAAGACATTCATCCACTTCATAAGACCAATATTTTCTCCAAGCTCATAAAACTATGTATTGCTCTTAACATGTAAAGTTATCCTATTTTTACAATGAATCCTCATGGTTTATATAAGCCAAGAGCAGAAAGAGCTAACTAGAGCAAGTAGAAGGCCATTGGCCAAAGAAAAATATCTAAAACTGTCCTTGAGGCCTTACAAGGTCCAAAGCACAAAATATCTATTCAAAATATCATTTTCGGACCAAAATAGAAAAAATATTGACTTTTAGGCTCTGAAACACATGGTAGAACTTTCCTAATGCACATTTCCTTGTCCTCACACAGGAATGCAGAAATCTATCTCTGTTTTTGCAAAATTTCCAGGCGCGCAGCACCAAAAAAGGCCTTTTTGCAGCAAGGTTTTGGAGGCCTTCCCAATGTCAAAAAAGGCCCTGTGATGGCTCGTTGGAAAGCTATCAACGTATAATTTCCAAATATACTTGTGTGTTCTCAATATGATCTTTGGAAGTTTCCCAAAAAGTAGAAAAGGTGCAGATTCCCAGGGGCACAACACATGTTCAGAAAAAGTGGCAGAAAGGTGAAAAATGGTTGTTTTTGGACCTTTTGAGGGAACAAAACAAGTCCAAATGAGCTGAAAATTTTTGAGCATGCTTCTATACTACCAAGGAATTCAAAAAATGTAAAATTTTCCTGCTAAAGATGCTCTGAGAAAAAGCGCAGTGTCCGGGTTCTGCGCTCCTAGGCTTAAAAATTCACAAAAAACCAAAAAGTGTCCAATTTTGCTCAAAATTGGTGAGTGAATCCCTCAATAATCCCTAGAGACCTGTAATGAAGCTTGAGCTAATATTCCAAGCCTAGCTTGGTCTTTTCCATCTTTTGGCGTCAGGCGCCTCCTTTGGGCAGTTTTGAGTTTCTTCCTAGAAACCTGATTTCTCTTTTTATAATGCTCAGTCATATTTCTCTATAAGCCCAGATTCTTGTTTGCCTTCTCCAACTTAGCCTCAAAATGCAATTTTTCCCTTTCAAGCCATGATTCTTTGTCATGTTAAATTTCCAAGGCTAGGAGCTTAGTGAGAGGGAATTGTTGTGCTCAGGCTGATTCTTCCTCTCTCTATTTTTCTAATGCTCTCCTAAGACCCATAGTCTTAGGCCTCTTCCTAGCTTGCCCTTCTTCTTCAATATATTCTTCATAGTCGCCAATGTACTCCTCTAGCTGTACTTGTGATTTCTGAGCTTCTCTTTTGTATTTGAGCTCCTAGGCTTCATAAATGGTATGTTGGCCACTAATTTGCATGTTTTTTGTTTGTAGGAAATGAATGATATATTTTGATCTTTCCAACTCAACCTCTAAATCTCTGATTTGTGCACTTCGGTCCTCCAGGAGAGAATTGAGTATCCTGGTTTCATTGTCCTCATCACTGTCAATGTGGATGAGTTCAAATTCCCTCTCTTTTTCATGGCCGCTTTCTTGTTCTTCCATTTCCTTCTTGCCTTTGTCCTTCATGGGCTTCTTACCCTTGTCTTTCTTTGGCAATTTACCCCTGCTCCTCAATGCCCTATTGGCATTGCTTTTCACTGTTTGAGTGACATTACCTCTCATTGTTTTGGCGATTTTCCCTTTCACTAGTTTTGAAGAGGAGTGCATGGCCCCTTGCCTTTTGGAGGCAACAAACACATGCCTCCTACCTTTCTGATAAGGGATGATGAGAGGTGTCACAAACTGGGCTTGCTTAATTTGATTATGTACAGCCCTAGGACTGTCTTTTTCTTTAAGAGTGTTTTTTGTGTGTATCTCTTTGTCACTTTACTGTTTGCAGTCCCTCTGAATATCAATTTCAACATTTTTTATGCTCTTATCACCAGGAGTACCTTCAAAAATTTCATACTCTGTTTCTGCATTGTGGGAGGCACCTAGGTCTGATACTTTTTCATCTTCAAGACTATCCACTTCTTTACCCTTTCACTGTTGTTTTGATTGTCAACATTCCTTGAATCCTTACAATCACTTCCTTGTTTATTTAAAAAAACTTTGAAATCTGTTTCTGGACCATCTTCATTAATCTGGTCATTGTCATGATTGTTTTCCTCTTGTTTGGAACTGTCTGCTGTGAAGTTGTCAGTGTCTTTTTCTTCACTATGAGTCTCAACATCTTGTCCTACTTCCTCACCATGGGTATCACTGCTTGAATCTCTGTTCTATTCCTGATTTTTACTTTTATCTCTGTTTTTGTTTTGATAGTCTCCTTTTTGGCTATCTTTATCTTTGTTGTTGTCTCTACTGCCTTCCCCTTTGCTATCTTCATTTTCTCTGTTGTTTTTGCTATCTTTCCCTTGGCTATCTTTAGCTTCTCCATCACTATTTGTATCATGATCATCATTGTTTTCCTCAATGCATTCATCATATTTTCCCTCACTATTTGTATCATCTCCCTTATCTTCATTTTTTTGGTCATCACTCCTTGGCTCATCTTGATTATCATTGTTTTCTTCAGGGCCTCCGCTAATTTCTTCAATGCCATTTCCTCCTTCTTTATTTTCATTATTTTCTTCCTCATACTCATCACCCTCTTCTTGTCTTTCATCACACTCTTCCTCACTTTCATCATCTTCTTCCTTATGTTCCTCACTTTCATCATCTTCTCCCTCATGCTCCTCATCTTCCTCACAATTTTCCTCACTTTGATCATCACTGCTTTCTTCCTGATCATCACTGCTTTCTTCCTGATCATCACTGCTCTCTTCCCTATCATCAGTGTTTCCTTTAGGGCCACTACTGCTTTTTTCAGGGCCAACATTTCTCTTTTCAGGGCCACTACTGTTTTCTTCATGATCACCTTTGTTTTCTTCAGGATCATTGTTATCAGGGGAAGGTGTTTGAATAATTTTTGTTTGGGAGAGTGATTCATGGGAGGAAAGTGAATCATGGTCAGTGGAGGGTGATGAAGGGGTATGAGGAAGATTTTGAGAAGAGGATGGCACACTTTGCAGTGGGATGGAGGATGAATTGGTGAAGTCATCATGGGAAATAAAGGCTTCCCAAGGAATGCCTTGGTGCTGTAGTTGGTGAGTTACAATGATTTTGACAAGAGAGTGATGAAATAGGCTTGGCATCTACTGGGATGTGAGCTTCTTTTTCAGGATTGTGGACATTTTTTCAATGCTTTTACAAAGGAAATAAGGCATGTTCAGTAGCTTGGTCCTGGTGAAGTGCATGAGGAGCCTAATATGATAGGAGTAGATTCAGGAGAACCTACCCTCACAGGTAAAGTATTTCATGAAAATATTCATGAGGAGGGCATATCTGTCCAGTAGATGTGAAAAAGGAAAAATGGCTTTACATGCAGCTTTACAATGAGGTTTTAGAAAAGGATGATAATGGATCAAGTCAAGATGTTTCTGTTTAAACCATCTCTCTCCTATGCAAGGCATACCAGTAGCTTTAGAAATAGCTTTAGGGGTCAATTCAAACCTTACCCCTCCTAGATGAACTTTATGCCTATGAAGGCTTAGGGCAAATAATTCTGTTAACTAAGGATGGTTCTTGACTTCTTGTACCTTTTTGCAGAACTCAAAACACCCTACTTCTTGGAAGTCAAATAAGACAGAAGGGGAGGCTATCAGATCTTCGGTGTCTGTAGGTTCAAACCTATTGGGCTTCCCTCCTTTCTTATAATGTCTCCTTGGTCTTTGAGGCTCATCATTATCTTCTTGAGACATGGTGATTACTTTTCCCCTTCTTCCAATTTGTTAAAAAAAAGGATTTTTTGCTGATGAAGTGATGAGGAGAGAGGTTTTTAGGAGATTTGGACCTCTAAACAAGCTTATAGGATCAACAGAGAAACATGTTATATTTCTATCCAATTTTTTCTCTCAAGCTGTATTTGACACAACCTTAGCCCTAATTGGCGTTTTTACAACTTAAAAACACAAGGAGGAGATGCTAATTTATGGAGAATACCTCTTGAAACGTGTCCTCACAACAAAATGCAACTTCTGGGAAAAATTTGCAAATTTTGGGCCTTTCTGTAAATTTCTTGGAAGTGCTGCGCTTTTCCTTCAAGCGCGCAGCGTCGGTACGGGCACTATCTATATGAAGAGTGTGCAAAAGGTGCAATGGAGGGCGCGAAACATCGGCCTGGGCTCTATCGTCACAAGACTGTGTTGCGGCAGGCACCGTGGTGGTCACGCAGTGCCTTTTTGCCCAGGCGACAGACACAATGGTAGGCGCGCAGCACCAGCGGGCACGGGTGTTGTCTGCACGTGGAGTCGGGTGCTGTTGGGCGGCATTTCCTGCACGTCGGGCGGGAAAGAGAACGTGCAATGTTGTTCTTCAAGCGTGGAGTGTCTAGTTAAAATTTGCACTAGACACACCTACAAGCGCGCAGCGTCTGCGAAAAAATGCCTGAGGATGCTCTCCGAAATTTCAAATGTACTTCTTCTCTTGCCAAAGGTGGAATGAAAAGGAAAAAGGCCATTGGGGCTATTTATACTCCTATTTTTGAAATAATTTTGAACAAAAAACCCACTTTTGTAAAGTTTTAACTCCACCTTTCCATTGTTTTCTTTTGACTATCTTTTCAGTGAAAAAATCATTTTTGGAGCCAGTCTTCTTTTTTATTTCTAAACCAATGATTTATGGTCTGAGAAATTAATTGATTTGTGATGGAATTTGTTTGTCTTTGCAAGGCGAATTAAAAGCTGTTTTGCCTCCATAATCCTTGAAACAAGGTTGTGACTGTATTTTGTGTGACAGTTTAACTAACAAACTCTGATTGTTACTCTTTTACTGAAAATGGCACCTAGATCCTTTAAAATCAGATTTTCTCACCTTTTGGATTTCAAAATCACATATTTGATTTAGTGGAGTTTTGTACTCTTTCACTTATCTTTAGGAGATAACTAAAAAAAAAAAAAACTTTTACACCCTCTGCTATTGATGAAGGAGGTGTTGTATTTTTACCTTAGCATGCATATTTGCATTTTATCCAAATTTCTGAAACTGTCTCCAAAAAACCTTTCCACTGTGGGTCAATAATCAGATATTTGTATTTTCAAACAAATTATACCATGTTGTTTTTCTTCTTTAGTGTGACGGTACTCTTCATACTGGTCTTAGTATGTCTTTCATTTGATGGTGCATCTGACAGCCTTTGTCTTGTTTGTAGGGGCGCAGGAAAAGGCAGTTGTCCCTTTCCCAGTTATGCTTTGAGGCCCAAACTGTCCTAATGATCTTTTGCCAAAAAGCACCATGCCTTTTCATATATTACCTACCTTTTGATATTTACACAGAGGTTTTTATAAGCAGTAATTTACCTCTTATAATGACATCAAGACCTTTGTAGTAGTCTCCAGCTCACTGTTGTTCCTTTTAATCACTATAGATGACCTTTTGAAACCTTTTTAGGTATCCTTGAATTATCTTTGTAGAGAAACTCTTGATTTTACTTGTGACTTCCAGCTCACTGTAACTTTTATTCAAACTGTCAATGACTTAACTGAAACTCTCTTTGGTGCCTCTCCTTGGCTCTGTTTTGCTTTAGATTAAACATCAAGGCATCCCTGCAGAGATGCATCTGATATGATGGCTTATTCTTGGCAGATTTCACTGTTGGACCAGGAGGGCCACCTTGGAGGTTGTTTGAGTGCCTTCTTTAGAAATATGACAACCTCAGCTCTGTTTCTCATGATTTTACCCTTGATTCTCTATGAAACAGTAGTGCATAAAAATGATGGTGCATGACCTAGGGAAACCTAATTGACTTGTCTGCAAGTTTTTTTAGTTAAAGGATTTTGATTGATGGTTCAAAAACAGAGTTTTTGAACAAGACAAACCACCTTTAGATACCTTCATATGCACCACCACCTATAAACCTAGACATTTGTATGGTACTTTGAAGGGTTTTCTAGACAGACTTTTGATATCAACAATGACTTGGGCAGTTTGGAGAGTAAGAGGGAAAACTTGGCTTAACTTGACCAGACAAATTTGTGAAGTAAGAAGGCTTATGCATTAGATGTAGAATGCTATATATAGAAATAAAAACCATGGATAGAGTAAGGCTTATTAGTACAGGATGGGGTCTTGATAGGATGACCAAGTTAATCATAGCAGAGAAGAGAGGAGGGAGAGTGAAAAAATTTCTCTGAGGGGATTTCTAGAAGACATGAAGATTCTTTGAATTTGGTTTCTAGAAAACCTGGACAAAGCATATAGTCATCTAAACAAGTGAAAATTACTGATTACTAACAGTGGCTCCATTTGGGGAGGGCAGCTCCTTCTCGGGAGGTGTCCACAATTTCAGATTTCTGGCTTACGAAGACAAGTGCCTCATCCATTGGGTGGATTCTTTCTTTTCTTTTGATGTTTTACCTGAAATGTTGATTTTAAAATCTAAAAGCATGATTAGCTCAACTTCACCTTTACCTACCCAATCTATTTTTCCTAACATTTTTTCTTCCTTGAGTGCATTTGAACAGGCAAACCCCTTGACATCATTATTTTTGAAAGAGAAAAAAAACAATCTATTTCTACACTTATATCCTCTGGGAGTTCAGATTAAGCTGATGAACTCCTTTGATTCTCTACCTATACTACTCAATTGTCAAGGTTAAGCTGTTTGACAGGATTTCATTCATTAGACTAAAAACATGAAATTGAAAACTTGACCAAATTAGGATTAGACAGTCTGATTTGTCATGTGTTTGTGGCATAACAACAAGATGCACACAAATGTTATTTTTGTACAAAATGAGATTTAGAAAAATCAGGGCTAGGATACACAGTTTGCTTTTCATCCATATTTTCCTCTTTGGTTCTGTTTTGAGCGTGTGGAACAAGTTTCTTTCTTTCCTAATCTCTTTCTTTGACAAGTCAAGATTTCATAATTTGAATATCATTATTTTGACTAACTTATCAGCAATCAATTTAAAAAATGCTAAGTTATTATTAGGCTAGATAACTGAACAAGACATATTTTTGGCACTAGTAGTGGCACTTAGACTTGCGCACTTTCAATATGACTATTTTTTGGGTATGGGGTTCTACCATTTCTTTAGAATCCGCTCTCTTTTTCTACTTTTCCTGTGGTTTTTTGTATTTTCTATTTTCTGAAATTTTCTTCACACAATGATATGTACAATAAGTGAAAATTTAAAAACTAGAACTCTTGATGGAAGTAGTGTTTTAGTGTCCTACCATTGACAGGACCACCAAATGTCTCAGTTCCATCAGGTTCTTGTAAAAAGAAGGCATTATTCCCTCTAACTGAACTGATAATGTGTTAGTGTCATTCTATTCATACTTCCATCAGTGATTAAAAATTTCTCTTTTGCATTTGCATATTAGGAGTCCCATACCAATAAATTTCACCATTCCGCTAGGTCATGGATTCATTGATGGTAGTGATTTTTTTTATCAGTTTTCCCTCATGTGAAACATGTTGATTCTCCTCTCTATGGTCCTTAGTCATGAGTTACTTTCACTTTGTGAGTCATGTAAATAGGTCATAGGATGGGTCTCATTAGGTTCTAGGGTCTCATCATGGTCAAATTAATGAGTCAAGTGTTAATAAATATCAGCAAGGTCATGAGGGAATCAATAAACTCAAAGTCACAGCACCTGGAAGATCAAAGATATATTTTATTCAGTTTGATGTAATTTTCACCTCAAAACCATGCTTTGAGATGAAAACATGATACTTTGGCCTTATTATCATTCATTATGTAATTTTATGTCAGCATATGTAATAAGTCACACTTCAGAAGCTGCCATCTCCACAAAGTCATCACCCTTCCTTTCAGAGAGATTTTCCATAGCATTTTCAGCGTCAAATCATGTTCCACGTAGATTCAACATAAATATCCTGGAAAGATCTTTCCAACGGTATATTACACTCTCAAAAATGACTTCTGGATTGAAATTTATGCCTAAGTGAAGTAAAAAGTCCGCTATACCCTTAAAAAATCCCTTTTCCCACCTTTCCCTAAACTTTATATTATTAAAGTTTAATATTTTCTTTAATAAATCCCTTTTTCCCCTTCTAATCACTTAATCACATTATTAAAATCTTTAAATACAAATGCGATTAAACTTAACCACTTACCCTCCATATCCCTTTTAAATTTTATAATAACGTTTAAAACTTTGTTATTATAAAATCCCATTCCAAACCACTTCTCCTCCACACCATAGTACTTTATAATAAATTTTTAAAAAATTCTATATTATATAATCCCCGCCATTTTAAACCACTTCCCCTTCATGACCCTTTTAAACTCTATATCATATAAAGTTTAAATTTTTATATTGTAAAGTATTTCGCCGACCAAAA
The DNA here is from genome assembly GCA_034641835.2 of Pinus albicaulis. Classification (NCBI taxonomy): domain Eukaryota; kingdom Viridiplantae; phylum Streptophyta; class Pinopsida; order Pinales; family Pinaceae; genus Pinus; species Pinus albicaulis. Next base: position 1,064,254,885 of record CM076570.1, read on the forward strand.
GTCGTTTCCCTTTAAATCGCAATTGGAACATTTAAACCGTATGCCCTGATCGGCCCTTTGTGAATTGTCCGATGCGATGGTATTGACCCCGCCTGATGATATTCTAGTCGTTGATCTATCCATTTGATCGAATGGCCCATACCCAATCAGCACCTCTTGAATCTCTCCCCTCCAATTAAATTCACCCCCGATGGAAACTCGCCGATTGTAAACCCCCGACCACTCCTCTGCTGTCGATCGCATCATTAGATTCGAAGGCCCACAGCCAATCAGAACATCCCCATCAGCACTTCCAAAGAGCCCATCCCCGATTGTAAACCCCTGATTGACACCTTCCGATTATTTCTCAGTCGTCGATCGCCTAATCCCATCCGACGGCTCACAGCCCATCGCCCAATCGGCATCGACGTTTTCACATAGGTTTTGCTTCCACTCCCCTTTCACCTCCTGATTCTGATTGACCCCGAGCCCACCACATTATGTTCTGCCCTTCCATGATCAAAAGGGCCTTTCACTTTGTATAATTCAAATTTTTGTTTTATTCGTTTATACAAAGAGCTCTCTCCAATTGCATCGGCAAAGTTTCAACGTGTAATGTGCCTGCCGCGATCTCTCGATGCCGATTGCGATTATAATCCTTGTGTCCCACCATTATAAACCCTCCACTCTTTCATATAAAAAGCCTCCCTCCCTTTGTATAAACGAAAAACCATTTTTATTATATTTTCAAAGGGATTTCCCCGCTTCTTTATGACATTACCCATCAGGCCTTGCCAATCGCATCGGAATTTTTTGCTGCATCCTAATACACCTTCCCCTTCCCTAATCCCCGATTGTGATCACTCTTGTGTATGAAAACGCATCGCATAAGAATATTACCATGTTTTATTATTTATTTCCTCCCCTCTGATCTCGATTGCGATTATAACGTGGACCCCGCCTCCTTCCCTTCCCTTTTTCCCATTCAAAAATTAATTTTTCCCTTCACAAAGGCATAAATTCATTTCTAATTATTTTAAAGCATTTTATAAAAGTCAGTTTTCTTCAAACGGAATATGGAAAGCAACAGTCAGAGGCCGAGAAGCTTATATAAAACAAAGATGTCCACAGCAGTAGAAAAAATAGGATTTGATTGCCTATTCTTGTTTTCCCAATTTAGTGTGTCCTAAATTGATACATTAATTTGTCAATCCTGGATTCGTAAGCTGACGAAGTGTGGCGCACTATATGTGCAAGATAACCTATCTCTTATTTTTTGTCGTTTTTAGTTTTTTTATTTTCTTTTTATCTTGGTTGGCTTCCTAATGGAAATTCTAAAAGGCAAGTATGGTTATGATTGTTCAAGGCAATTATGTCCTTTATAATGATTTACCAAACTTTCAAACTTCAAAAGGATTTTGAAACATACAATGACAAAATTAGTCTGCAGAAATGAAAATAAAGCAGCTATCTGAAGAACAAACAAAAGGAACTATTTGGATCATGGTTATCCCCATACTGCCTAAACACAAAAGAAACTGTTACTCAAAGAAAATATTGCAAGTAAAGTAAAACTAAAATCAAATTACATCAACTCATATTCTGACCCCTCACCATTAGTCTCGCTATGGCTTTCAGAGGTAATCATAAACAACTTGAGCAATCTGATATCTAATTTGTAGAAAAATAAACTAATATCAAATTACACACTCATACTTCATTCCCTCACCATTAGTCTCGCTATGGCTTTCGGAGGTAACTGATAATGACATGAGCAATTTAATATCTATCTTGCAGAAAAGTAAACTAATATCAAACTATACACTCATACTTCAATCTCTCACCATTAGTCTCGCTATGGCTTTCGGAGGTAACTGAAAATGACATGAACAGTTTAATATCTAACTTGCAGAAAAGTAAACTAATATCAAACTACAAACTCATACTTCAATCCCTCACCATTAGTCTCGCTATGGCTTTCGGAGGTAACTGAAAATGACATGAACAGTTTAATATCTAACTAACTACTAAAGCAAATGTGCAAGACTGAAATAAACAAAACAGTACTGGAATTAAACAAAAACTAAGAAAAAGAAATCAGCAGAAGGACAATATTGATTCCATGTCATTAGTCATAAAAAGATGTGCAAATGCCCGGGCTGCCATGAAAAATTATGCTAAAAGCTATGATTTCAGAAAGCAATCTAAGTAAGAAAATATGACAAAACAGAATTGAAAACAACTTATCTAGAAAACATGTAAAAAGCCTCCTTGGATAGCAGGGGCCCTCTACTACCAATTTGGTGAAGTCCTTCAGCTCCTTAAAGATAAGATCACAATAGCATCAAAGAACTAAGTTTCTTTATTCAAAAACTCATAAATCTACATCCCATTCCATCTTGAACTTTGTTACAAATCTACTTTCTCATTACTTCCTCATTACTTCCTCATTACGTATGATAGGAGAAAGCTTCTCCTATTTATACAAAATATGAGGGGACATCTCATTAATGGGAGTCCATGAATCTCTCCCTCCATCTCTAGAGTTACAATCAAAATAGGAAATGATAAGACACATGTCTTTCTAGAGTTTCAACACAACTTTGAGGAATGAGACACATATCCTCTTAGAGTTTCAACACAACAAGGAAGTGAGACACATATCGTCTTGATCCCATAATCTTCTCCAACCAAATTCGAATTTGGCCTTAGAGTGCCACATAAGGGTCTTCTAGAAGTCTCCTTTTGACCTACACATGTCACAAAACTCATAACATATATATAGATATATGAAACTATGTTAATTTTCTAGTTTCTAATCATAAATTCACTTTAAATACATAAAATAAATAACTTTGGAAAACAAGGATCCTAACCCATACATTTATGAAAATGGTTACTTGATGTAGGGTTTTAGGTCAGATGGCTATGAAATAAGAGCTAAATGGTTATGACATAATGGAAATATGTATGAATATGGAAAACACTTTTGAGACTCAACATACCCCCAACTGAAGTTGTTGCATGTCCTCATGCAACTATTGCAATGATTCATTTGTCCATGAGTTGATCTTTTATGAGTTTTGACTCATATAGATTCGTTCCAAACTTTGCTTTTTGATATTTTCTTTTTGGCAAAGTATAATACATTTGATTGCAACTGCTTCTTCTTCTTTTTCTTCTTTTTTTTTTCTTTTTCGAAATGGTTGGTTCTTGTGTGACAACCAATTTTTTTTTTTTTTTTTTTGAGCAATGGTTCTTGTGTAACAATGCTTTATTTTCTTTGTTGCATCAAAGTTCATGAAAACATTTAGAATCAATTACTTCATCAATGAATTGATCATTTGCAAGGCATATAATCTTTTGGATCATGTTGCAACAATAGTTGGTTGGGAAGTATATGTGGATGGAAATGAAATGAAAATGTGTGATAGTGTATGACATGTGGATATGAAATGATGTCCCTTCTCCCCAACTAAAGATATGACAATGTGAAAAAGGGAGTGAGGAATTTTTCCAAAGTTACAATTTTAGCATTCTAATGAATTACATGACTAAAAATTAGAAAACAACATACCTTCACTTACCTTAAATGTGGATGAGTTGTGTATGTGTGGTGGCTGCAAAATTCTCATCATATTCTTCTTCAAGTGGCTGAACAAGAGGAGTCATGGATAAAGAGATGAGATGACTTTTTATTGCTTCTACTAAAACTTGCTGAAATCTGCTCCAAAATGCTAAAAATAATAGTCTTCATGTCTTCAAAACTCATTGGCACAATTCCTACTATGTGAAAAGATGTTCTGATGTCGAACATAGTAGGAAATTGTTGAATTAGTGGCCATTAATGGATGCCACTAGTCAACACGAGAACTCTCACCATTGATGACAATGAGAGTCAAGATGCTCAAACACATCTTGCTAGGTACGAATGATTTTGCTGATGTCGAGTCACCTAGAAGATCTGACGAACAAGAGACATTAATGTATTCCCATTGTTTGTTAGCATGAGAACTTGCCATTAAGGCATGCAAGCCTCAAAGTGTTTTTACAAAGAACTTAGACTCAAAGGACTATGGACTCAATAATTTGCATTGAAGCAGGGCTTATTTGCGGAATGAAAATGACAAGAAATGGAAGATAAAAATGGAAGATGGCAATGGGGAGTAGAAATGGCAATGGGCAATAAGCATATGAATGAGCCTCTTGCTTTTATTTGTGGTTATGAATGGACAAAAAGAAATGGAAAGTGGATGTGAATGTAAATGGAAAATATGAAGTGAAATGAGGTGAATGGTTTATTATGAGGTATGGATGTGATGGAGACAATGGTATCTGAAAGTTTTTCAAGTGTTTGGATTTGATTTTACATCAGCATATTTCCTCTTTGTTGCTGATCATCCTCTTATGAAACAAATTGGTCTCTTAGAGAGACACCATTCTCTTGTAGTCATTTGTCCTTCCTCCTGGAACCTGCAAAAAAATAATACTTCTTCTGCAATGGAATGTAAGATTATCAAAGGAGAGAGGTGATCAATCTCTCTAGTTATGATATTTACACACAAAACTAAGAATTTATATTAATGAAACAAGTTCTCAAAGGAAAAATCAAAAGAATTTATACATGTTTTGGAATTAGTGCCTCAAGTTGAATGTAGCTTCTTTTCAGCAATTTATTTCATTATTTACCATTTAAAACTCTAATGATGGATTTCTCATTGTGTAGATCTTGTTGAGACCTTTCCAACGATACTTAAATCATCAAAATCTGATTTTGTATGAGAAAGTTAGGCTGATTTGAACAATGAGGTTTTTCAGCTGCGGAATTGGAGAACAACTGCGGAATTGGACTTTAGCTGCGGAATGTCGACGGTTTCTGTAGCTAAAAATCTTGAATAAAAAGTTAGCCATTCATCCTTCATCATCAGTTCAAAATTAATCAATACCTTCAGAAAAACGAGCAAATAACTTATTCATTTCATTGATTCAAAATTATTATTTATTTATTTTATTTTATTTTATTTTTTTTAACAACAAAGGAGAAATGCAAAAAATTTTATTTTTTATTTTTTAATAACAAAATTGAAAAAGAAAAATGCAAATTTTTTTATTTTTTTTTTATATATTATATATGTTACATTTTTAAAAAATATATATATACATATATAATTTAAACAAAACAATTTATTAAATAAATAAAAACTAAAACAAGAATGCCATTCTCCTATTGTATACAAGCGAACTCCAATGTAAAACACCACCTACCAATAAACTGCTCTAGACCAAAAACATAAAAGAGAAACATTGCAAGTGATGCTGGAAGAAGATAACTGATGAAATCCCATGCATAAGAACAGAAACCCTGCTAATAATCTATTTGTGTTTTGCTTTTACTCCACGTTTCTTTACAATTGGCACAACAAAAGATGAAGGAATGAAAGCGAAAGCAATGTTGACAATAATTTCAGTTGCTGCAAATCAAGATCCAAAGAAGTTGGGAGCTGATGCATATGACTTGGCTGTAATGAAGAATGCTACTGCATTTGCTATCGTTGGTACAAATGTTTCAACCTTTGTGCATCTTTTATCAGAAATTCATGTTCAGCATTTTTTATTAACTTTTTTTAAACAAGACTAGTGATACGCTTCTTAAGAGCTTGATTTTCTAAAGTCAAAATAAGGCGTTGCTGATTCAAGAAAGCATTTTCGTGTTCGGAAACTTCAGTACATTTCTGAACTTGAAATAAATGTTAGTGCTTTGCACGCAGAAGAGTCAGAAGTGTCAGCCATTCAAACAATGCAAGAGAGAAGAATTAATGAAATCCATCATTCAGAAAGTAGACGAAGTCAATTTGAATTCAAAAATGAGTGGAATGTGGATTGAATGCCACGTTAAGAATTTGTATTCAACTTGGATTCTTCTTCCTGGAGATCAGGAAACCGAATTATGGCTTAAATCAAGCAAAGTGTCATTCAAACTCTCCACTGTGCAAACAAAAAACCGTTTTTCCTCACGCGGCAGGCAAAAATGGCCTTCAAAGAACCGAGAAATTCTCCCAGACCACCACGAATTTCGTAAAACGATTTCTGGGTCATCTAATTGACCACGTTGGCGAAAACACCCATGTCTCAGTTTTTCAAAATTCATCCTCAGTCGTTCAGAAAATGCATTTCAAATTGACATGTCAAAAACATTTGCGTTTCTGGAGATGCTGTAACAAAATCCTTTTTCTCAGAACGTGGTTCAAAATTGCGTTTCGTGTGCATCATTGTTTTCATCCCTGGACTGTTCAGAAGCAAAAATCCCCCTTTCATCTACGGGAATGGACGAAAAGATGCTCTGAAGGTTAATCTCACATTCAAGTGTTTTTCTTTGGCTTCCCTCTAGTGCACTGAAAGCGTGAGGTCGTGATCAGAACTTTTGGTGTTTGAACATGGCTGAGATGTGCACTAAATTCATCACCAGCGTTATCTGCAAACAACTCTTCATCATTAGGCCGCCAAATAGTCTCACCAGCCTCCCATGTGTTTTCAATCGTGTGGGGAACCTTTAGTTTTGGAGGCTTTTCTCAAAGCTCTTTTCTCTGCAACATCACGAGACTTGGTCTACTTCTTCTTTTCTAACTTCTTCTCTTGCTTCAATTTTGGCATGCACCATGGACCTCTTGATTTTATTTTTTATCGAAGAGAGTTGCATTGTCTTAGGATGGCTTTGTTTATTGATTTGTTTTGTTTTTGTTTTTCAAATTTTTTTTTTTAATTTGTTTTTGTTAATAAAACTATATGTTATATTTTTAAAAATTAAAAATACACATATATATTTTACTAAGCAAAATGATTTATTTATTTATTTATTTGTTTTGTTAATAAAATTACACATGTTAAATTTTGAAAAATAAAAAATATACATATGTAATTTACTAAACAAAACAATTTATTGAATTTTTTTTCCTTTTTTTTTTTTTAAATGATTTGTAATTAAAATTATATATATATTTTCAAAAATTTAAAAAAATACATATATATCTTAGTAACAAAACAATTTAATTTTTTTATTTTTTATTTTTTATTTTCATTTTTTTATAATTGATTTGTTTAATAAAATTATGTATGTTATATTTTCAAAAATTTAAAAATACATATATATATTCATTAAACAAAACAATTTATTGAAATCAAAGTTTTTCATGAAAACAATATTTTTTTTTTAAATTGTTGAATCAATTGAAATGATGAAGTTTTATTTTGTCTCCTTTTTTTTTTTTAACATAACAATTCTTTTTCTGATCCTCCAGATCACACAAAGTGCAGGAGGAGAGCATACTCAAGAATTATTAATTTTTTTTTTTACATAACAATCCTTTTTCTGATCCTCCAGATCACACAAAGTGCAGGAGGAGAGCATACTCAAGAATTATTAATTTTTTTAGATGTAAGAAATAAGGCTACCTAGTTACACTTCCCCGGCAACGGCGCCAAAATGTTTGGTCAATTTAGTGTGTCCTAAATTGCTACATTAATTTGTCAATTCGGGATTCGTAAGCTGACGAAGTGTGGCGCACTATATGTGCAAGATAACCTATCTCTTACTTTTTGTCGTTTTTGGTTTTTTTCTTTTTATCTTGGTTGGTTTCCTAATGTGAGATGGAAATTCTAAAAGACAAGTATGGTTATGATTGTTCAAGGCAATGATGTCCTTTATAATGATTTACCAAACTTCAAACTTCAAAAGGATTTTGAAACATACAATGAGAAAATTAGTTCCTAAAAAGGAAATGAAAATGTGCTACTATTCTAGTTAAACAAACAGTGAACTATTGATCATGAAAACCATTACCCTTGCTGCTGTCTAAACAAAAAAGAAACTGTACTCAAAGAAAATATTGCAAGTAAAGTAAAACTAAAATCAAATTACATCAACTCATATTCTGACCCCTCACCATTAGTCTCGCTATGGCTTTCGGAGGTAATCATAAACAACTTGAGCAATCTGATATCTAATTTGTAGAAAAAGAAACTAATATCAAACTACACACTCATACTTCAATCCCTCACCATTAGTCCAGCTATGGCTTTCGGAGGTAACTGAAAATGACATGAGCAATTTAATATATCTAACTTGTAGAAAAGTAAACTAATATCAAACTACACACTCATACTTCAATCCCTCACCATTAGTCCAGCTATGGCTTTCGGAGGTAACTGAAAATGACATGAGCAATTTAATATATCTAACTTGCAGAAAGTAAACTAATATCAAACTACACTCTCATACTTCAATCCCTCACCATTAGTCCAGCTATGGCTTTCAGAGGTAACTGAAAATGACATGAGCAGCTTAATATCTAAATCTAACTACTAAAGCAAATGTGCAAGACTGAAATAAACAAACAGTGCTGGAATTAAACAAAAACTAAGAAAAATAAATTAGCAGAAGGATAAGATGGATTCCATGTCATTAGTCATTATAAAATTATATGCAAATGCCCGGGCTGCCATGAAAAATTATGCTAAAAGCTATGATTTCAGAAAGAAATCTAAGTAAGGAAATATGACAAAACAAAATTGAAAGCAACTTATCTAGAAAACATGCAAAACCTCCTTGAATAGCAGGGGCCCGCTGCTACCAATTTGGTGTAATCCTTCTTCAGCTCCTTAAAATTGTAATCAAAACACCATCAAAGAACTTCTTTATTGAAAAACTTCACAAATCTACATCCCATTCCATCTTAAGCTTTGTTACAAATCTACTTCCTCATTACTTCCTCATTACCTATGATAGGAGAAAGCTTCTCCTATTTATACAAAATATGAGGAGTCATCTCATTAATGGGAGTCCATGAATCTCTCCCTCCATCTCTAGAGTTACAATCAAAATAGGAAATGATAAGACACATATCTTTCTAGAGTTTCAACACAACTAAGAAATGAGACACATATCCTCTTAGAGTTTCAATACAACAAGGAAGTGAGACACATATCCTCTTGATCCCATAATCTTCTCCAACCAAATTCGAATTTGGCCTTAGAGTGCCACATAAGGGTCTTCTAGAAGTCTCCTTTTGACCTACACATGTCACAAAACTCATAACACATATATAGATATATGAAACTATATTAATTTTCTAGTTTCTAATCATAAATTCACTTAAAATACATAAAATAAATAACTTTGGAAAACAAGGATCCTAACCCATATATTTATGAAAATGGTTACTTGATGTAGGGTTTTAGGTCAAATGGCTGTGAAATAAGAGCTAAATGGTTATGACATAATGGAAATATGTATGAATATGGAGAACACTTTTGAGACTCAACGGTTGTATATTTTTATCATTCAACAACGAAATTATGAATCTGCCCAAGCAATCAAATGTAAAGTTTTTCCTTCTTTAGGGCAGATTGTTGGTTCTCTTTCTATCTTCACATTTCAGTTCTTGAGCTGTTAGAACAGCTCCCTTTTTCAGTGGATCTATGTTCCCACATTTCAGCTATTTAATGTAATTGTAAATCATTTGAAAAGGGTCAGAAGTCTGTAATTCATAAGTAGGGGAATAGTGTGGAAGAACGCTCTGCGCTCCATTGTACAGTTTGACAGGGAATTAATAAAAGATGTAGCTCTGATTTGTGGGATCCATGTGGTATGAGTTTTAGCACTTGTTCTCTCCTTTGTGTTCATATGTAAATTGTTATGTTCCTTTCATTCATAAACATTCCTTTTGAATGTCTTCAAGATAGAAATATAGAATCCATTTTATATGCTCTGCCTTGGGAAATCATTCATACTATGTGTTTTTTCTTCTGTTTGAAAAGGATCCATTTATTGTGCTCTTTTCAATTCCTCACCAGTCTTTCCATCCCATCCTTATTTAACTTTAATTGCTAAATTTCTTGCCTATCTTGCCCCATGAAATACCCTGTATCCTGATTTTATTTCCCCAGTTTCAAACTGTCCCGTGTTTTCCCACACATCCCTGAAAAATTCATTCATTTCATTAAAAAAAATTCCCATTATTATACCTAGCCTAATATCAGTTTCATTATTGCACATTGTTGAATATCCTTTCATGGAGAGAGCCCTCTCCTGACCTTGTAGGGCTAGCTACAAGGCTGAGCATGGTTTAGATGTTACCCTGTTTTTCCCTTTTTCAGCCTGGGGTCTAGATCAGGTGCTAACATAATGAATGGCCCTTTCCACAAGTTCTAGAACTTACCATGATTTTCTTTATCTTCTCTCCTTGAGTCCCATTTCAACACTTTATCTCCAATCTGAAAATAATTTTCTTTGGTTCTTCTGTCAAAAATATTCTTCATATTTTCTTGTACTATCTGTGTTATTTTGTAGACTTCTTCTCTTGTTTGTTGTAAATGGATGGTTTGATTCAGCCTCCTTTGCATATCATTTTCTTCTGTTTGTACTTCTTGCAATATTTTCATCACTGGAACTCCCAAATATGTCTGGAAAATGGCATCCATGCCATGCACTAGTTGATAGGGAGACATACCAATTGATTTCTTGGTGGTTAGTCTACCAGCCCATAATGCATGCACTATTTTTCTGTGTCATGCCTTTTGATTCTGTTCCAGAAGATTTTTTATGATATTGACTAGGCTTTTATTAGAAGAATCAGCCAACCCATTACCTTGAGGATAATAAGTTGTGGAATGTCCTAATGTGATGTGATATTTATAACAGAAGTCGACCATTCTTTTGGATGAAAAGGCAGCAGCATTATCTGTGATAATTTTCCTAGGACAACCGAATCTAGACCAAATGTTGGTTTCCAGAAATTTGATAATGACTGAATCTGTGGCATTCCTAGAGGGGATGGCTTCTATCCATTTGGTAAAATAATCGGTAGCTGTGAGGATCCATTTGTGTTGAGCGGATGAAGAAGGATGTATTTATCCAATAAAGTCTAGACCCCATTGTTGAAAAGGGGTTTCAACAATGATCGGATGCAAAGGCAAAGGTAAAAGTTTTCTTTTGCCATAAAAAATTTGGCATTTATGGCAAGTCATGACTAGTTTGTGGGTGTCGGGAAACAAGGTAGGCCAATAGTAACCAGCTCTAAGGATTTTGTTGGCTGTGGTTTTCCAGTAAAGATTCCCCCCACATTCTCCTTCGTGCATTTCATGCATAATTTTCCCTGCATCATCCTCAAGAAAACATTTAAGCAGTATACCAGTACGATTTTTCCAATACAGAACTCCATCTAATATGAAGAAATTTAAAGTTTTTTGTTTGAGAACATTGCTTTTGTCTTTGATAAAGTAGGAGGAGCATTAAGATAAAATAGTACGTAAAGAATATCAGCATACCAAGGTGAATTTGAAAACATTTCTTCAACATAAGGCATTGTGCACTCTTCCTGTTATTCTAAAGTGTCAACAAGATTTATATCTAAGGCTTGGAGATTTATTTCAACCATGAGTTTTTCAATTCCTTGTCCTTTAATCAGTTTATTGGGTCTAATCTCTAAGTCATATTCTAAAATAATAGCAATCCACTTTCCTCTTTTACCATCTATCTCCGACGAAGACAAGTCAAGAACCCAGAACAAAGCAATGGTATGAGAGTATATAAAACCTTAAATATTTCAATGTTGCTTACTAATGAAATGCTCCATGATATTGTTATTTAAGGAGCGTTCGTACGACAAAGGCGTACTGTTTCGTCCCGCTACGTTTCTTTGCAGCACATCACAGCCTACCATGTGTTCCGTATGAAAACAGAAGATGGGGACCAGTAGGAATTAGGATCATAGAACCGGGTATTAGGTGAGGCTTTAACTAATTTGAAATACCGTTTACCTCTAAAGTCCACTTAACCCTACATCCTTTTTACATGTTTATAATATTTCAAAATTTTGGGTAAGATTAGATGAATTCCAAATTAATTTTTCCAAAGATTATAACTCATGTTTCTCTGGGTGGTCAATATTTTAAACATGCTGCCTTCAATCCTTTTGGGGTCTATTTTTATTCCATCTTTAGAAATTATGTGGCCTAGGATCTTTCCTTCTTCGAGTCCAAAAAGTGTTTTCTTGGGATTTAGAGATAGGCCATATTTCCTACATTTTTCAAAAACCTTTCTTAAGTGAACCAGATGTTCCTCATCAGTTTTGGAATATACTGTGATGTCATCGAGGTATATGACTATAAATTAGCCCATGTCTTCTAAGAAAGCTATGTCCATGGCCCTTTGAAAAGTGGCTCCGGCATTCATCAACCCAAAAGGCATTTTAACATACATGAATGTGCCCCAAGGTGTGGTGAAAGCAGTTTTCTGTTGATCGCTAGGGAAAACCAGCACTTGGTTGTATCCGGAAAAATCGTCAAGCAGCGAGATTATTTTAGAGCCAACAACATTTTGAAGTATGTGGTCCATTTTAGGCAAAGGATAGTTATCTTTTAAGGAGGATCTGTTCATATTTCTAAAGTCGATGCAAAGTCTAATCTCTCTGGTCTTTTTCCTGACTGAAACAAGGTTTGAAACCTACTCAGAGTATCTAAGGGAAACTATTATCTCGGCATCATACATTTTCTTGATTTCTTTTTCAACTAAAGGTAATAGGACAGGATTTATCCTCCTCAACTTTTGTTTAAAAGGCTTCTGGTTCTCTTTGAGAGGAATCTTATGTTGAATAATGCTTGTGTCATATGACTTTAAATCTTGGTATCCCCATGTGAACACGTCTTTAAAATCTTTGAACAACTCGACATATTTATGTTTTATGTGAGGAGGGAGGGTTTTGGAAATTTTGATCATTTTTGGTCCTTCTATGCTCCCTATGTTATACTATTCTATATCAGCTTCAGTGGATTCTATTTTTGGTTTTTTGGCCACGTCATTAAAATCGAATAATTCTTCTAAAGGTGAAAGGCCTCTTGGTATCGTGTCATTTTCATAGTGCAAGACTTCAAGCTCTCTTTGGTCTAGGTCCTCATATATTTAAGCTTCATAAGGATGTGTGATCAGATTTATATATGCTAGAGAAGGCAACTCCGACTCATGATCTTTATCTTTATCATGATTGTCTTCCTCATGTTCTAAGCTTGGTTTAGTCATTTCAATCTCATTTCTAGATTGTAGAAAATCATCAATTTGTTCGTCACCTTCAAATATTTGCTAATGGTTAATGTTGTTAGGCACTGTAGGATGGTGTTTGACTTTGATACAATATTATTCGTTTGCAGATGGTATTTGGCAATTGCTTGCAGCAAAGGCGAGCTCATTGGCAAGGTCATTTTGGGCCCTAGGAATGTACGTGAGCTCATATTTCTCGAAGGTTTTAAGGATTTCTAGGGCTGCATTTATGTATTCCCTCAATCTTGGGTTCTTGGTTAAGTATTCACCTTTGATCTGTTTAATCACAAGTTCTGAATCTCCTTGGGCTGATATTTTTTTAGCACCTAAGTCTTTAAGTAAGTGTAAGCCAAGGAGGAGAGCCTCATATTCTGCAATGTTATTAGTACATTGGAATTCTAATCTGTAAGCATGACCCTCATTGGTATTGTGTATCTAGATACCAGCCCCTGAACTGGATTTTCCACACGAGCCATCAAAGCTTATGCTCCAAAGGGTTTCTACTTCATATTTGTCATTAAGTTGTCACTCAGTTTTGTTAGAGTTTTGGTTGTCCTTTTCTTTATTTGAGGATAAGTGTGAATGTTCTGAAAGACTGAGTTCTTCTTTATTTCCTTTTATCTGCTCATTAATATCACTTTCGTTGTACAAAATAAAAGAATCTAAATTTGAATGAATGGAATAAACCAGAGTATTGTTTGGCCTATCTAGGTTGCTTACCATATATTTCATGTGGGTTTCTCAGTACAACTTCCTAGTTTGGTTAAAGACCGGGATAGTAGCATATGACATATCCATTTGGAGGCTACCTCGCAGTTTGGATCCCCGTGACCTGGATAATAACATACCATATTTCGGGGGAATACCAGCTACCACTACATCCATGACTAGACTTTTAGCAGGTATTTGTGCTAGAGTGACACAGAGGTTTTTAATTAGGCCCAAACACTTGACTCTATTTGAATCGAATGAGTACAGGTCTTTGTAAGGTTTAGTTACCTCTAGGCCCAAAATTTTTCATGAATACCTTAGGCATAAAGTTATGGGAAGCACCGAAATCTAGCATGGCATTGTGTAATATTTTGTCATGTATGTTCAGGCTAACATAGAAAGGAGAGACAATTCCTTCTTAATATTTTCCCTCTACTTCGGGACCAAATAACAACTCGAGTTTATCATATGTCAAATTTAAAATGTCTATATCATTTCCAATGTTTAGAACTTTCAAAATTTGAGATCTGTACACATCCATAGTTACCAATTCGGTGAGAGGCATAGTTATCTTGATCTTAGCAATCTCTCCTTCAAAATTGAAAGGTACTTGGGTTTTGGGCATATGTGTCTCAGTTTTATCAGCCATAAATTTTTCTATATTCTTGATTTGCTAATTTTTATTTGGGGCTTTGTTCAACAAATTTTTCTCAGGGATCCTAGTATAGGTACTAGGACAGCTTGAGTCAATGTTTGTTTGGCTAGTTTTGTCTTTGTTCTGATCAATTTTCTTAGCCATGATATTGTTACTGTCTGTTGTTCTTTTAAGAATGGTATTGGGAGCTTTTTTAATAGTAGTGTTTGAGTTGATTTTCCTGGAGTTGTCTTGGTTTTTCTTACTCCTAAGATCATATTGCCTGTGGACTTCCATTGTGGCATTTTGAAACCCTATTTCGTGGTCTTCGGGATCTTCATAATTTGCTTCATCTTGGTTTGAGGAGAAAAAACCTTGTTCTTCTTCTGTGAGGAAAACCTCACCCTCGTTATCAGAGCCTATTAAGTTCATATGGTTTTCATTGGTTTGTTCAATATCTCTTTCCCCTTTGTCAACATAGTTATCTTGGAAGGGTGGTATGATTTGTTGATCATTTTCTCTTGGTTTGATTTGAGGCAGGTCTCTTCTAAAGTTCTGATTCCAGTTTCTGTTTTGGGGATTTGGCTGGTTATCCCTAGGGGGTGTTCTCTCACTTAAGTTTATCCTTTCCGTCATTCTTTCCATAGTCCTAACTAGGTTATCCATTTTGGAATCTGAAGAGGAAGTGGAAGGCATGGTTTCATCCCGATAAGTGACTTTCTTTTTCGACCTCATCCTAGCCCTCTTTTCAGCGAGATTTGCCTCTGCACTAATAGATCCCTTTTTCATTTCTTCTAAATTTGTGGGGTCTCTTTCTCTTAGCTGGTATGTCATGTCTAGATTGAAACCTTCCAGAAATTTTAATAATGCCAGACCCGGTGGAGGTTTCATGTGAGGTGGGAGGGCATTATAGACACTGTTAAACCTAGTGCAATAGTCTTGGACACTTTCCCCTGTGTTCCTTTTAAGATTATTATATTTAGAAAGGATTTGTAGGGGATTTTTATTGATTTCCCATTTGTTCAAAAAAAATTGGTAAAGTGATGGAAGATCATGTATACTATTTGGAGTTAAGTTTTTAAACCATTTCTTGGCTTCTCCGACTAGGCTTTGGGCAAACATCCTCATCTTCATGGTTTCTTCTTCTAGTTCCATGTAGTCAAAGGCATCATCGATTCTATCTACATGTTGTTGGGCAATGGTGGATTCAACCCCGATGAAGTGCGGGATTCTGGATTGGTCATCATTTGGCAAAGGCACCAAAAGTTGTGGTAATACTAGGGGTGCATAACAAGATGCCATGAGTAGAGCTGATGGTGGATTTATAGTTGAAGGATTTGCATTATGGGACGAGGTGATTTGCATAGTGGTGGTGTGAATGGGTGTGGCGGAATTATGTGGACCGGAAAACTGATTCTGAGTAGACTTGGGGTGAAAAGAGTCGAAGTGGTGGAGAAGATGGAAATCAGGTGGTGTAGTGGGAGAGGCTTCTCTGCTAGAACTCTACTGCAAGTCTATGGGCTCAATATTGGTATGGTCAATGCTAGTTTGTGACTTGGTTCTAAAAATGTTTTTTGTATGGCACAAGTCAAAATGGGGATCTTGCAAGGATGTAAGGTGTTTAGGTACAGAGCTTTCTTTATGGATACTCCTATTGGTAGTTAAATTTCTAGTTTCAGAAGTTTTCCACAAAATATTTTCTGGGTCATCAACTATAGAAGGAGGATTAGGGTCTGGGTGAGATCTGGTATTAATTCTTTGTGAAGCCAGCTTTCAATTTCAAAAGATAGAGAGGCTGAATTTCGTGATTGTTTTTGGAAGGATTTCCTCTCTAAGGGTTATCAAACTCGCATAGTGTATGACTAAGCTTTTATACTTCTCAAGGCTGATTGTGATGCAGTCCTATAGGGGTCTATGGATTCTAGTAAAGTTAGAAAACCTACTGGAGGCTAGTGGAGTCACCAGGTGGATGTTTTTAGTGACTTTAAAGTCTATGGTCCATCACCAATACTAACAAAGGTAATTTTTTAAGAAATTTTTCTTTTTAGAATTTTTTCATGTGGGCCAAAAACTTGTAAGAGTGTTCTAAAGCTGGACCATCATTTTTCTAGGATGGTGAGCAAGCTAGAGTTCTATTCTTAGGCTATTTTAGTTGAGTTTTATGTTTTGATGAAGTTTTCTGAAGTCCTAAGTAATACTTAGTTTGTCACTGATCTTAGAGACTATATCATGATATTTTTTATCGGAGGGGTAAATCAACAGGATAACATTCTTATGGAAGTCTTTGGTAATAGAATGGAGTAGTAGGCCTACTGGAGGCTAGTGGAGTCACCAGGTGAATGTTTTTGTCTTGTAGAGACAAGCATTTATGGTCCAACGCCAATGACTGATAGAAACCAATTTAGGGATGTTTTTTGGGGGGTTTTTACAGAGTTCTTATGTAGCTTGGTTTGTAAGAGTGTCCTATACCTGATTCATCACTTAGCTAATGTGGTGAAAAAAGAGAATCTACTCTAATGGCTTTATAGGCTGCTTGTTTGATTTTTAATTTCAAAGGACAAATGAGTCTACAAGAGTTTTCTAGGTTGTTATTTACTCAGTGGGTCCCACCGTGATCGCCATTATGTTAGTGTGGCAATGAGGTGGTGGATGAACCACCAGATACTATTAGTCAAACTTTAGGGTCTAAAGAGTCTTAAGAGGTTTTCAGGTAGTTATATACTCATAGTGTCCCACCGTGATCGCCATTATGTTGGTGTCTCGTAATTTGGTAGATTGGTAAACCAAATGACAGGGTAACATCAAACCAATCTTTGGAGTCCTAGGACCTAGCCTTCCTGGACTCAGAGAGGGCTCTCTCTATTATGTGAAGGATGTGAACTTGTTTGATTTGTATGTTTTACTTTAGGCCAGTTGTTAAGTATATTTTGGTTTTGAGTTAAAAATGATCAAGTAAGACAAATGGAAAGAGATTTTATCAAATCAACAAGGCTATGGGGTCAGATAAAGTCAAGGATGTCTAAATGATGGACAAGGTGTACTGCAGGGCTAATTTAGCAAGGTCAACGGATCCTTTGGGTGAGGTATGAGGTGAAATGAACATTAATTTGGTCAAAAACGAAGAAGTCTTAAACATATATAGTTTGAAAGAAAATACTCATGAGGTATGGAAAACCATTAATCTCTATGAACAATACTCAAACTGATAAACATGAAAGATAAACATTCAGGTGAGACATAGAAGCATAAGAACTCCTAACTTTAGAAATTCACCTTCAGTTGTTGGGAAAACATATAAGATTAAACAAATAACTTAATATATGGAGAGGGAACTCCTAAAAAAAATATATCAAACTATCGGGAACTCTAAAACAAGTTGGTAAGCATGGAAAAAGGGCAAGATCGAACGAGACCTCTTTGACTTAACCTAAGCAATCAGTATTTCATAGAAATGTTTCAGAAAAAGAGTTTTGAGAACTTCAAATAAGCAAGGAATACCTTGAATCAGATTTGATAGCTAACATACTGACCATTAATGAAACAAATGAAAATTTCTTGGTGGACCTAAGGAGCCGTTAAGAATTCCTTATAATGACTAAGAAGAAGAAAACATCAAAGCTATAATAAACAGGAGGTTTGAGGTGCTTCCATCAGCATATCTCAACCTATACTTTTCTGATCTACAGCAAATAAGAAGCATGAAAAATTAATGAAAACAAGAAGACATGAACAAATTATGGAAACATCACCATTCACCAAGCTATGGAATCCTACATACAATGCTCCTCCACCATCAAGCCAAGCAAGACATTCATCCACTTCGTAAGACTAATATTTTCTCCAAGCTCATAAAAATATGTATTGCTCTTAACATGTCAATTTCTCCTGTTTTTACAATGAATCCTCATGGTTTATATAATACAAGAGGAGAAAGAGCTCACTAGAGCAACTAGAAGGCCATTGGCCAAAGAAAAATATCTAAAACTGTCCTTGAGGCCTTACAAGGTCCAAAGCACAAAATATCTCTTCAAAATATCCTTTTCGGACCAAAATAGAAAAAATATTGACTTTTAGGCTCTGACATACATGATAGAACTTGCCTAACGCAAATTTTGATTGTCCTCACATAGGAATGCAGAAATTTATCTCTGTCTTTTGCAAAATTTCCAGGCGCGCAGCACCAAAAAAGGCCATTTTGCAGCAAGGTTTTGGAGGCCTTCCCGATGTCGAAAAAGGCCCTGTGATGGCTCGTTAGAAAGCTATGGATGTATACTTTCCAAATATACCTGTTTTTTTTTTCAAAATGACCTCTGGAAGTTTCCTGAAAATCAGAAAAGGTGCATATTCCCAGGGGTGCAGCACATGTTCAGAAAAAGTGGCAGAAAGGTGAAAAATGGTTATTTTTGGACCTTTTGAGGGACCAGAACAACTCCAAATGAGCTGAAAATTTGTGAGAATTCTCCTCTAGTAACAAGGAATGAAAAAATGTAAACTTTTCCTGCTGAAGATGCTTTGAGAAAAAGCGCAGCATCCGAGGTGCTGTGCTCCTAGGCTTAAAAATTCACAAAAAACAAAAAAGTGTCCAATTTTGCTCAAAATTGGTGAGTTAATCTCTCAAGGGTCCCTAGAGACCTGTAATGAAGCTTGAGCTAAGATTATAAGCCTATCTTGGCATTTTTAATCTTTTGGCTCCGCATGCCTGCTTTGGGAAGTTTTGAGCTTTTTCCTAGCAAAATGATTTCTCTTTTTATAGTGCTCAGTCATCTTTCTCTGTAAGCCCAGATTCTTGTTTGCCTTCTCCAACTTAGCCTCCAAATGAAATTTTTCCCTTTCAAGCCATGATTCTTTTTCATGTTCAATTTCCAAGGCTAGGAGCCCAGTGAGAGGGAATTATTGTGCTCGGGCTGATTCTTCCTCTCTCTATTTTTCTAATGCTCTCCTAAGACCCATAGTCTTAGGCCTCTTCCTAGCTTGCCCTTCTTCTTCAATATCTTCTTCATAGTCCCCCATGTACTCCTCTAGCTATACTTGTGATTTCTGAGCTTCTCTTTTGTATTTGAGCGCTCGGGCTTCATAAATGGTAAGTTGGCCACTCATTTGCGCATTTTGTGTTTGTAGGAAATGAATGATATATTTTTATCTTTCCAGCTCAACCTCTAAATCTCTAATTTGTGCACTTAGGTCCTGCAGGAGAGAATTAAGTATCTTGGTTTCATTGTCCTCATCACTATAAATGTGGATGAGTTCAAATTCCCTCTCTTTTTCATGGCTGCTTTCTTGTTCTTCCATTGCCTTCTTGCCTTTGTCCTTCATGGGATTCTTACCCTTGTATTTCTTTGGCAATTTACTCCTGCTCCTCAATGCCCTAGTGACATTTCTTTTCACTGTTTGAGTGACTTTACCTCTCGCTATTTTGGTGATTTTACCTTTCACTGGTTTTGAAGAGGAGTGCATGGCCCCTTTCCTTTTGGAGGTAGCAAAGACATGCCTCCTACCTTTCTGATAAGGGATGATGAGAGGTGTCACAAACTGGGCTTGCATAATTTGATCATGTATATCCCTAGGACTATCTTTTTCTTCAATAGTGTTTTTTGTGTGTATCTCTTTGTCACTTTGTTGTTTGCAGTCCCCCTGATTATCAATTTCAACATTTTTTATGCTCTTATCACTAGGAGTACCTTCAAAAATGTCATACTATGTTTCTTCATTGTGGGAGGCGCCTAGGTCTGATAATTTTTCATCTTCAGGACTGTCCACTTCTTTACCCTTTTCACCACTGTTTTGATTGTCAACATTCCTTGAATCCTTGACATCAC
The DNA here is from genome assembly GCA_034641835.2 of Pinus albicaulis. Lineage (NCBI taxonomy): Eukaryota > Viridiplantae > Streptophyta > Pinopsida > Pinales > Pinaceae > Pinus > Pinus albicaulis. The sequence goes on from CM076570.1 coordinate 1,064,275,115, forward strand.
TTCCTTGTTTATTCAAAACAACGTTGAAAACTATTTCCGGACCATCTTCATTAATCTGGTCATTGTCATGAATGTTTTCCTCTTGTTTGGCACTGTCTGCTGTGAAGCTGTCAGTGTCTTTTTCTTCACTATGAGTCTCAGCATCTTGTCCTCCTTCCTCACCATGGGTATCACTGCTTGAATCCATATTCTCTTCTTGATTTTTACTTTTATCTCTGTTGTTGTTTTGACTATCTCCTTTTTGGCTATCTTTCTCTTTGTTGCTGTCTTTCCTGCCTTCCCCTTTGTTGTCTTCATTTTCTCTATTGTTTTTGCTATCTTCTCCTTGGCTATCTTCATCTTCTCCATCACTGTTTGTATCATGATCAGCACTGTTTTCCTCAAGGCCTTCATCATCTTTTCCCTCATTTTTTGTATCATCTCCCTTATCTTCATTATTTTGGTCATCACTCCTTGGGTCATCTTGATTATCATTATTTTCTTCAAGGCCTCTGCTGCTTTCTTCAAGGCCATTTCCTTCTCCTTTATTTTCATTACTTTCTTCCTCATCCTCATCACACTCTTCCTGTCTTTCATCACACTCTTCCTCACTTTCATCATCTTCTTCCTCATGTTCCTCACTTTCATCATCTTCTCCCTCATGCTCCTCATCTTCCTCACACCTTTCCTCACTTTGATCATCACTTCTTTCTTCCTGATCATCACTGCTCTCTACCTGATCATTAGTGTTTCCTTGAAGGCCACTACTGCTTTCTTCAGGGCCAACATTGCTCTTTTCAGGGCCACTAATGTTTTCTTCATGACCACCTTTGTTTTCTTCAGGATCACTTTTATCAGGGGAAGGTGTTTGAAGAATGTTTGTTTGGGAGAGTGATTCATGGGAGGAAAGTGAATCATGGTTAGTGGAGGGCGATGAAGGGGTATGAGGAATATTTTGAGAAGAGGATGGCACACTTTGCAGTGGGATGGAGGATGAAGTGGTGAAGTCATCATGGGAAAAAAGGCTTCCCAAGGAATGCCTTGGTGCTGCAGTTGATGAGTTATAATTATTTTGACAAGAGAGTGATGAAATAGGCTTGCCATCTGCTAGGCTAGGGGCTTCTTTTTCAGGATGGTGGAAATTTTTACAATGCTTTTGCAAAGGAAATAAGGCATGTTCGGTAGCTTGGTCTAGGTGAAGTGAATGAGGAGCCTAATATGATAGGAGTAGATTCGGTAGAACCTACCCTCACAGGTAAAGTATTTCATGAAAATATTCATGAGGAGGGCATATCTGTCCAGTAGATGTGAAAAAGGAAAAATGGCTTTACATGCAGCTTTACAACGAGGTTTTAGAAAAGGATGATAATGGATCAAGTCAAGATGTTTCTGTTTAAACCATCTCTCTCCTATGCAAGGCATACCAGTAGCTTTAGAAATAGCTTTAGGGGTCAATTCAAACCTTACCCCTGCTAGATGAACTTTATGCCTATGAATTCTTAGGGCAATTAACTCTGTTAACTAAGGATGGCTCTTGACTTCTTGTACCTTTTTGCAGAACTCAAAACACCCTACTTCTTGGAAGTCAAATAAGACAGAAGGGGAGGCTATCAGATCTTCGGTGTCTGTAGGTTCAAACCTATTTTGCTTCCCTCCTTTCTTAGAATGTCTCCTTGGTCTTTGAGGCTCATCATTATCTTCTTGAGACATGGTGATTACTTTTCCCCTTCTTCCAATTTGTTAAAAAAAAGGATTTTCTGCTGATGAAGTGATGAGGAGAGAGGTTTTTGGGAGATTTGGACCTCTAAACAGGCTTATAGGATCAACAGAGAAACAGGTTATATTTCTATCCAATTTTTTCCCTCAAGCTGTATTTGACACAACCTTAGCCCTAATTGGCATTTTTACAACTTAAAAACATGAGGAGGAGATGCTAATTTATGGAGAATACCTCTTGAAATGTGTCCTCAAAGCAAAATGTAGCTTCTGGGAAAAGTTTGAAAATTTTGGGCCTTTCTGTAAATTTCTGGGGGGTGCTGCGCTTTTCCTTCAGGCGCACAACATTGGCCCAGGTGCTGTCTACACGAGGAGTGTGCGATATGTGCAATGGTGGGCATGCAGCGTCAGCCCGAGCACTATCTGCATGAGACTGTGTTACGGCAGGCACCGTGGTGGGCGCGCAACACCTTTTGGCCTGGGCGACAAACACAATGGTAGGCACGCAGCACTGATGGGCACAGGTGTTGTCTGTACGTAGAGTCGGACACTGTCGGGTAGCAGTTCCTGCATGTCGGGCGGGAAAGAGAACGCGCAGTGCCATTCTTCAGGCACGTAGTGTCAAGTTAAAATTTGTACTGGACGCACCTACAGGTGCACATCGTCTTCTTACAGGTGCGCAGCGTCTGCGAAAAAATGCTCGAGGATGCTCTCCGAAATTTCAAACGCACTTCTTCTCTTGCCAAAGGTGGAATGAAAAGGAAAAAGGCCATTGGGGATATTTATACTCCTCTTTTTGAAATAATATTGAACAAAAAAACCCAATTTTTTAAAATTTTAACTCCACCTTTCCATTGTTTTCTTTTAACTGTCTTTTCAGTGCAAAAAGCATTTTTGGAGCCAGTCTTCTTTTTGGTTTCTAAACCAATGATTTATGGTCTAAGCAATTAATTGATTTGTGATGGAATTTTTTTTTCTTTGCAAGGCGAATTTAAAAGCTGTTGTGCCTCCATACTCCTTGAAACAAGGCTGTGACTGTCTTTTGTGTGATAGTTTAACTAACAAACTCTGATTCTTACTCTTTTAGTGAAAATGGCACCTAGATCCTTTAAAATCAGATTTTCTCACCTTTTGGATTTCAAAATCACATATTTGATTTAGTGGAGTTTTGTACTCTTTCACTTATCTTTAGGAGATAACTCAAAAAAAAAAAAAAAAAAACTTTTACACCCTCTGTTGTTGACGAAAGAGGTGTTGTATTTTTACCTTATCATGCCTATTTGCATTTTATCCAAACTTCTAAAACTGTCTCCAAAAAAACTTTCGACTATGGGTCAATAATTATATATTTGTATTTTCAAACAAATCATACCATGTTGCTTTTCTTCTTCATTGTGAATGTACTCTTCATAGTGGTCTTAGTCTGTCTTTCATCTGATCATGCATCTGACAGCCTTTGTCTTGTTTGCAGGGCGTAGGAAAAGGCAGCTGTCCCTTTCCCAGTTATGCTTTGAGGCCCAAACTATCCTAATGATATTTTGCCAAAAATCACCATGCCTTTTCATATATTACTGACCTTTTGAGATTTACACAGAGGTTTTTATAAGCACTAATTTACCTCTTATAATTACATCAAGACCTTTGTATTAGTCTCCAGCTCACTGTTGTGCCTTTTAATCACTGTAGATGACCTTTTGAAAACTTTTTAGGTGTCCCCGAATTATCTTTGTAGAGAAACTCTTGATTTTCCTTCCGACTTCCAGCTCACTGTACCTTTTATTAAAACTGTCAATGACTTAACTGAAACTCTCTTTGGTGCCTCACTTTGGATCTATTTTGCTTTAGATTAAACATCAAGACACCCTTGCAGAGATGCATTTGATATGATGGCTTATTCTTGGCAGATTTCACTGTTGGACCAGAAGGGCCACCTTGGAGGTTGTTTGAGTGCCTTCTTTAGAAATATGACAACCTCAGCTCTGTTTCTCATGAGTTTACCCTTGATTCTCTATGAAACAGTAGTGCATAAAAATAATGGTGCATGACCTAGGGAAACCTAATTGACTTGTCTGCAAGGTTTTTTAGGAAAGGGATTTTGACTGATGGTTCAAAAATAGAGTTTTTGAACAAGACACAGGATTTTTATATATCCTCATATGCACCACCACCTATAAACCTAGACATTTTTATGGTACTTTGAAGGGTTTTCTAGTCATAATTTTGATATCAAAAATGACTTGGGCAGTTTGGAGAGTAAGAGGGAAAACTTGGCTTAACTTGGCGAGGCAAATTTGTGAAATAAGAAGGCTTATGCATCAGATGTATAATGCTATAGAAAGAAGTAACAACCATAGATAAAGTAAGGCTTATTAGTCTAGGATGGGGTCTTGACAGGATGACCAAGCTAATCATAGCAGACAAGAGAGGAGGGAGAGTGAAAAGATTTCTCTGAGGGGATTTCTAGAAGACATGAAGATTCTTTGAATTTGGTTTCTAGAAAACCTGGACAAAGCATATAGTCATCTAAACAAGTGAAAATTACTGATGACTAACAGCAGGAGTACTCGTTGGATGAAAAAATTAATTTCTCATCCAAGGAGTACCCATGTTACATACTTTTGATGGACCCTCCTACACGAAAAATGAGAAATACATGAAAAAACATGATTGAAATAACGTTTTTTCATGTATTTCTCATTTTTTGTGTATCACGGTCCATCAAAAGTATGAAAAATGGGTACTCCTTGGATGAGGCATCAAATTATGCATCCAATGAGTGCTCTTGCTCGAAATTTGAGTAAACCCATGGGGAGATAAGTTGAAAATACGAGTTGAAAAAATAGTTTTTTTCTTTTTCCCCTTTAACATTTGATGATGTAATCAAATATTTTTTTATTATTTCCAATATTATTTTATAATTTCTTTAGGAGACACATTTTAGACCTCAAATTTCCCCTAATGATCATGTATTTTTCCCACAAAATTCCTTGTGGGATCTGACCCATGATAAGGGTCGTAATTCTCCTTATGAGCGTCTCAATAATGGGGATCTTCTTCCGCAACCACAAACAATCATGATGTACAAAGGCCATCCATTGGCGCACAAAAATAATGTTGATAGGACTTTGCCCGAAGTGTGGCACATATAGCATATTGAATATCCATGCCCCTTAGATACCTTTCACCCATTTCATTGGCTCTAATCGCGTCACTTCGCCTACATAGGCAAACTGGTGCATATATCTACTGGGCTCAAACTGTGTGTATTTACTCTGGTCATTAAAATCCAATCCTCCATTCTCAGTTGAGGAAATTTGGCTAGTAAGTCTCCTTCCACCGGCACCTCATCCAAAATCAATGTTGTAAAAACCTTGTAATTTAGTGTGTTGGGGTCTTTTACCAGCTTCTTAGCCTCCGTCTTCCAGGGCAGAATATACAAAGGCAACCTAGAGATAGTCTCAACCTCCTCAGCATCGATTTACTCTAGTGTTTCTTCTATTTTGTCATCATTTGATTCTATCTCCATGGCCTTTTAATGTCGATATTGAGCTCCCTTACTCCATTTTTCCTTTAGGAGTTTCTTCTGGGGCAGCGACCTTAGGACTGGTTTCTTAGGCTTCGTGGATGGAGCCTCGCCTATAGTGGTCTCCTTTCTGGGAAACCTCAACCTTGTGACAGTTGCAGGTGGCATAGCCATCATTATGTAACCTAAGCCTTTACGGATAAATTCATGTTCAATCTCCTTGAAGCTCTTCCCTGACATACAACAACTTGCTCGACACTCTTGCAGATAAAAACTCTCACTTCCATGTCTTAGCACATAAAGTGTTCAAATGGGGAGAAGGGTCCTTCCTTTATAACTAATTTAAAATTAAAATCGCATCATCACCTTTAGATAATGCTCATAAATACCAATTTGGCACCATCTATGCTCAAATATTCTCATTAAATGCGGCCCTCTCACTACCTTTAATGACCTCGTCATTGTCCAATTAACTGTTAGTGTTCCAATGGTCATATTTTTTACGAACTCCGTGAGACTCATCCCATCGGTGCAGTCTTTCCTCCCTCGATGCAGTAACCTCTAGCTGTGCCTACAATAAATATGTCACGCAGTAATTCTACTATGTTGGATCCACCCTCCCACAAAATCAGTGAGATTTATCTGCGTCTATTCCCCTCAGTACCCGCAGATCTCCTCCCCCAACACAAACTTCTTGACCATGTCTCTCAAAGAAAAATATTGGCAACCTTCGCGGCTCTTTTCCAATTGTGTAGCCCAATCAAGTTGTATCACAGTCTTGGGTTCCTTAGTAAGACATCATACACTGGCTTTAACTTGTTGAAGAGCCTCATTAATGAACTCCCAAACATCAATGAAGCTATATGTTAACAAAAACCATTCTATCATCTCATCCCAAGTCGTAGTTCCATGACACAGCTCAGTTTCAAAATACCATTGCCGAGGTATCGTCTCTAAGGAATGAAAAAACATGTGCACCCATTTCAGCTGAGGTTTTGTACCCCAATCTGCAGTCCAACAAGCTAAATGCTCATGTGGATCCTTCTGACCATCATACTTCTCTATGATCTTCGTGTCTACCTAACCAAACCTCAATCGTATCAATTTGAAAAATTCCTTCCATCCTCCTAAGCTTTCTCTATGCGCACCCCACCAAAGGGCTGGAATGGATCTTAATGCGAAGTCCAAAGCTTCGTACCTCTATTATTTCGAAACCTCTTTCTCAATTTCTTCCAGAAACAAAAAAACATTCCCTATTCCATCATAAAAAGGCAATTCACGCACTTTCGATCAGACGCAGCACAGAGATTTGGTAACCCTATTACATCGCTTATTAGTTACTTCAAGCAACCGATTGTGCCAGTGCTCAAAATCTTCATCGGAATCCGAAACGCGAGAACTATCATGCTCCCAACATATTTTTCCATCCACATTGGCATTAATCCAGTATTATTCCTTTATAATAATATTATAAATCTAATCGATCTCAACATCTCCATACTCATGCTGGATAGGCTCTGAGTAGTGCATGCCTTCAGAGGGATCTCATGGCACAACAACTTGGGTACCATCCTTCTCAAACACCATCTTCCATGCTTCAGGTTGATTATATAATCCATGTTGTAAGCCCAATAAAATCCTAACAACATAGGATAAATATTACTATCATCCTCAATCTCAATGAATTCAAATTAAACCAACATGTTCGCTCCATTGGCGACCATTGCAGCTTCGGCCATCCCATCCATTCCCGTGTCTGCTTCGAAAAAATGTTGGCATCTGATCCTAGATCTAGGATGACTTGATCCAGCTCATAGTATCCAATCTGCGTAGTCAATCACATCTCCTGTTCATTTCACTTCTTATTCTTTCACACTTCATTTACTGCGCATTGTGCCAATCGTAGCTCTTCCTTGCTAGTGCAGTTATCGATCAACTCCTACAATCATACCACAACCTTATGGTCCCTTATCAACTTCATGAAAGTCTGCAAAAAGGACGTCAATATAGATGGATAAACCTCCTTTACTTCAGCATTCTCCACAAGCATATTCTTTAGCATAAATAACTGTCTCAGCGCAGTCAAGGTTACAGCTTTAGGGGTCATAAACGAATTTTTTGCTTCCATCAATGTCTCTTTATCGTGATGTACATCAAACCTATTAGTCTTATCTTCAGCCTTCCTTATCCATTTTTGTCATAGTCCTTTCCCCTTTTGCGTGGTCTCCTCCAATATTCACACAATTGTGTGTTACTTTGTTAACACTGGGATATTTTTGGTGCGGTTCAACCCTCATCATATGTATATTCTGAGTTGGTTGTTGGTTACATTTCTCCTTCATTTTAGCAAATAAAATGGGACAATATTCAATTTCATGACCAAATTCTTGACAATAATTACAAGACATAGTAGCTGGATTATAGAAATCTTAGACAAAATGTCGAGGCTTTACACAGTTATAACAAACGATTTTCCCTTGACAACGACTAGCACTTCCTCCTCGTCCACGCCCTCAGCCTTGAAAACCTCCTCGCGCAACTCGAGAACCTGAAGCTTCATGCCCTTCTACTTGCATTCGATATTCACCAGGACTATTCTGCATCATTAGGTCATAGCTCTTGCAATGTTGTTCATCGTGCCCTACCGAATTACCGAATTTTCTAAACAATTTCTTCGATGATCTAATTTTTTTTTGCAGTAGGAGAATAATCTGTGGAATGTTGACCTGCAACTTTGCAGATGCTATACCATACACTTGGCCTTGCGTCCGATCCAGGATTTAATGGACTTAGCATCCTAGCACCCAAATAGTCTATATAAACAAAGAACTATTCTTAATAGTGACCCTCAACTTTGCATTTGATACACCATACCTCTGACCGTATTTCAGATCTTACCTCTTTTCCCTTCTTTAGATCCTATAGCTCCATATGCAAACTTCCCAACTGAGTTTGAATCTGTTGAACTCCTATGCTTGCATCGAATATCAGCAAAGCCTCTAGCTTCATTTCTATTCCAATTCTTCAGCATGAGTTGTAATCATATAAAACTACTTTTTTAACTCGTATTTTAATCTTATATCCCTAAGTTTTTACTCAAATTTCGAGCAGGAGTACTCATTCGATGCAAAATTTAATTTCTCATCCAAGGAGTACCCATGTTACATACTTTCTATCAACCATACTACACGAAAAATGAGAAATACATGAAAAAACATGATTGCAATAATGTTTTTTCATGTATTTCTCATTTTTCATGTATCACAGTTCATAGAAAGTATGAAAAATGGGTACTCCTTGGATGACGAATCAAATTATACATCCAAAGAGTGTTCCTGCTCAAAATTAGAGTAAACCCATGGGGAGATAAGTTGAAAATACGAGTTGAAAAGTAGTTTTTTCTTTTTTCCCTTTAAAATTTGATGATGTAATCAAATCTTATTTTATTAATTCTACTATTATTTTATAATTTCTATAGGAGGCACATTTTAGACCTCAAATTTCCCCTAATGATCATAGCTTTTTGCCATGAAATTCTCTATGGGGTCTGACCCATGACAAGGAAGGGTCGTAGTTCTCTCTATGGGCGTCTCAATATGGGGATCTTCGTCCACAACCACAAACAATCATCATGTACAAAGGCCATCAATTGGTGCACACATATATTGTTGATAGGAATTTGCACAAAGTGTGGCACATATAGCATATTGAGTATCCATGCCTCCTAGATACCTTTCACCCATTTCATCGGCTCTAATCTCATCACTTTGCCTACATAGGCATACTGGCGCAGATATCTACTAGGTTCAAATTGTGGGTATTTACTCCGATCATTAAAATCCCAATCCTCCATTCCCAGTTGAGAAAATTTGGCCAGTAATTCTCCTTCCACTGGGACCTTAGCCAAAATAAATGGCGTAAAAACCTTGTACTTCACTATGTTGAGGTCTTTTATTTGCTTCATAGCCTCCGAATTCCTGGGCAGAATATACAGAGGTAAACTAGAGATAGTCTCAACCTCCTCAGCATTAATTTCCTCTAGTGTTTCTTCTGATTCATCGTCATCTAATTCTATTTCCATGGTATTTTTATGTCGATCTTGAGCTCCCTTACTCCATTGTTCCCTCGAGAGTTTCTTTCGAGACAACGACCTTAGGACTGGTTTCTTAGGCTTCGCGAATGGAGCCTCGCCTATATTGTTTTGCTTTCTGGGGACCTTAGCCTTGTGACAGTTGTAGGTGGCATAGCCGTCATTATGTAACCTAATATTTTATGGAGAAATTCATGTTTAATCTCCTCGAAGCTCTTCACTAACATACAATAGCTTGCTCGGCACTCTTGTAGACAACAACTCTCACTTCCATGTCTTAGCGCACAATGTGTTCGAATGGGGAGCGGGGTCCTTTCTTTATAACAAATTTCAAATTCAAATCGCATCATCGCCTTTAGATAATTCTCATAAATACCAATTTGGAGCCAGCTCCGATTAGATATGCTCCTTACATGCATCCCTCCCCAATCCCTTTAATGACCCAGTCATTATCGAATTATCTGTCACTGTTCCAAATGTCATATTTTGGACGAATTCTATGAGACTCATCCCATCGGTGCAGTATTTTCTCCCTCGATGCAATAACCTTTAGCTGCGCCTACAATAAATCTAACGCGCAATAATTCTACTACACTAGAGCCACCCTTCCACAAAATCAGTGAGATTTCTCTGTGTCTGTTCCCTTCGGTTCCCACAGATCTCCTCCCTCGACACAAACTTGTTGACCATGTCTCTCAAATCGAACTATTGGCAACCTTCAAGGATATTTTCCAACTACGTAGCCTAATCAGGTTGTATCACAGTCATGGGTTCCTTAGTAATACAAAATACACCGGCTTTAACTTCTTGAAGTGCCGCATTAATGCACTCTCAACCATCAGTGAATCTATATGTTAAAAAAAAACCCTTATATAATCTCATCTCAAGCCGTATTTCCATGGAACAAATCAGTTTCAAGATACCATTTTTGAGGTATCGTCTCTAAAGAATGAAAGAACACGTGCACCCATTATTGCTGAGGTTTTATACACCAAGATGCAGTCCAGCAAGCTAAATTCTCAAGCAGATCCTTCTGACTATCATACTTCTCTATGATCTTTGTGGCTACCTGATCAAACCTCAATCGTATCAATTTTAAAAACTCCTACCATCCTCCCAAGCTTTCTCTGTGCGCACCCCACCAACGAGTTGGAGTGGATCTTAATGCAAAGTCCAAAGCTTCGTACCCATATTCTTCCGGCACCTTTTTGTCGATTTCTTCCAGAAACAAAACAACATTCCATGTTCCATCATAAAAGGCAAGTCACACACTTATGATCAGATGCAGCGCAGATATTTGGTAACCCTATTACATCGCCTAGTAGTTACTTCATGCAACCGATTGTGCCAGTGCCCCAACTCTTCATCAGAACTTGAAACGCGATAACTATCACACTCACAACATTTTCTTCCATCCGCGGTGGGATTAATCCAGTCTTTGTCCTTTACAGTAAGCTTATAAATCTAGATGATCTCAACATCTCCATACTCATGTTAGATGGGCTTTGAGTAGCGTGCACCTTCAGAGGGATCTAATGGCACAACAACTTGGGTACCGTCCTTCTCAAAAACCATCTTCCAGGCTTCAGGTTGATTATACAATCCATGTCGTAAGCCTAATAAAATCATAACAACATAGGATAAGGATTACTATCATCAATGATCTCAATGACTTCAAAGTCAACCAACATGTTCGCTCCATTGGTGACCATTGTAGCTTTGACCATCCCATCCATTCCCGTGTCTGCTTTGAAAAAACGTTGGCATCTGATCGTAGATCTAGGATCACTTGATCCATATCATAGTATCTAATCTGCGTATTCAATCGCATCTCACGTCCATTTAACTTCTTATTCTTGCACACTTTTTTTACTGCGCATTGTTCCAACCGTAGCTCTTCCTTGCTAGTGCAATTATCAATCAACTGTTGTAATCCTGCTACAACCTTCTGTCCCTTAGAAACTTCATGCACGTCTGCAAAAAGGATGTCAAGATAGATGGATCGACCTCCTTTACTTCAGCATTCTCCATAGGAATATTCTTCAGCGGAAATAATTGTCTCAGCACAACCAATGTTGCAGCTTTAGGGGTCATAAATGTCTTTTTTGCTTCCATCAATGCCTCTTTCTCGTTATGTACATCAAACCCAGTAGTCTTATCTTCAAAATTCCTTATCCATGTTTGTGTCACAATCTCTTTCCCTTCTATGTGGTCTCCTCCAATATTCACACCACTGCGCATTACTTTGTTAACACTGGGATATTTTTGGTGCGGTTCACACCACTGTGCATTACTTTATTAACACTGGGATATTTTTGGTGTGATTCAACCCTAATCATTTGTATATTCTGAGAAGGTTTTTGGTTATGTTTCTCCTTCAATTTAGGGAATAAAATGGCACAATATTTGATTTCCTGACCAAATTATTACTTACAGGACACAACAGTTGGATTTTGGCAATCTCAGCCAAAATGTCGAGGCTTTCCACAGTTATAAAAAATGATCAGCCCTCTACAACGACTAGCACTTCCTACTCGGCCACACGCTTAGCCTTGAAAACTTCCTCATGCAGCTGGCGAACCTGAAGCTTCATGCCCTTCTACTTGCATTCAATATGCACCAGGACTATTTTGCATCATTAGGTCGTATCTCTTGCAATGTTATTCATCGTGCCCTACCAAAATACAAAATTTTCTAACCAAATTCTTCGACAATGTAATTTTTTTTTTGTAGCAGGAGACAATAATTCGTGGAATGCTGACCTGCAACTTCACAGATGCTACACCATACACTAGGCCCTACACTTTTCTTGTGCTCGATCCAGGATTTAATGGACTTAGCATCCTAGCACCCAAATAGTCTCTATAAACATGGCACTATTCTTAATAGTGACCCTCAGCTTTGCATTTGATACACCATACCTCCAACCATATATCATATCTTACCTCCTTTCCCTTATTTAGATCCTAGAGCTCCATATGCAAACTTCCCAACTGAGTTTGAACCTGTTGAACTCCTATGCTTGTATCGAATATAGGCGAAGCCTCCAACTTCATTGTTATCTCCAACGCTTTAGCCTGAGTTATAATCGTATAAAACTAATTTTTTAACTCGTATTTTCAACTTACATCCCTAATTTTTTACTCAAATTTCGAGTGGTATTACTTGTTGGATGAAAATTTTAATTTCTCATTCAAGGAGTACCCATATTACATACTTTCGATGGACCCTGCTACATAAAAAATGAGAAATACATGAAAAAACGTGATTGCAATAACATTTTTTCATGTATTTCTCATTTTTCGTGTATCACGATCAATAAAAAATATAAAAAACGAGTACTCCTTGGATGAGGAATCAAATTATACATCCAACGAGTGTTCTTGCTCGAAATTTGAGTAAACCCATAGGGAGATAAGTTGAAAATACAAGTTGAAAAAGTAGTTTTTTATTTTTCCCCTCTAAAATTTGATGATGTAATCAAATCTTATTTTATTATTTACACTATTATTTTATAATTTCTTTAGGTGGCACATTTTAGACCTCAAATTTCCCCTAATGATCATGGATTTTTCCCACAAAATTATCTATGGGGTCTGACCCATGACAAGGAAGGGCCCTAATTCTCCTTATGAGCATCTCAATAATGGGGATCTTCTTCTGCAGCCACAAACAATCGTCATGTACAAAGGCCATCAATTGGCGCACATAGATAGTGTTGATAGGACTTCTCCCAAAGTGTGGCTTTTATATCATATTGAGTATTCATGCCTCCTAGATACATTTTACCCATTTCATCAGCTCTAATCTCTTCACTCCTCCTACATAGGCATACTGGCATAGATATCTAATGGGTTCAAACTGTGGGTATTTACTCCAGTCATTAAAATCCCAGTCGTCCATTCTCAGCTGAGGAAATTTGGCCAATAAGTCTCCTTTCACCGGCACCTTATCCAAAATCAATGGCATAAAAAGCTTGTAATTCACTCTATTGGGGTCTTTTACTGGTTTCTTAGCCTCTACATTCCAGCGTGGAATAGATGGAGGCAGCCTAGAGATAGTCTCAACCTCCTCAGCATCAATTTCCTCTAGTGTTTCTTCTGCTTCGTCGTTATATGATTCTATCTCCATGACCATTTTATGTCGATCTTGAGCTCCCTTACTCCATTGTTCCTTTGGGAGTTTCTTTCGGATCAATGACCTTAGGAATGGTTTCTTAGGATTCACAGATGGAGCCTCACCTGTAGTGGTCTGCTTTCTAGGCGATCTCAGCTTTGTGACAGTTCTAGGTGGCGTAGCCTACATTATGTAACCTAAGCCTTTGTGGAGAAATTCATGTTCAATCTCCTCTAAGCTCTTCCCTAACACACAACAACTTTCTCGGCACTCTTGCAGACAATAACTCTCATTTCCATGTCTTAGTGCACAAAGTGTTCGAATGGGGAGCAGGTCCTTGCTTTCTAACAAATTTCAAATTCAAATCGCATCATTGGCTTTAGATAATTCTCATAAATACTAATTTGGCGCCAGATCTGCTATGATATGCTCATTAAATGTGGCCCTCCCACTCCCTTTAACAACGGAGGCATAGTCCAATTAACTGTCACTGTTCCAATGGTCATATTTTGGACGAACTCCCTCAGCGTAGTAACCTCTAGTTGTGCCTGCAATAAATCTGTCACATAGTAATTCTACTGTTCTGGAGCCACCCTCCCACAAAATCAATGAGATTTATTTGCGTCTATTCCCTTGGTACACGTATATCTCCTCCCCCAACGCATACGTTTTGACCATGTCTCTCAAAGAAAACTGTTGGCAACTTTCGCAGGTCTTTTCCAACTACGTAGCCCAATTGGGTTGTATCACTATCATGGGTTCCTTAGTAATATGAAATGCATTGGATTTAACTTCTTAAAGAGCCTCATTATTTCACTCCCAACCATCAGCAAAGCTATATGTTAATAAAAATCCTTCTATCATCTCATCCCAATTTGTAGTTCCATGGCACAACTCAATTTCAAGATACTATTATTGAGGTATCGTCTCTAAAGGATGAAAGAACATGTGCACCCATTCTCACTGAGGTTTTGTACACCAAGCTGTAGTCCAGTAAGATAATTTCTCATGAAGATCCTTTTGACCATCATACTTCTCTGTGATCTTCGTGTCTACCTAATCGAAGCTCAATAGTATCAATTTGGAAAACTCCTTCCATCCTCCTAATATTTCTCTGTGTGCACCCCACCAATGGGTTGGAGTGGATATTAATGCGAAGTCCAAAGCTTCATACCTTTATTCTTCTGACACATTTTTCTCAATTTCTTCTAGAAACAAAACAACATTCCCTGTTCCATCATAAAAAGGCAAGTCACGCACTTCCGATCAGATGCAGCGCAAAGATTTGGTAACCCTATTACATCGCTTATTAGTTACTTCATGCAATTGATTGTGCCAGTGCTCCAAGTCTTCATTGGAATCCGAAACACGAGAACTATTGCACTTCCAACATATTTTTCCATCTGTAGTGGGATTAATCAAGTGTTCTTCCTTTACAATAAGCTTATAAATCTAATCGATCTCAGCATCTCCATACTCATGCTGGATAGGCTCTAAGTTGCGTGCACCTTCAGAGGGATGTAATGGCAGAAAAACTTGGGTAAAATGCTTCTCAAACACCATGTTCCATGCTTCAGGTTGATTATATAATCCATGTCATAAGCCCAATCAAATCCTAACAAAATAGGATAAGGATTACTATCATCAATGATCTCAATCACTTCAAAGTCAACCAACATGTTCGCTCCATTCGCGACCATTGCAGCTTCGGCCATCCCATTCATTCCTGTGTCTACTTCGAAAACACATTGGCATCTGATCCTAGATCCAGGATGACTTGATCCATCTCATAGTATCCAATCTGCGTAGTTAATCGCATTTCCCGTCCATTTCACTTCTTGTTCTTGCACACTTTATTTACATCGCATTGTTCAAACCGTAGCTCTTCCTTGCTAGTGCAGTTATCGGTGAGCTCTTGCAATCCTGTTACAACCTTTTGGTCCCTTAGAAACTTCATGCACGTCCACAAAAATGACGTCAAGATAGATGGATCAACCTCCTTTACTTCAACATTATCCACAAGCGTATTCTTTAGCGAAAATAACTGTCTCAGCGCAGTCAATGTTGCGGCTTTAGGGGTCATAAATGTATTTTTTTCATCCACCAATGTCTCTTTCTCATGATGTACATCAAACGCATTAGTATTATCTTCAACCTTCCTTACCCATGTTTTTCTCACATTCCTTTGCCCTTCTACGTGGTCTCCAATATTCACAACACTACACATTACTTTGTTAACACTGGGATATTTCTGGTGCGGTTCAACCTTCATCATTTGTATATTCTGAGTTGGTTATTGGTTACATTTATCCTTCATTTTAGTGAATAAAACAGGATAATATTTGATTTCCTGACCAAATTCTTGACAATAGTTCCAGGACATAGCAGTTGGATTCTGGTAATCTCGGGAAAAATGTCCAGGCTTTCCACAGTTATAACAAATGATCTACCCTTGAAAACAACTAGCACTTCCTCCTCGGCCACACCCTCAGCCTTGAAAACCTCCTCGCGGGATTGGCGAACCCGAAGCTTCGTTCCCTTGTAATTGCATTCAATATGGACCAAGACTATTCTGCATCATTAGGTCGTAGCTCTTGCAATGTTGTTCATCATGCCCTACCAAACTACAGAATTTTCTAAACAATTTCTTCGACGATCTAAAACAAATTTGCAGTAGGAGAAAATAATCCATGGAATTCTGACCTGAAACTTCGCAGATGCTACACCATATAACACTATGCCCTACACTTGGCCTTGCGCTTGATCCAGGCTTTAATGGACTTAACATCCTAGCACCCAAATAGTCTCTATAAACAGGGCACTATTCTTAATAGTTACCCTTAGCTTTGCATGTTATACACCATACCTTCGACCGTATATATGATATTACCTCCTTTCCCTTCTTTATATCCTAGAGCTCCATATGCAAACTTTCCAACTGAGTTTGAATCTGTTGAAATCCTATGCTTTCATCGAATATCGACAAATCTTCCAGCTTCATTGCTATCTCCAATGCTTTAGCCTGAGTTGTAATCTTCTATTGAGACAATTGAAATCTAAGATGAGGTAGCAACACAACAATGAACCATTCTCTATGCTTTTCATTTGGGATTTTAAAGTTAATATGGCTCAGTAGTTTCTTAAATCTCTAGTCTACCTCCCACAGAGTCTCATTAGTCAACTGCTTAATTTATTTGATCTTTTTGATACATTGGGACTATGAATTTGGTTTCTTGAATTCAACATTCACCGTGGTATTTGTCTCAGCTAATGAAGCATTTTCATTCGTTGTAACATATTTCATGTACCAAGACAATGCCCTCTCTTGCAGTGTTGTAACCAACTGCGCTTTCTCCATATTTCCGTCTGTCACATTCTGCAAACTCCATATTGCTTCTACTACAAACTACAATTGTTCAGGATCATTTGTTACCTTGAACACAAGAATATTTTGCAGTTGGGACATGGTGAATGGGGGAGGTGGAGGTGGAGGTGGAGGAAAAAAATGGAATGGAGTGAGGATGGGGGTGGAAGGTTGGTTAATTTTTGTAGTGCTCTGTTGAATTTCCAATTTCAGCGACAAGCTTCACAGAGTAGCAGGGTTTCTTTCTCCTTCTTTAGTCCTAAATATCGGACTATATTACCTTTCAATGTATGTTCCCCAACTGTTCTTAAACCTTTTTCCGCTTCGTGCAACTCCAGGTTCTCTTTCTTCAAACATCAATCTAAGAGAATCTGTAGTATACCCTTTTCACATAATAGAATTTTAATCCAGAACTTCACTGAATTCAGGTACTTATCTCTTACTCCTTTGAAAAGATACACTCTACTTCATTATAAGACACAGATGTGTCAATCGTGAACCGAGTAATGAAGCCCCCAAGGATGATATAGATCTAGTAATCAATAGTTTTCACTATCTCTTTATCAGTCTTTTTCAACTTCTTAATCGGATCTAGGGTCCACGTAGTAGGCTTATTATGAAATAGCCCTTTTGTGTTGCTAGTCTTGATATCCACTCATACAACTCGGTAGAAAATTATTCGAAAAAAATCTCATACTGATATCTTTAGATATAATTCTGTAACCAATGTTCAGTAGAGATGCACAGACTTATGTTTTCTTTCACAAAAAACTCATGTTCTTTTAGATCAACCCAATCTTCAATCTCTTTCTTAGACATGTTCCACATCCATCTATCCCTCAATTAGATCTTGGTCCCAAAAACAGAACCATTTTTTGGGTTTATGCGACCTAGACACAGGTTCAATGTGACTGCGCAGTTCAACAAAACCCACTATTACCGTCCCTTTCGACAATGATCTACTTGGGAAAATTGAAGTCCCACCCGAGGCAATATAGGGGGAAGATAGAACTGGGTTTCTGGATTCATAGGGATAAAGGATTGTTGATTTAGGGATTTTCCTTCTTAAAAGGGCTTCGTAGGTCAGATATATCGATAATACAAGCACTATTAAACACATATGTTGAACTTACTACAGACTGTGTGATCTTACTTATTCATGAATTAAACAAAGTAAAAAACCATAAGCCAGCCTGCGCTATTCAATTATAGATCAATACCCTTATTTAGCATAGATATTCATACACAGTAATTAAAATAAAAACACATCAAGATAAAATCATATCTTTCTCAACAATTATTTCATTAATGTTCAGATCCTCCTCATACATTCACTTTCCACCCTACGCACACAGTTGTAGGGCCGTGCACACACAGTTGCAGGGCCTTGTGCACACAACTGCAGACTTCTGAATGTCTCTATGCACTTAGCTACATGAGCCTTTCCTCTAACCCAAACATGGACTCTGAATCAAAACAATATTACATCCAAATGCATCTCATCAAATCTATCGTTATGCCCCCTTTTCTATGAGCTCTATCTAAACTCCTTATATAGGTTTGGCATTTACAATACCATGGTCCAAAAGTATGGGTAGAGTTCAAAATTCACAAAAATTTCCCAGCCCATTACATAATGAGGAGCTTTGACCCACCCCAAAGCCCCTAAGACTCAAAATATACTCTGCATTGTGTGCTCTGCTCCTCGATCTGCGAATTTTTTCTCTGCTGCTTACTTCGCAGGGATCTAATCTCCAAAAAAAATTCCACAGATTTAGGGAGGTAGGCCTAAGATATGCATTGCACAAGGAAGAGTATACTTTTGGGAATTTTGGATAAATAATTCCTCGTATTTATGCAGTAGTGGATAATAGGAAGGCATATCACTAGGATTATGTCATTGAGATGGACGGTAAGCTTTGTGATCAAGTTATTTCTATTTTGATTTACCCTGGATCTAATTATAGCTATGTTAGTCCTGACTTGGTGGATAAGTGTGGTTTGAGTAAGGAAATGCATGCAGAATCTTGGTTATTATAGTTGGCCACAGGTATGAAGAAAAGAGTTCACCATTGGGTAAGAGCCTGTGCATTTGAGTTAAATGGCATCCCTACAAGAACACACTTGAACATATTTCCACTGGGTTCCTACAATATGATATTGGCTATGGATTTTTATATCTCCCAAGGATCGAGGCATATTTCCATGAAAAATATATTGAATGCTTGGATGAAAATGGGGAACCAAGAGCTTTACAAGGAAAGAAGACAGCCACATCAGTTCGGATGGTGACAACTATGCAAGCCAATCGTAGTCGCAGGAAATGGTGTGTGCTATTTGTAGTTCATATATTAAGTGAAAAAGGTAAAGAGGTTGATGATGTAGATGTTTTGAGTAGGTATCCAGTTTTGCAAAAATTTCAGGATGTGTTTCTAGCAAAGATTTCAGAGTTTCCACCTCAGAGGGAGGTAGAATTTTCTAATGACTTAGTACCAGGGGTATCTCCAAGTTCAAAAGAACCTTACAGGATGAGCACATCTCAGCTGGTGGGGTTAAAGTTGCGGCTAAAATAAATTCTTGACAAGGGGTCATTAGACAAAGTATATCGCCATGGGGTGCACTAGTATTTTTCGTGAAGAAGAAGGATGACACTCTTAGACTATGCATTGACTACAAGAAGCTGAACAAAGTGACCATAAATAATAGGTACCCATTATCGAGGATTAATGATTTTTTTAATCAGCTGAAGGTACCAACAATGTTCTCTAAGATCGACTTGAGATCGGGATATCTATTATCAACCTATTTTTCTACCCCTACATCACTGACCCCTAGCCCTCATTATTTGATGAATTTTTCCTAAAAGGAGGGGCTCATTTTCCCAGTTTGGACCCTAAGCCATGAGCTAGAAGGCTTATGCCTGTGTCCCAGTGGCTTGAGACACTACTAGGGCCTCTTGTGCCTGTAGCTCAAGCCATAATTCATTAGTTCAATTCTAGTAACCGAGGGAACCTTCTAAATTCATTGATTTCCTAGGCGATGAGCTCGATTACTCATTGATTTGAGTTGGAAAAGACTGATCCAATAGAAGTTTCCTTAACTTTTCATCATCCTTAGCATCTATATTCATTCTCCTGATACCTTTCATTCACCTATTTATGTTGGATCATTTGAGAGGGTCGGGCTAGTTCCATAGTCATAAGTTCTAGGATCGTAATTTTAGTTCTAGAGAGAGCCATGGTGCTGTTGAGATATTGACACACTATTTTTATCTTTCCATTATCTTGAGAGCTTGAGAGGTATCATGCTATAGGAGAGTGCTATTAATACTCTAATCTAGTGGGGAAAATTTGTCAAATCGCATAGAGGAGAAGCTAGAAGTAAGGTATCGAAGCATCATTTTATATTTATAAAGATTTTTGTTTCTTTCATGTATATGATTTTATGTTCATATCTTTCAATTGTCTTATGATATAGTTCAACTAATGATCTTCTGAGGAAGATCACTTGTTGTATTTTTATGGTTGTTACTGTGTGTAGGTATTGAGATCGTAGACAAATCAGATAGATCGCTCGTGTGGAGAGCAATAGATCGACATCGAACTCAAGATCCATGCTCGACCTACAAGGAGGCAAGGTAGCTTCTTCTTCCTCATAGCATTAAGAAATTTCATGACTGCTTGTGGATCATAATAGATTTGTAATCAAGGATGTCTTCTTGAGTGTGCTTGTTTTTTCTGGTGATCTAACAAACACTAGGTCACCGGACAATAACTCCTTGCAGTTTTTCCTGAAATAGAAGTGGTGCTTTAAATGAGAGCACACTCACTTATGTGCTATTTTTTCATTAGATTCTAATTGGATCCTCGCGTTCATGGTTTGTTGAGCTTCCTTGAATTTTTGTGACTGTTTTTTTTAGTTTACAGGGTCATTGACTGTGTTTGATGATTTTTTTTACTGATTGTGCGAGGAAATACAACATTTCCTCTTTGGAACCCTAGTTGTGGCCTTCTAAGGCTTATCCCATGGCCTAAGAGCCTCTGAGCCACTGGATGGAAAGAATTAGGGGAATTTTGAGGTCTAAAATGGGCCTCCTAAGGAAATTATAAAATAATAGTGGAAATAATAAAATAAGATTAGATTACATTATCAAATTTTAGAGGGAAAAAAAAAAACTACTTTTTCAACTCATATTTTCAACTTATCTCCCTATGGGTTCACTCAAATTTTGAGCGAGAACACCCTTGGATGAATAATTTGATTGCTCATCCAAGGATTACCCATGTTGCATAGGTTCGATATACCATGTTATACGAAAAATGAGAAATACATGAGAAATATTATTACAATGATGTTTTTCATATATTTCTCATTTTTTGTATAGCAGGCTCCATCGAAAGTATGCAATAGGGGTACTCCATGGATGAGAAATTAAATTTTTTATCCAACGAGTATTCCCGCTTGAAATTTAGGTAAAAAATTAGGGAGATAAGTTGAAAATACTAGTTGAAAAAGTAGTTTTATTATTTAATTATTTTATAATATTTTTACATATTTACTCCAAAAATGGTCAATCATCCCCCATCTTTGATATCATCTTCTTCAATCCTATTGGTTCTTATAAAATTTATTTTGGTTGTACATTTTTCTTAGGAAGTTCATTTTAGACCTGAAAATTCCACTAATGCTTATGTCTGCATCCAACATATTTTTCCGAGTGAAACTTTTCTCTTTCAATTTGGTTTCTCTATTTTTGGATCTATGTTGTTTGTGCTTACTATTTTCTTGCTAGGTCTGGTCCATTTATGCTCTTGTTATCAGTTTTATTTTGATTGGACAAGTGCCTCTTTAGAGCACTTGTTCTCTTTCATTAGGCATCAACCCTGTTGATTGCTTGTTGATCTATTGAAAACATACTCGGATCCCATTACTTGTTGTAGCTGATAAGTCATCCTATGGTCCTGATTTGATCTATTCAGATCAATTTTTTCAAGGTCTCCCTTTTTTAATCATCGCTTGAGTTTCTTCTTGCATTTTGATTGGATGCCTTGGATTAAGGTTTGGGTTTGATTCCCTGATCACATTATCAGTTTGGGTAGGTTATATTTAGCATTTGATTGGGTCTAATCTATACTTTTCATTCAGATTTGGAGATTGATCCTCTTTTTCATTCTTACTTGTTGAGTGATCCATTTGATTTTTGGCCATTAATGTCATGAAAAGTGGTGTCGTGACTTGTTCTGCAATTGTCATTCTAATCAAGTTTTGTTGGGAATTTTTTTTCACATTGTATCACCTGTTTTCAGATATTGTTTAGGCCTCTTTTCCTCTAGGTTGTGGTTCAGTCCTTTGTATAACATTGGCCTTGGTGGTTCCATTGTGCTACAACCCTAGCTAAATTTACATTGCCATTTTTTGTTTCCACTTTGGTTTCATTTTTTATTGCTTTAAATGTGTTTTTGTTTGGGTTTTGTTTCCCTAGTTGTTTCACTTTTGGAGTGCTTTGTGTTCTTGCTTGGGAGACTTGTTTTGGTATCTTTCACAGATTCGTTTTTGGTTTGTTTTTGGGTCATTAATTAAAATTCTTGGGATAATTTTCAATCAGGAAATTTTTAGTAGAAATTTCATCTCAGTAGAAATTTGTGTGTTAGAAAATATTTCCCTCTCGTAGCCAGCATTCCTCGAATTCAAAATGAAAAATTGCATATTGGTGCATTAGGGTGACTAGCTAAGAGTCCTACACACCATTTCATTTTCACGCCACTTCCCACTTGAGTAAAAAAAAAACATTAAAAGTAATGTGCTAATAAAATAAACTCAATTTGTCTTTTATTTTTACTGGTAGTACACCAAAAATATCTTAGGCTAAGGTCTTGGAGGTATGAGTGTGAGTTAACCACTCAAAGACCACAAAATCAACTCAGAATCTTGTGGTAGGGAGTGAAAATCCATTTGTAGTAGTGCGGTTTGGGAAGCCCTCCTAACAAAAGGGTTAAGCACAAGGTCACGCTTGGGCTAAGCGGGGGGACACAACCCTATTCACTTAGTTTTGGGTGGCGCGATATAGCGGAATTGACATGCATAGAAACAATGTTTATCACTTGGGAGTCACTTGGGAGGTAACTCTCAAGGGGGTTTTGGTCTTGGCTCCTTTTGGGGTTAAGTTTCTTGCCCTTGCATGTTTGTTTGTCCTACGACTATCCCCCCAGGTTTTGTTATGATATGCGGTGACCATAGTGGCCTTTCTTTCTAGGGATCATACACATATGTAAGGTCAGGTTTGTGTTCTTTGTACCTCGGATGGATATTAGTCATACTCCCTCAGTCCTCTCGGAGGGTATTCCACTTGTGGGGGCACATGTATCGAGTTTGTAGCTAAAAGGGCTGGGAAGAAGGTCTCTAGTATAACAATGTTCCATTATCAGCTTCTTTGTATTATGTTTGTGTGTGCTACCTTTTAGGAAGTTTCTAGAGTGTTCTCTTTGGTCTGAGCCAACATTTTTGGCCTTAGGGTGTTTTCACTAACTTAAATGTGTTTTATTTACCATTACTTCGACATTCATGCCGTCTTCAAGGTTTAATTCCTGAACGAAGTGGAATTATTTCTCCTGCATGGATAATTATTTTTGACACTCATGGCTTAGACCACCATATAGTGTTGGAATATGTGTCTAGCCCCACTAATAGCGATCTGGTTTCTATTCAGACTTTTTCGGACAACTCTGATGCTCTTGCCAACCCACCTTTGACTGATCCTTTAGGGCCTACCTTACTATGGCTTAATCTTGATAGTTATACACCGACTTACACTTATGTGCCATTATATACTATTTACCCTATGGCGGAGTCTGAGACTTCCCTACCGTCTGCATCAATAGTCTCGGCTCCCATGATAACGTTGCCATATCTTAGTGTGGCTAACCCTACTCCTTCGTATGCACCACTTACTTCTTCTTGGGGCATTCCACCTATCTCATATATGTTTCCCATTGGTTTTCAAAATTTTACTATGCCCACATCATCCTCTATGCCGGTTATGGTACCCTAGCCTAGTCAGCCAATAGGTCCAATAATTTACACGTCGTCATTTTCCCAACTGACTATTCATGTCCCTTAGTTAGGCACAGTTACTTCGGGGAATGAATGGGGGCGATCACCAGTTGTCCCTAGTCAGCTTGGGGTAATGACACAAGCTTAGTATAGTTAGATCTTTGGAGGGACGTCACCTACCTGTGATTTTACTAAAAGGGCTAGTTTAGCTGGGGGGAAACCCCGCTGCTAGTACCGTGTCTTATCCAGGTAATTCCCTTTATTTCGGTCCTACTATGTAGTCTGGTCCTTCTTTTCACCTTGGGTACAACCCCATTATTATTCATGCTTTTTGGGGTCCATTTCTCTATGGAGTATTTTTCCCTAGGGGGCAACATCCATCTACTAGTTATCCTGGCCTGCAATAATGTTTGTTAGGGAGAACCCTTTTCACCACCAGCAAGCACATCCATCCAATCCTTTTGTTGGGGGACAACAAGGTTGGTCAGGGGCTTCTCCTTCTTATGATCCATTCAGTCAAATTCATAATCCATTTCTATCCTCTCTTGATTTACCGAATCTTTCCAAATTGACTAATAACCCCATTTGTCACAATCCCTGGTGGCCACCAATGCCTGCCAAATTACCATCTAATATTCCCATGTTTGAAGGGAAGCCTGGGAAGAATCCATCCACCCATGTCACCACTTACCATCTATGGTGTTCATCCAATTCGTTGGTGGATGATTCTTTCAAACTTTTCTTGTTCCAAAGAACTTTAACCAGGGATGCTGCCAAATGGTACATCGATTTAGACAATACACCTTATGGTGATTTTTCCTCACTAGCTCAAATCCTGGCACATTTCAGTTACCAACCCGGTATGATCTTGCATCTGACCTTTTTTCTAACTTCAAACAAGATGATGCCATACTTATCTCTAATCACATTCATGAGTGGCGTTGTCGTAAGAGGTTATAAAGAACCAATTTACTTGATGAGATTCTTCGTAAATGGTTCAGTAGATCACTTTGAACTCAAATTTCTAAAGATGTGTCTATGTTTCAAGTTGTTACCGAGGAGAAAGCCATCATAGCTTCCCAATAGTTAGATCTCATATATTCATAGCCGGGTACGTTGTACGAAGTTTTTCCTAATGCCCCTAGGCCTTCCATTGACCCACCTAAGCCTATTCCTGGCCCGCATGTCGATGGCGTGATTGGGTCTGTTTCCGATCCCATGAGCCAACTTGCTACCCACCTTCGAAAATTTATTGTTACATCTCAAGCTCCAATAAGTGCATTTGGCTTTGCTAAATCACCCCCTCCTGAGTAGTTCACCGATGTTCTTACGTTGAATTCCACTCAACTGAAGAACAACTCTCAAACTGGTGGTAAAAATTACAAGAACAATAAAAGAAATAAAAATCAAATCGAACTTACCAAGAGTCCAAACCCAACCCTGAGACTTAGGGAGGGGGAACCAATGAGTGTCGTTGGAAATTCAAGCTCCCTCGTAAACTTTTTGAGGGAGATCACCTTACTCATCAGTGTACTTGCATGGATGAAGTGCATAGAATGCTTTCACCACCTTCTTCTCAAAAACTTTTCATTTTAACCCATCTATTCCCTACGCAACCACAATGACAAATCGTTTCTCAACCTATGAGACCTTTGCAAGGGGGAAATGAGGGGTCATCTTCCCATCCCCCTCACAATTTAGCCATCTTTATGTGCAAGTAAGATGTCAACGTGACCACGCGAGCTAAGTCCTATGATGCACCTGAGTCGAGTCCTCTTTCCAAGGACTCATGAGCTCCACCTAGTTCCACTAGACCTCTCATTCTAGATAATCCTATGGATCTTGTCTATCGCCCCCCCAAGGGTTTTTTACATAATAAAACAAAAAACCCTTCCGCTGTGGCCTGTTAACACTATAGTATTGTTGAAGATCTAGCCCAGGCACCTTGTGCCATGTCCGCTTTGGAGGTCTTGCAAATTTGTTCTTAGTAGTGCAAAGCCTTATTATCTGCCATCGATGGAGTTGACCCATCCGACACTGGTGTCATTGGTTTTAATGTCAAGAAAACTACTCCTCATTTTCCAGATCAAATTTCTTTCCAGATTATATTGCGATTTTCATAAAAGAATATCCATCCACTCTGGTTGATGGGGATCTTCCACCTATGTCATGTCGAAGTCTTGTTGGAAAGATATTGGTGCTCTAGCTCTCGCAATGCCTAATACTACTCTTCAAGCATTTGACGATCACAATTTCATTCCTAATGGGGTCCTACCACATTTTTCCTTTGAGGTTGGGAGTAAAATGGGGTCATACCACATTTTTCCATCAACGCTCCTTTAGATTATAATGTGCTTCTTGGCCATAGCTGGTTTTATGCCATGACTACAGTGGTATCATATGTGTTTCATTTACTTTTCTT
Source organism: Pinus albicaulis (assembly GCA_034641835.2). NCBI lineage: Eukaryota > Viridiplantae > Streptophyta > Pinopsida > Pinales > Pinaceae > Pinus > Pinus albicaulis. The sequence goes on from CM076570.1 coordinate 1,064,301,375, forward strand.
TCCTCATGAAGGAAAGATCATAATTATTGACCATATTGACTATTGCATGCCATTGGCCCAGCTTTTTACTACCATCGAAACTACTATTCCACTTGTGGGGGGGAATCCCGGTCAATTCAAGAGTGTTTGTGTTGTACTTTTTAAAATTTTCACTCTTATGGGGGTTTTTCGTCAACTCCCTCCACCCAACGCCCCCCATCCCTCACCACTGCTCTATCTATATGATCTCTTCTGGAACCTGTGGACCCCATAGATCTTCTGATCCTTGGGTCATGGTGTTGCTTGATCCTATAAAAGTTGATCAAGATAGTGAGCACCATTTGCCACCTCTTGTGGAAGATATTTCCTCTTCGACAGTCCCATCAGCACCTCCTAATGCAAGTTAGAAACTCCATCCCAATAAGAAATATTATCAGATTCCTCTGCCCACATAGGCCACCACTCTGCTTGTTCCACATGAATCCCTTGATGATGAGCCTTTCCAATTAGCCAACTTGGAGGTCATGGATCTATCCACTGATAATCGTAGGGAGGTTATGCCTCTTTCTGTCTCTAACCTCCCTGAATTGGAACATGTAGATCTTGGAATTTTAAATCTTGAATCGACTCATGGGGAACCTCCTCGACCTTCCTTGGAAGTGCCACCAATGGATCGAGTCAAGTATTGGGATTATAATACTAAAATTTCCAATGAATTGTAAAAATCCTCACCAGCTGTTGACGAGTGTCTTGCACCTCCATTATGTCTTGATTGTCCCCTATGTCCTCAGGTTCATTTTGAAATTATGACTATGTTAGGTTGTCCCTGATATGGTAAACCTTTTTGAATGGGGCGGTTTGACTTCATTTGGTATGGATTTACACTGGTGAGATATATGGACTCGTTTTCCCATAAGTTCGTGTTTAGAAACCCTTGTCTTGTGCCCAGTTATGGGAAACCTTAGCATGACCTATTGGACTATGTCTTGCTTGTATATTATGTATATATGTGTGAGTGTGTTCATTTTGTTTATTTTTCATTACCCCGGTATCATGTGTGTAATTCATGTGTCTGGTCTTTCCTCTACAGATGTCAAAACCCTCATTTCCTTATAGAGCCTTTGCAGATGGTGTAATTCGTTACACTCAAAATGTTGCTTCTGCTGCTTGGGTCCTCTTTTCACCCACCGAGGAGCTTGTGAGTTCTGGAGGTTCTTGTCTCAACCCCATCACCAAAAACATGGCTGAGTATAGCGTTGTCATCAAGCTCTTAACTGAGGCTAGTCATCTTGGAATATGCCATCTCATTGTTCAACTTGAATCTCAACTCATATTGTCCCAACTCAACCTTATGTACTTTCTGAGGAATCCTACTCTACTTTGTTACTTGTTGAGGGTACATCTCCTGGAATGTTCATTTTATTATATTACTTATTTACATATTCCTAGAGACCAAAACAAATTGGCTAATTCGTTAGCTAATTATGTGTTAGATTTCCATTTGTGTCATACTTAATGTTTTAAAACCATTCACATGAATTTTTATAAATATATTGTAAGTACACAGTAGAAACAAAAAACATAGACACTAGTATTTTATTATTTCCAAAAATTCTAAGTACATAGTTCAAAATTAGGCAACTGAGGCCTTGGCTACTTTTCCATAGACATGCTATTACATTAAAAAATTGCACAACCATGTGCCACTACCTCCACTAAGTGATGCTCATGATAACATAACACCACATTTAGGATGTCACGGAGTAGACCGTGACAATATGATGAGGCCAGTCCTATGATGTGCCTCTGCATATGTCGATGAGTCTCCTCGAAGGAACCCCCAAAGTCACTCCCTCGACATTTCGATTGAACTCTCATATCTCCACATCCTCATCCTCTATCTCCTCTGCATGATTTGGGGTTCGGCCTTGTGTTAAATGTCTCTTCAATGGAGAATACTTGAATGAGTGTGTAGGTGCCACATCTGCATGTAAAAAATCATGTCATTAGTAACTATGTACTCTAGTTAAAAAACTCAAAAAATAAATATTCCAAAAATACCAAAAAATTTACAAAACAAAAAATCAAAATTTGTTTACCTCTCCCATCGAAGCCTTCCCCAGGGGGCAAGGCTATGGTGGGATCTCCAGAGAAATCCACCCCATCATACAGATAATCGTTCACTGGAAATACAACTGCCCTCATCCATTTCCAATATGTTAAAGGGAATCTGTTGTCGCCATGTACTCCATCATATCATAACAAACTGAGGCTCCATCTCACCATATGAGGTTGTCTAGATGGTGGAGAGGATTCATAGTCCAATGTTTAGGGCCTCATCACTGGAATCTTATGAAAAATGAATCTCACAAATAAAATCTCATACTCGCAAGTGTCACTCCTCCTCCTTTTGAGTCTGGTAAGTTGGTCTTTCATGCCGGACACCATCCCTTCACACCAGTTAAACAGGGTGGGTTCCATACATCGTAAAAATAACTCCAAGTGTGTCATTGTTACATCATGGGGTGCTACTGACCCTGCTACTCGAACCACTATGTAGGCTATAGTGTGAAGTGTTAAATCATCTTTCTCCTCTATGAGGATGTTCTTTTTTTTCCGCCCCTTCCACCACCTTAAAGTGGGAATCTCTCATGATTTTCATTGTCTCTCCTGAGTGGCTATTCAACCCTGTCAACACCACTGGATCCCCCCTCCTGTATAAACTGGTGAGGAGGTAGATGTTTGATGCTTCTATGGTGAACCTCTCTGGCCAAAAAATGAATTCTTGGGTGTTGGAACACCTAATCCTCTATGGGTAGGTGTGGAATGCGAAAAGTCACAATGGAGTCCAAGTGACCTTGGAATGTGAAACCAAGAGTCACACCATTGTACTATAAATGTACATCATGTATAATGGAAAAATAAAAAAGCCTCATGCTTATCCTTCATTGTGTGTTGAGTCCCTTGTGTGTGTGTGTTTATCTTTCTCATACACCATGTGTGTGTTAAACATGGTGTTTAACATGGTATCAGAGCTGATACGTTCATAACCAGCTCAACCTTGAGTGAGCCATTTGTGTATGGCCTATGCATATCTGCAAAAATTCTTGGTATTTTTGCAGCATTTAGAGAGTTTCTGCAGCAGACATTTTGCTGCATTCAGAAATTGGCAGCATTCAGGCATTGGTTTTGAAGAAGAGCAGCACTGTGCATTCTGCAGCACTCAGAGATTTCTGCAGGTTTTCATTCTGATTTCTTTTTGCAATTTCTGCCTATTAAATTTTGCATTTTGAAGAGTTGCTGGAATAGTGTTTCAAAGTGGGTTTCTAAAAGAAAAATTTCTGAGTTTTTCATTGAAAAATCTCTGCAAATTTCTGAGTTTTACTGGAAAATTCTCCATTCTGCTGCTGCGTATTACTGCTTAAAATTCTGCATTTCTAGCGAAATTTCCTACTTCTGTTTTAAAGTCTTGGTTCTCAAATTTTACTCCTCTGTTGTTTTAACATTAAACAAATAAAAAATAAAATAATTTTTTTTTACTATTGCAAAGCTACTCGGCCTTTCGGCCCCTCCTGCAACCTCACCTCTCAAACCTCCCATCTCTCATAGCTCAAACCCCACTCATCGCACTCAACCAGCCCTACAATCCCTTCATCACTCAACAGGTCATGCCATCGCTCAAATCCCAACTCCCCGTGGCCTCACCACTCTCTCACTCTCACCCATCCCCATGACTCCATTCTCCCTATACCTACTTCCCACGTGGGCTCCTCCCTCTCGGCTCGCTCCTCCTCAACCAAACCCCTCTCTACACTCTGCAGCCCCTACCCACTACCCAAAGCCCGACCCACACTACCCATAGCTCACCTCATAGCGCTCAACCCATAGTCCCAGCGCTCCACTCACAGCGGCTTGCAAACCCATCCCCCCTCGACCTTGAGCTCTCCACACCTCATGGCCGCTCCACTCACCATTCGCTCTCGGCCTTTCGGGCCCCTTCCCCCTATCCACTACCCCGCTCCTCGTCGACTACTCTGCAACCCGCATACCCTGCACTCCCCTTCATCCCCTCCCCTTCTCCCTACCTGCGGCATCCCTCACCTCACCACACCCTCCGCTCCTCCTTTCCCAAGAAGCCTCCCTCACAGAGTCGCCCCCTCACCACTGCTACCCGATCCCTCCTTCCCACCCGGCTGCTACCCACCTCCTCACAGTGACTCCTCCCCTTCCCTGCTCAACCATTCCCCTTTTACTTTTTAATGTTCATTTTTTTAAATTAAACTGCCCCCCCTCCAAATTTATAATTTCGTTTTTAAAATAAATAAATAATAATTCCCTCCCACAATTTTAATTAACCCCCCTCCAATCCTTAAACCGTTTTAAAATTTTAATTTTTTTTCCCTTAGTTCCCCTAACCCCCCTCATATTTTTCACTTTCCCTTAGTTTGTCCACCCCCCTTCCCATTATTTTAATTTCCCTTCCCACTTTAATTTTTTATTACAATCCCTCTTTCCAAATTTTTTAATTAATCCTACAAAAAAAAAAAAAAAAAAAAAAAAGCAAAGAGAGGAAAAAGAGGAAATGAACAACATCAAAGATGAAATGGCATGTGAGCAGATGGATTGAATACATAGAGAAAAGTGCAGATTACATTATATGATTTGTGGCATTGATATAAGGGTGATTTTCTGAAAGAAGACAAGACTTTTGCCATCATTTTCAAAACAGCTTTTTGAAGAAGAAAAATCAGCTACCTTAAAGGCCTATTGCACAAGTGTTTTTGTTGCATATTTTGCAGAAATATTGTATTGAATTGACATTGTATTGCTTCTTCATAGTTGCAATCAGCAGATTTTGTACTTTGAGATTTCCATAGTTGGAAATTATTTTGAGTCATTTGTAATTGTTTGAAAGCAAGTTGCATCACATTGTAAACGGGTGCATTTTTGGTTGTAGCCGACACCCTTTCATTTTTTGAGCCTAAGTTGTTGAAATGGCTAAAATAAATGAGGCATTAGAGTTTTTGAGTAACCTCATTCATTTCAATGTTGATGACATGATAAAAATGAGCAAGAATGCTCTTTGTAACATTCAAAGTTGTTTGCAAGATGCATAAGAAAAGATTGAGTTTTTGCAGTTGGAAACTCAGCTTCAGCAAGACGAACTTCAGCAAAAGAGTCACCATTCTGAACCTGTTTCTGTTCAGAAGATTGAAAAAGACTCCCATTAGCAGCAAGTCGATAAAGTTGCAGTTGATCCACATTCAGTTCATTGCACTAGAGCAGATTTACATGCAGATGCAGTAGTTCAACCTGCACTTCCCAAGCCCATCATCAGACCTTGGGAAGATCTTGTCCAAAAAAAGCATAAAACTGGTCTTGGATATGACAAGGATGTGATCTTTCATATTCCAGACTACACCAAGCCCATCATATTTCAGAGTGCCGGATTCCTTTATGACAGTTCACTTGCAGCTGTTCCAGATCCTGTTCCACAACAACAACATATTGTAAAATGCCAACACTATGATCAAGTTGGCCATATGAAATATCACTGTTTTGATCTTCATCCATGCAAGCACTGTGGTTGGCACACTCATTCTTTAGACAGATGCTTCAGAAACAAGCCTCCTACAAGAACAAAGATTCATCTTGGATGGATCGCTTCTTGGCAATGGGCATCAGCAGCCAAGAAGATGTTTAAGTCACATGTCAGAACTTGTTCATGGATATTGAGCAAACTTGCAGTTGAGTTTTCGCCATCATCTCACCTTGTCCCTGACAGGGGGGAAAATGGTGTTCATGTACAAGCTTCGACATCAGATCAAGCGAGCCTGAGCCACAATCTCTCATTCCATGTTCAGATTTGTAGCCAGAGACACAACAGTTCAAGCGAGCCTGAGCCACAATTCGTCATTCCAGATTTAGAGATGTAGCCAGAGACACGGATGCCCATGAGCATGCATTCGGGTGGTGGATTGGTGGACAACTTTAAACCATCATCTTTGGTTGGTGGATAACCCAAACCATCACGTAGACCTCCTTCTTTAGTCGAAGGTCTCCTTCACATAAGTGAGGAATACTTTCCTTTTCAATAGGTTTCTTGTACCTTCTTTCTCCATCTTTTTGGTTGAGTTCCAGAAATGCTCAACCATTCCTGCAGTTGTTGGTAATCCTAAAACTACCTATGGTAGACCTCCTTCTTCAAAGTTGAAGGCCCCCTTTTTTATGAGGGGATACCTTCTGTTGCAGCTGTACCTTCTTGCCAGCTTTGAAGAGTTTCTGAACCACAACAAGTTTGCTGCCCAAAATATAGGTCATCTAACCACCTCTTTTCTCCAACATTTCAGAGAGTTGATTCAGCCCAAGTGCTGCCATGTATACTTTGCATATTTGTATTTCAACTCTCTTATTGGACTCACACATACCCCTTCGGATTAAGGGGGGATGTTGGAAAACCTAATCCGCTATGGGTAGGTGTGGAATGCAAAAAGTCACAATGGAGTCCAAGTGACCTTGGAATGTGAAACCAAGAGTCACACCATTGTACTATAAATGTACATCATGTATAATGGAAAAATAAGAAAGCCTCACACTTATCCTTCATTTTTTTGTTGAGTCCCTTGTGTGTGTGTGTTTATCTTTCTCATACACCATGTGTGTGTTTAACATGGTGTTTAACATTGGGTGTCCACATCCCACCACCTGATAATGTCAGTCAAGAAATACTCTTGGCTTGACATGCTTGGGACCCTAAAGAACTTCAACAACCCACAATATCTCAAGGCATTGATGGTTGGACTATGAGCCATGGTGTGAATCTCATTCTCAGAATGTTTCCTCTCCCTCCATTAACAAACTATGATTTCCCCTGAACCCACATTATAAATATCAGTCACTGTCAACTTTACAGGGAAACACAAAAAACAAATATCTAAAAGAAACGTTTAAAAAAATCCCCATTCTACCCCTGGGTCATGACCTTGAAACATGCAGCCCACAACTTGAGCCACTAGCTACCCTTGGCAAGCTCGTGACCAAGCTTCCTAGGCCTCTCGCTTCCCATGGAAATCCCACTGCTAGGGAGGTTTCTCCTCTAACATAACATTCCATTACTTTGCAAACTCAGTCACTCGACCTTTGCGTGCATAAATTACTGAGAGGGAAGGAATTTACCACTTACTTGCCTGAGATGACCACTTTCTCCTCTTTTCTCCTCCTTTATCTTCTTGCTCTTGCCCTCAAACCCTTTGAATCTCACTCCTTTATCACAAAATTCACAATGAGCAAATAGAGAGGTATGAATCTATTTTATAACCCTTTTTGGCATCTTTTGGGCATATTCCACATATTCATGTTTTGGTCCAAGTGGGTTTTTGAGATTTATGATCTATTTTGAGTACACCTTGTGTAGGAGGAACTGGGAGTCATTTTTTATTTTATCTTGTGAGGAGACATTTTCATTACACTGGACCTCAGGTATGATCCTTTACTGGCATATAGGGGTAGGTCATTTTCTTCGATTTTCCATTTTTACCGTGAGCACTATTTATGCCTTAGGTCCGACCCTGGCAAGTTGCGACTTTTGCCACTTCCTATATGAATTTTGTAGCTAGGTTCTATAGCTTACCCAATCATGGATACCTTAGTTAGCACATTCTTGTCGTCTCAGTTTCCATGCAGTCACTCTTTTGATCATTTTTGGAATCCCTCCTTCTGATCCACCATGACCTATAATTTGAGCCTCATGTCCTCTTCTTTGCCATATTTTTGGCCATACCCTAGGATGATTCCACACTCCATCCCTTGTGATTGCCTCTTTTATCAGCCTACTTTTGCAGCTTTGAGCCTTGGTTTCTCTCATCCATCATCATCATCTGCTCGGCCTACTGTTTGCATTCACTTGGTGTTTTACCATGTCTTGGAAGAAGTTCTGCGATGAGTGGTTCTATTAGCCACACTCATATCCACCTTATGTCATGAGCATTTCCACCATTACCAAAACCAGTTACCACCCTGTATACCACTTGTTTCTCAAGTAGGAGTCTCCTTTAAGCTCTTTTCAGACTCCTTACCTTAGAAATCATTTATGAGTGAACTTGTCTACTTCACGCTCGTAAAAGTACCTGAAGTGTCGCCTACCCGATATAGGTTTAACCCTTTTCTGGACTGGGATGGACTATTTACGAAAGAGGAATACCCTAGTCTACTATGACTACGAGGTTCTCCCTTGTATACTTTTCTCTTTTTCGGGCTTGGGGGAAAACTTTAAGAAAAAGGAACTTATAAAAAGAGAAGACAGGGAACATCTATCTTCATTTATCATCTATTGATAGTGTCAATTGTGTCACCCTTGAACACAACACCTATCTGTCTCATTATCTTATAGTTCATTTTTAGCTTGCCTAGGAGTCTTACCATCCATATGAGTCTTTTTACTCCCCCGACTGGTTACTCTTCCAGTCATATGGAGTGTGCCTCGATGCCTCCTACATCATTTCATGATATCACATGGTGCTCATTCAGTCATGCAACTAGGTCACTCTTGTGTCGTGTAATTATGTGTTTAAGGGAAGTCTCAGCCTGTATCGACCATATCTAGTACCCTGTTGACCATTTTGAGTCCGCCATCCCTGTGTCAGTTGTACTTCATCACTTCATGATTTCATCCATACATCACATCATCTTGGTCTGTTTCATGTTGTTTGATGGGGGATACATTAAGGCTCTCCTTTGATGGACATTGTCCTATCGACTTCAGCTCGTTATCCAAGAGCTTGATCTAGGAACCAATAGTGCCTTGGAGCTTGCAGTCCTCAATGGCAGGCTTCCTCATGATCGATAGTGGGTTTAGATCATTGGCTTCTGATTGGTTGAGTTCATTGTTGTTCGACATCAACTCATTCATTCACACTTAGTGGAATGTACTAGGTACCTTGGGGTCCATATTCCTCATTTTTGGATTACCTCACACCTATTATTTTTTTACATCATTGGCTAGTAATCAGACAGTCTCTACCATTGCTCGACTTCAACTCATTTATTCGCATGTGTTGATCCGTACCATCAGGGTTATGTCAAAGACCCTAGGTTAGGGACATATCACTCTTATATGCCACCCTTTATAGGCTGCGTTGGAGTTATGTATCATTTATTTACTTTGAGGGATATGCAAGGGACTCCTCTGTATTTCATGTGTCAATAGTCCCACTGATGTATGCTATGACATAGATACATGATTGTTTTTCAGTGACTATAATCTTTCCATTGAGTCACATGGATCCACTGTGTATGTATGTCGTGGCCATGTCTTAATAATTTATATCATGGATCCGCAGTGTATGTTTGGCGGCCATGTTTATGATTTTCTTATGATCGAGAATCGGTATGCCCACCTCGGGGATGTTATCTTCATAGTTGATACCTCTACTTCAAGTTTTCCGATCTGTGATCCCGGCTCTGCTTCCCCAGTGCCACTGAGACCTCTAATTTTGTTATAATGTATTTTGACCATCAGCTACTCATTCTAACCTCATACATTAAGGGGAATTTGTTATCATCCTATTTTTCTACCCCTACATCACTGACTTGTATCCCTCACTACCTGATGACCTTTTCCTAGAAGGAGGGACTGAATTTCTCAATTTTGACCATGAACCACAGGCTACCAGGCTTATGCCCACATCCTAGGGGCTTGAGAAGCTACCAGGGCCTCTTGTGCTCGTGGCTTAGGCCTTAATTCATTATTTTAGTGCCAGCAGCCAATGGAACCTTCTAAATTCACTAAGTTCCTGAGAGATGAGCTCAATTTATCATTGATTCGAGTTGGCCAGGACTGATTCACTAGAAGTTTCCTTAACTTATCATCATCCTGAGCATCTACATTCATTATTTAGATACCTATCATTCACCTATTTATGATGGATTATTTGAAAGGGTCGGGCTATTTCCATAATCGTTAGTTCCAAGGTTGTATTTTTAAATCCATAGATAGCCACGTTGCTGCTAAGATCTTGATACCATATTTCTATCTTGCCATTATCTTGAGAGCTTGTGAGGTCTCATGCTATAGGAAAGTGCTCTTCATACTCTTATCTAGTGGGGAAACTCTGTCGAATCGCGGAGAGGAGAAGCTAGAATTAAGGTATCGAAGCATCATTTTATATTAATGAAGATCTATGTTTCCTTCATGTATATGATTGTATGTTCATATCTTGCAATTGTTTTATGATATCGTTCATCTAACGATATTCCGAGGAATATCACTTGTTGTATTTGTATGGTTGTTTTTGTGTGTAGGTGTTGAGATCGTAGGAATATCGGATAGATGACTCATGTGGAGCACAACAGATAGACATTGAATTCAAGATATGTCCCTCACCTACGAGGAGGAAAGGTAGCTTCTTTTTCCTCATAGAATTAAAAAATTTCATGACTTCTTGTGGATCATAATGGATTGGGAATCTAGGATGTCTTCTTGACTGTGCTTGTCTTTTCTGGTGATATAACAGACACTAGGTCACGGGGCAACAACTCCTTGCATTTTTTCCTACAATAATACATCAGGTACACATCCAAGAGCATGGCATCTACAAGACCGCACTCAGGACCAGGTACGGGAATTATGAGTTTTTTATAGTCCCATTCGGTTTGACTAATTCCCTAGCTACATTTATGTGTTTGATGAAAAATGTGTTGCGTCCTTATTTGGACAAGTTTCTAATTGTGTTTATTGATGAAATATTGGTGTATTCTAAAAATGAAGAAAAGCATGTCGAACATTTAGTAGTGGTGTTGAGGTTTTTGAGAGAGAATCAATTGTATGCTAAGCTCATAAAATGTAGTTTTTTATAGTTCCATTCGGTTTGACAAATTCCCCAGCTACATTTATGTGTTTGATGAACAATGTGTTGTGTCCTTATTTGTAAAAGTTTCTGTTTGTGTTTATTGATGACATATTGGTGTATTCTAAAAATGAAGAAGAGCATGTCGGGCATTTGGCAGTGGTGTTGAGGTTTTTTAGAGAGAATCAATTGTATGCTAAGCTCATCAAATGTAGTTTCTTCCATACTAAGGTAGACTACTTGGCACATGTTGTCTCTAAGGAAGGCATTGCATTAGATCCAGCCAAGAGAAGGGCCATCATAGAGTGGGTAGCTCCTAAGAATGTAGATGAGGTGAGGTGATTCATGGGATTAGCAGTTTACTATAGGAGTTTCATCAAGAAATTCTCACATATTTCTTATCCTATTACATCATTGCAGAGGAAAGGTAATAAGTTTGATTGGATAGAGGAGTGCGAGGCTAGTTTTGAGAAGCTTAAGTAGTTTTTGACACATGCTGCAATTTTAAAGATTGCAGATCTGGACAAGGAGTTTGTAGTGTGTACAAATTCTTATAAGAGAGGACTTGGCGGGGTCCTTATGTAAGATGGAAAGTTTTTATTCTATGAGTCATGAAAACTGAATGAGCATGAGAATAACTACCTGACACATGATCTTGAGCTAGCAGTGATTATACATGCACTGAAGATGTAGAGTTACTATCTTCTTGGAAGATGATTTGTACTAATGAGTGGCCACATTGGGTTGAGGTACTTATTGACTAGCCGAATTTGAATTCCAGGCGGGCTAGATGGTTGGGGACGATCAATGAGTTTGACTTCAAGATCAAGTACATCAAGGGAAGGTAGAATAGGGTCGCATATAATCTTATCATGTGAGTACAGGTAAATCACATAGCAGCTATGAGCTCCTATGGGATAGACTTACAGGATAGGATCTTGTAGGTATGCTAACTGGATCACACGTATATGGAGACTGTGCAGAGGTTGCAGAAAAGTATAGGTACAGGTATAGGTGTTAGTACAGGTATAGGTACAAGTGTTGGTATTGGTACAGGTATAGGTACATGTGTTAGCACAGGTATAGGTATATGTGGTACAGGTATAGGTACACGTGTACAGGATTTGGATTATTGTCTCACAGCAGATGGATTGGTTAGATTTAGAGACATGACATATGTAGAAGACAATAGTGAGCTCAAGAAGGTGATCTTGAGGGAGTTTCATTAGAAACCATACCCAGGTCACCCAAGCTACCAAAATAATTTTACTGTAGTGAATATATTCTAATATTAGTCGAATCTAAAGAAGGATGTGGCAGAGTTTGTAGCTAGATTTTTTTACTATCATATGGTTAAGGCAGAGTATAAACATCCAGGTAGATTGCTACAACTGATTCCAATACTAGAGTGGAAATGGTAGGTAATTTCCATGGACTTCATCACAGGTTTTCCTAAGACAATTAGACAACATGATTCCATCATGGTTGTGGTGGACAGGTTGACAAAGGTTACATATTTCATACTGGTGAATAATACTTACTCAGTTAGTGATTTAGCACAGGTATTTATGAGAGACATAGTTAGATTCAATGGTGTTCCAAAGAAGATTGTGTCTGAAAAGGATGCAAAGTTCACTTCCAAGTTTTAGAAGGAGTTTTTAGCTCGTTTGGGCACTGAGTTGGCCTTCACCACAACTTATCATCTGCAAACAAATGGACAAACTAAGAGGGTCAAAAGGATACTAGAGGATATGTTGAGGATGTACTTGATGCATCAAAAGTGCAAGTGGGAAGAATATATTACACTCGTAGAGTTTTCCTACAACAACAAGAATCACAAGTCATTAAAGATAAGTCCATTTGAGGCTATGTATGGGAGGAGTTGTAACTCTCATCTCAATTGGATTGATTCAATTAACACAGTATTGATTGGACCAGAGATGTTGGTAGAAATGGAACAAGAAATGTAGGTGATCAAGAAGAAATTGAAAGCAACATAAGATAGGTAGACAAGTTATGTAGATAGGAGCAAGTTGTTTAAGGAGTTTCAAGTTGGGGATGAGGTGTACTTGCATATCAAGACCAAGAATATCTCCTTGTGGATTGGATCATGTACCAAGTTGACACCATATTTTTGTGGACCCTTAAGGATCATTGAGAGTATCGAACCAGTGGCCATATGAATTTCACTTCCTTCCAGAATGAAATTCCATGATTTTTTTCATATGTTTTTGCTTAAGAACTAAGTTAAAGATGATGATCATGCGATTGATTGGTATGTATTGTAGGTGGAACCCAATGGAGAATTCCAGCCGGAGCCTCAGTGTATATTGCAAAAGAAGGTGCTCATGCTCCGGAACCGAGCAATAGAGAAAGTTAAAGTGTAATGGAAGAACTTTGGGCCCAATGAACTGACACGGGAGATGGTGGATCAGATGTGGGCCATGTATCCTTCCTTGTTTATCGGTTCAGGAAAAAAAATTTTGGTGTGATGTTGGTATATGTTTGGTATATGTTTTGATGATGTTTCGATATATGTTTTAATGTGATTTTCAGGTACATGTACATACGTATATGGATGTAAATACCACCATGAGCTATGTTATAAAGCTCAAATAAGCGGTGTGGTTTCATGTCATTATAGTTGTCATGTTGTTATGATGTCATGTTGGTTTTCTTTTCAGCAGGGTGATCATTGTAAATACTGCATCGAGCTATGGTATAAAGGTCCATGGATAGTATGATTTCTTTTCAGCAGTTTTGTTGAGGTACATGTGCGGTTGAACACCAAGGATGATGTTCCCTAAGGGGGAGGGTTCTGTAACATCCCTAGTGAACATTCCATGTAATTAAGTTAAAAATAATAACCACGGTTGATGGGACACTTATTCCAAGTTTAATGTTTGGAAAAACATCCTAGTGGGTGTTCATTTGGGTTATTATGGCTAAGGAAATTGGAAAAGGAAAAGGAAAAGGCATTTGGAAAGGAAAATGGAATTTTTGACACATTTATTTATGAAAATAATGGAAATTATGAGAAAAGGGAGATGAAAGGTCACATGTTGCATGTAAGGAGAAAATTGAAGGAAAATAATGGAAAATGAAGAAAATAGAGGCCTCTTCTATAATAAGGCTTTTGAGGATCAGTTGGTAAGTTTTGTTAGTGCATATTCGGAGCTTTCTCATTATTCTCTCTCTCTCTCTCTCGTAGTCTTGGACACTTAGAGTTTTTGGATCACTTTGGCATTGGAGCAAGAAAGGTAATAAAGCAAGAAGAAGGAGGAAGCAAGTAAGGAGGAGCAATAATCAGGCAGCTACAACAAGATTCTTTGCAGGTATTGATTTTCATGTATGATTTCCTTGCTATATTTGGCATGCATGATATTGTACGTGGTTCTTTGTTATCTTGGCATGGGTTGTGCCAGGTGTGACAATGTATTCAGCCTAGCCTTGCCATTTCCGGATAGCCATGGTGTTATGGAGTTCTCATGTTTGGTTTAGTTGGATTGTCGGATGGATTCAAAGCTGAGTGAGGTGGATCTCTAAATGATTATAGAACCAGTTAATTTGTTGCCTTGGTTTAGGGTAATTCGAGTTTGGATTGTGGTAAATCCTGAGAGGTGGTGTTTTGTTCTCCATTCAGGCCTAGGAATCTTGCATTTCATTGCGGTAAATCATTAGGGGAATTTTTAGGTCTAAAATGAGCCTCCTAAGGTAATTATAAAAGAATAGTGGAAATAATAAAATAATATTAGATTAAATCATCAATTTTTAGAGGGAAAAAAGAAAAAACTACTTTTTCAACTCATATTTTCAACTTATCTCGCTATGGGTTTAATCAAATTTAGAGTGGGAACACTCGTTGGATGTAGAATTTGATTCCTCATCCAAGGAGTGCCCATGTCGCATACTTTTGATGTTCCCTGCTACACAAAAAATTATAAATATATGAGAAACGTGATTACAATCATGTTTTTTCATGTATTTCTCATTTTTCGTGTAGTGGGTTCCATCGAAAGTATGTAACATGGATATTCCTTGGATGAGGAATTAAATTTTACATCCAACTAGTACTCCTTGAAATTTGAGTAAAACCTTAGGGAGATAAGTTGAAAATACGAGTTGAAAAAGTAGTTTTATTATTTTATTATTTTTTAATATTTTTAGTTTTTTACTCCAAACATGGTAAATCATCTCCCATGGTTGACATTATCAATTGAATCTTACTATTTCTTATAAATTTTATTTTTGTTTTACATTTGTCTTAGGAGGCCCATTTTAGACCTTAAAATTCCCCTAATGTCTTAGAGAGTATGTCTCAATTTAGGGCCTAGTGACCCTTGGTTCAAACTTTGGGTTGCGGTAAAACCTGAGAGACTAAGAGACAGGAAAACTACTCACGGTTTAGGCGAAGAGAATCTGGTGATATCCATGTTTGTGTTGGCCTAGTGATCAGGTGTGGATCACAGTAAAGACTGGTTTATGATTGATGAGGGTGGGGTGCTTTAGACTTGGGATGCCCTGGTTGGTTCTTTCGGTTCGAGTCCCACATTCATCCTTGGAATATGGCATGAGGGTGATTGGCTGAAGAGAGATTTGGCTCAGCCAATCTATCATCGGGTGCAATGTGGAAGTCCCATATCCAGTTGGTTTTTATACTCATTAATGAGAATCTCAATCCTTTTGTATTTGATGTATAATTTCATTAGTTATTGTGTGGATTCTATTTTTGTTGTATCCATGGTATTTTTGTTGTTATTATGCTAATTATAAGCATGTATTTCCTTAGTGATGATGTATGGATCTACCCATGGTTTTACTTATGAATGAATGTGCAATGGATCTATGGTAAAATATATTGTATTGCAGCTAATGATGTAAGGGAGCAATGGCTCTTAGTGATTCCCAGATAAGTATGAAACCACTATGTTTAATTCTGTTGTTTACACCTGTAGATGCAATGTTTGTGACATGTTTGATGAAATGCATGTCATGGCTGTTAGCCACCTATAATTTTTTGTCAAGAAAACAGGTGGCTAAATATTTTTTTGAGCCTCCAAGAGATACATTTCTTCTGAAAATATCTCATTCTTGAAGCCTCTGTGTGTCCTTTTCCTTCAAAAAAATATTAATTGTTGTTTCCATCAAAAAAGCCTCACTGTCTGTGAAACAATTATGCCTAGAAAGCCTCCATTTTCTCCCTTGTATCCCTGCAAATTTCCCCATTTTAACCCTTTTCTCCCTTCTCAAATTTTCCCCTTTAACCCCCAAAAAACCCTTCCTAAGTCTTCTAAACCATCTAATTCCACTTTGCAAACCATGTGAAATCCCTTAATTTGGTGAAAACCCCCTTTTCCCCTACCGGAACCCTTCTCTAAGCCTTAAAAACCCTCTTTTTGGCTTAAAAAACACTTATTTTTCATTATAGGCTTTAGCCCCTTTCGGCTAAGCCCCTAACCACTTCCCCTCCATGAAACCCGATGCCAAGACCAGGTGCTAAGCCCTTGAGCGCTTATCACAATCGGAAGACTGGACGTGAGCGCATTTTCTTTGTTATATGGAAAAGTTCCGATGCGATGAGTTCTTTGGTCTATCAGCCTCCGCCGAGGTCTCCACCATTGATCCCCTTAAAAGATCCGATGGCCAGCACTAATTGCATCCACCGTCAATTGCAATCGGAAGTTGGAGTGGAGCGTGTTCCCTATGTTAATAGAAAAGTTCCGATGCGAGAAAGGTTTTGTTCTATTGGCCGTGGGTGAAATATCCACCGTAGATCTGTAAAGACCTAACGGTCCATGCAAAACTCATCGCGCCCCACCTCATTCCTTTGTTACCCTTCGATGGCGATCTCCACTGTTGATCTTTAAACAATCCAACTGCCATCACATCGCCGCCCCAATCGCAAAGTTTTAATGTGCCGCTTTTCAACCCCTTGATTGGCCGACTCTCAATTGCATCCTGGCCATTGAATCCACATGAACCAACGACCAGGATTTGTCCTCTCACCACCCCTATGTCCCCTATTGGGCATTCCCGATCTAATCGCGACCGTCGATCTTCCACCGATCCAACGGTCCACATGCAATCGCTACATAAACCTATCGGAGTTTTTGCCCCTGCCATCCTCCAGTGCAATTAGATCGCAACCGTCCATCTCGATAGATCCGAGAACCCTCCTTTTCCCCACTCATCCATTTATCCCTTTTACCTTTGCCTCCCCTTTTAATCTCCGTCATCCATTCCCAGGGATCCAACGGTCGGGATTCTTCCCGCCCATCAAACTACCCCTCTGCCTTCGCTTTCCCTCTTTAGATCTTAGCCGTTCATTCCATATATCAGGACGGCCCACATTAAAACCGCCGCTGACTTGGCCCTCCGCTTCCGATCGTGCACTTTCCCATATCGCGCTCCATCTCCCACCGTCAGATCTCACAGTCCCAGATCCAACAGCCGAGAATCATATCGCATAACTTTGGTGTCTGGGCTTTAACAGTTTGAATTCATGTGATATGGGTGGTTTTATTTCTCCACGTGTCCGGTGGTGAGCTATATCGCGTTATTTTGGGCAAATTGCCAAACCAGGCTTTTGTTGCATGAAAATAGTTGTTTTCTCCGAAAACCATTTCCCCCTTTTCTGCCTTTGAAAGTCCATCATCCAATCCCGACCATTGATCTGATCCTGATCAACGGTTCATACTGCATCGAGTATTTCATCCATATTTATGTCATCAGGCTACCATAGAGTTTCATCGTAGCATCTCAACCGTTGATCTCCTCCTGAGATCTAACAGTCCACCATCAATTGGCCTCCGCCCATGCCGGTCCAACCATTCACGCCTGATTTCATTCATTTTATGCATTTTTCTTTATAATCCTCCCAAAGGTAAAACTTTAGTGTTTACACTAAAGGTTTATTTATATTGCCTAACCTTCTAAAGGCAACCCTCCCAGCAAATCACAACTGTCGATCACCACCACAAAATTTGATCGGACGGTCCAGAACCATTCCTCCATCAGACCTTCATCAGATCAGTTTTCCACCATTACGCAGCATTTTTCACCATTTTCTCCACTACAACCCCTGATTCCACTATTGTGATGCCATCTCCTCAGCCCTCCACAACATCTACCTCCACTCCCGCATGGATTTCTTAACATGTTTGTGTGTTTGCATAGGGTTGCAGATGGTGAAAATCGTTGCTGCTCATAGTCACTGTCATAGTGACACAGAGCGCAGAGAAGGCCATTTTCCGAGCCAAAGATTGCAGAGAAAATGCCTGGGAAGGTTTTTGAAGGAAACATTCCATTGAAGGACCAGTGTTTAACTTTGCAAAACCTCTAGCACCATTAAAATTGTAGATTAACAGACAGAGACAGTCACGGAAGTGGAAAACAGTATAAGTGAAGACTCAAAGAGGTTTAACGCCCATTATTGAAGATTTCAAGCTTTAAATTCAATGTTTAAAGGGTGAGTGTACCAAATTGAAGACCTTATGATTAACATAAAAGGCCTAATGAGGCCTAAAGCACAAGAAACAACATTATCAATGTCTCACATCAGCAGAAGTTTCTCTCCCGAGAAAGGACAAGTTCCCATACTGTTTTCATGCACATTGAGTTCCTAAGAAGATATACACCCTGAAAAAAAGTACTAATGTTGCCAGAGAATTTGTTATGAAGTATGGCCGGCTTGAAGGTCATTTATCTGTCTTTTTCTTATCACCAGAGTACTAGAGAGTACTACAGCCGAAAATTACATCAAAGAACATCCCTGGAGTTACTATCAGCCTGTCGAAGACCACTCTTTCTTCCAAAGAGTACTGAAGATAAATTCATAGATATTAAGACAGAATGGGCCTCGAGCCCCTTCCTTCTACTTATGTTTTAATGTTTCATTTAAGGTTTCACCTACCCCCTCCACCTCTCTTTAGCTATAAAACTCATGAAAAACACATTGTAAAGGTTGTTGATCAGATATTTGTAGATTGTAAGTTGTTTCTCTTGAGATATAGTTTTGTGTGCTAAGTTGTAAAATAGGCTGAGGAGATGTTTTCAGATTGAATATCAAGCTGTTGGAAATTTTTTTATATGACTGGTGTTGCTCTTTGATATGACAAGCATATTTCTTTGGATCCTGATTTAAAGCAGTTGTGATGTGTTCTATCTTTGTCTTTTTTTTCCTTCTGTAATTCATTCATTTCATTTCTCTGGTAAAAATCAGTAAACTGGCTTAGGATGTACCCTTTTATGGTACCCTAATGCTTCCTGCTCTTCTTATATTGGATGTTTTCTACTGATTGTGCTATCTGAGAAAAAATTTGGTATAATTTAACCAATGTAGTAGTTGTTATTCACTGCTAACTAATGTATGAATTTATGACTCTGTTCTTAGATGTTCTTGTCTGGTTTTAATTGAAAGAATTGGGATACTGGGAGATTAGAGCTAATTTCTGTCTCACTAGGGTCCTTTTCTGACTATTAAACCTTTCTAAGCTCCCTTAAGTTGAATGTCAAAGCATTGAAATTTCAAAGCCTTTCTTTGATCTCAGGCTTCACCTTTGTGTTTAAATCTTTAATGTTTCCCTTGTCTAAAGAGTTAGCCTTTTAGGGGTTGGGTCATAGGTGTTTAGGGCATGCCCTGTCCCTAGATCTGTTTCCTAAGTGGTCACCTCGGAGATTTCCTTGTCATTCACCTTCATTCCTTATCATTTCATACCATACTATCATCTTTAAAAGATCCTCTGTTTTAGATGACCAGCCCAATTGAAAGCCTTGTATATTGAATAGCAATTAAACCCTTTTATGACTCCATTACCCAATGGTCTCGAGTGTTCCCTGAAATATCTCTCCTTTGCCTAAAATCCTCTTTTCTCACCCTTTGTCTTATATTGGAATTTTCTTTAATTCTTCCCAACAACCGAAACAACCCTTGTGCCTATAACTAGTCTAATACCTTAAAACTGAACTTCAAAGACATATATATCTTTGCCTTTATAGAGAGATCCCTCTCTAGAACCAAGAGGGCTAGATCCTAAGGTCCCAAAGTGGTTTTGATGTTGTCTTATCTTTTGGTAGTGCCAAACCTGCCAAAACATAGGAACCCCAACATAATGGCGACTCCACTGGGGAAATTTGAGTAAAACACACCTTTAAATGCTTCCAAGAACTCAAAGAAGACCATAGTAGCCTTGGTTTGGTAGTAAATCACTGTGGTGGATAGTAAAATTTCTTTAAACATCCTAAACCCTCCACCTGGTGACTCCATAGCTCCTTAATGATTAAAGACTCCACTAGTGATCAGTAGGCCTGTTGATTATCTTGGTTTTCAAAAAACTCCACTGGGAGACCAGATTGCATTACAACATCAGCCATAATAGAAGAAACATGCTGGATTAAGTTTCTTGGTTAAGAGACAGACATACTGGATTCAAGAACAGTCTATACAAGAGCTTATCCTAACCCAAAACCACCTGAAATAGTTGACAACCCTGAGAACATTCTTAGGAAATCTCCCACCCCTAGGAAGTAAAATAGTATCAGAACCATCTATAGAGCTAACTTTTCACCTCAAGACTTTACAGCTCTTTCAGACACTCATTTTGACTTAGACTCACAAAACAGTTTACCAAGAACTATGTCATTCAGTGCTCTAGACCAGTCAGACCTTGAGCTTCCTGGTTCACCATCTCACAGTGGTCAACACATTAGGGATAGAGAGACCCCTCCTTCTACACCTCCTGAAATTCATTTCATTCAGAACTTGGGCCTCTATCACCCTAAATCAGCTCAGCAGTGTGTTGTTGGTCCTAGTATTTCTGTCATCCATATATCAGCTTCTCAAAACAATCTCTTACCTCTTCAGAACATCATCATGGCAGCCTAGTATGCACCTCTAGTGTTACCACAGACTTTAGCTCCACTACCCAACGATTATCAATCAAAAATCTCTCACTTCACTGGAAAAGGGTCCACCATTGCTCAACATCATGTGGACAGGGTGGAGGATGCCTTTGACTACATGGAAATTGAAGATGAAACTATTAAGATGAGGATATTTGCATAGAGTTTAGGAGGAGAAGTGAAGAAGTGGTTTAAAGTTTTACCTCCTAACACAATCCATGATCTT
Source organism: Pinus albicaulis (assembly GCA_034641835.2). Lineage (NCBI taxonomy): Eukaryota > Viridiplantae > Streptophyta > Pinopsida > Pinales > Pinaceae > Pinus > Pinus albicaulis. The sequence continues at coordinate 1,064,322,324 of CM076570.1, forward strand.
CCCTCATTACATCAAACCTTTAGAAACAAATGGGAAGTCAAGACCAACCCTCTCCAAATACTAGCAGAGTATAAGAACCTTAAAAGAAATGTAGGAGAGAGTGTCCATGACTATTCTACAAGGTTTAACAGTGTTTACAATGCTCTTCCCTCACATATGAAACCTCCCCAAGGAATGGCTTTAGTGAAGTATCCTAAAGGCTTTGATGCTGACATGGCCTATCAGCTTAGGGAGAGAGATTACAACACATTAGAGGATATGCAAAAAAGGAGCAGTGAGCGTAGAAGCTAACCTGATTGAAAAAAGAGCCAGAATGAGGACTGAGAAAAAGGTAACATATAGGGATGACACATCAACTTCCACATCTGATGCCAAATATGACAGCCTAGCCAAAAACATGGAGAGACTAGGAAAAATGGTGGAAAATTTGACTGTCCAAGTCAGCAACCAGAACATAAACCAAAATCAAAACCAAAACTTTAGGAGAAACAATCCCCCAAATAGACAAAGAGACTCTGATCAACAAGTCATACCCCCATTTCAAGAGAACTTCCTTAATGAAGATGAAGGGATAATATAATAGTCTGAGGGAACCACAATAAACATGGTGGAAGTAGACAACTCGATTCACACCTGTTCCACAGAAGAAAATCAGTCCTCATAATCACATTGGGATGAGGAAGGATTAGAATCTGAGGATTACAGGTTAGGCTTTGAAAATGCCATCATGCAGGTTAGAGAACAGTATGAAATCAGGAGCAAAAAGAGCTTAGACACTTCCAAACCCAAAGCCTCTGAGATTACCATCAAGAAAAGACCCAGGAAAACTCCTAAGGTGTCTGCTAAAAGTAACAAATCAGTAGCTAAGAGTTCTGGGAAGAACAAAGAGAAAGACAACCAAAATACTGATAAACAAAGTCAAAAAACTAGCGGCACTAGCATTGCAGCTAATGCTCCTGATAAAACAGTTACAAACATTGTACATAGTGAGAATCATCACACTAATTCCGCCTCTAAAATAGTGGCTAACAAAATAGAGTTGAGTCTTACAAAGAGTCAATCTCCCTTCAATTTCGAGAGTGAGATTGCTAAAATTTAAATTTCTGTTCCACTCTCTGAGCTAGCCACTCAGGATGTATATAAAGGCAAAATTTTGAAAGCTTTAAATCTAGGAGAAAATAGTGACACTGTCAATCTAAGTGATGATCAACCAACCCTTCTATTTGGTCCAAAGATAGAAGGAAAGTTTCAGGAACGGGTAGTACCTCCTTTTTATATCAGCCTCAATATCCATGACAAGATCCTTCACAACGCAATGCATGACTCTGGGGCATCACACAATCTTATGCCTAAGGTAATTATGGAGAACTTAGGCCTAGAGATAACCCGACCTTACAAGGATTTATATTCATTTGACTCTAGCAGAGTGAAGTACCTTGGCCTAATCAAAGATCTGTGTGTGAACCTGACCCAGATTCCAGCCAAATGTACGGTTATGGATGTAGTAGTGGTAGATGTGCCACATAAGTATGGCATGCTGTTGTCGAGGTCATGGGGAGCCAAGCTGCAAGGTACAATGTAGATGGATGGGTCATATGCCACAATCCCTCTCTTTAGCTAGCTCAGGAGACTGTATAGAGAGGCACAAATGAAGTTCATGGTTAGCAGCCCAGAAAAACCTGAAAATTCACCTCTGTACTCTGTCCATACAGATTTGGACTCCTTTATCCTTTTCAATGATGAATCCATAAATGAGCCAAAGCTGGAAGACAGAGATGCAAACAATAGAGTAGAGCCCACAGATTTCAACATAATGGCCACTCTAGACATAGAAGAAAACAAAGAAGAAACCTTTGGACAGTGCACTAAAACAGAAACTCAGAGTAGAAAAAACCAAGACTGCAAACGGCCGATTGGTCATCTCTCCGAACTCCATACGCATCATGAAGAACAAAACACTCCACACCATGGTGCAGACCCCATATTACAACATAACAGTGAAACCAACATTAGGGATGAAAATGATGATGAACCCGAAAACGATCCCTTGTGGAGGATGAACTTCGATGGGTCTTGCACTAGGAAGAATGCCGAAGCAGGAGTGTGGTTACATAACATTGAGAGTGACCATGCTGAGAGTCATGCTGTCAAACTAGATTTTAAGTGTACAAACAATATCGTAGAGTATGAGGCTCTCATCCTAGGCTTGAATTTATTGAAAAAACTAGGAGCCCGAAGGATAGCTATACACGGAGACTCTGAGTTAATCATAAAACAAGTGAACAGAGAATACACGGCAAAGCACCCTAGATTGAGAGCATACAAAAATGATGCTATGGATTTACTGAAAGCCTTTGTAGAGTATGAGATGGTGTTTGTTCCTAGGAGTCAGAACATTATTGCAAATGGATTAGCCTGCATAGCTAGTTCATTCCATAAATCACCTAGTGACAAACAAATCATCATTCAGACAAAATACAAACCTGCAGTGCCAGATAACGAAAAATATTGGCAAGTCTTTGAGGGCGACAAGAAGATAGAGGATTTCCTGATTGGCAAGAATGAGTTTGAATTCTCTGATTCAGACTCTAAATCCGAAGAAAGCTGCCTGAGAGAAGAGCCCCCGATGAAGAAAAATCACCCCATAACGTAGAAATAAATGTGTTAACTAAAGAACTTGGAACTCAAACCGAAGAGTATAAGAACGAAGAAAAAGAGGAAATAGAGGTGTTGCAGTCCAAAGATAAGAACATACCCAGAGGACTGGCACCTTTAGAGGACCTTTTTGGTTTTAATGACGTAGCGAAAAAACCCACTATTGAACACTCAGACTCCGACATCGAGGAATGCAACATAGGCACTGAGGATAAGCCTAAGATGATTAAACTAGCTAAGCCCCTGCCAGCAGACATGAAAAAGAAATATATTGACTTATTTAAATATTTCATCGATGTGTTTGCCTGGAGCTACGAGGTCTTAAAAGCCTATGATACGAAAATCATCAAGCAGAAAATCCCATTGAAAGAAAACCAAAAACCCTTCTGATAGAAACTTCGCAGAATTAACCCGAAACAACTGCCTCTAGTTGAAAAGGAAATCAAGAAAATGTATGAGGCAGGAATCATATTGTCTGTGAGGTTCTCCGATCGGTTTTCCAACCTTGTAGTTGTAAGAAAGAAAACAGGTGAGATCAGACTATGCATCGATTTCAGAAACCTTAACAGAGCTTCACTTAAATACAATTACCCCTTACCAAAGATGGAACACATCCTACAGAGGCTAGTTGGCTCAAAAAGGATCTCCCTATTAGACGGTTTTTCAGGCTATAACCAAGTTTTAGTACTCCCAGAAGACCAACTCAAGACAGCTTTCACCACTCCATGTGGCACTTTTATGTATGTAAAAATGCCTTTTGGACTGATGAACGCTGGTGCAACCTTCCAACGAGCAATGGACATAGCCTTTTTGGAGGAAATAGGGAACTTCATTGTCATCTATCTGGATGACATAACGGTCTATTCCAAGACTGATGAGGAGCACCTAAAACATCTGAGAAGAGTGTTTAAGAAATGTAGAAGGTTCGGTCTATCTTTAAATCCTAAGAAGACTGTATTTGGCCTACAAGAAGGTAAGATCCTTGGCCATATTATATTAGAAAATGGAATTGAAATAGACCCGAAAAGAGTTGAGGGAATACTACAGATTAGTCACCCAAGAAACATAAAATAATTGCAATCCTTTATTGGGAAAATCAACTTCTTAAGGAGGTTTATTCCCAACTTAGCTAAGCACCTCAGGGATATGACGAACATGCTGAAAAAGGATGCAGGGGTTAAGTGGACTTTAGAGGCCAAAAAATATTTTGAGTTAGTTAAACTTGCGCTCACCTGGGCACCTTTCCTAGTCAGCCCAGATTTCTCAAAAGACTTCCTGATATTCTCCTTTGCCTCCAAGCATACAGTGGTTGCAGTTATGTTGCAGAAAAATCTAGAGGGGCAGGAACAGCCCATTTCTTTCTTCAGCAAAGCTCTGAGGGATGCACCCTTGAAATATAACATAATGGAAAAACATGCCTATGCCTTGGTAAAGGCCTTGAAAGACTTTAGGGTGTATATTTTGCATTCTCACATCGTTGCCTATGTGCCAAACATAGTGGTTAAAGACATTTTGTCCCAAGATCTGGATGGAAAGAGGGGCAAATGGATTGCTATAATATTAGAGTATGACATGGAAATAAAACCCACAAAAATGATCAAGGGTCAGGGCTTAGCTCAACTAATGGTTGAATATAAGTTGTATGCCCTTGACATAAACATGGTCGATGCCTTGGATGAACATGAAGGATTGCCTGATCCTACTGTTGAAGAAAAATTTCAAAACTCTCCTTGGTATTCTGACATCCTATATGTGCTCACAAACCTGAATGCCCCTCCTGATTTATCAAAGACTAAGGCCAGATTTCTAAATTTAAAAGCCAGAAATTATTGCATACTGAATGAATGTTTATACTGGAAAAATGCAAATGGTTTTCTGCTTAAATGTCTGCCCGAAACTGAAGCAGAGAGGGTAAAACATGAGTTCCATGCAGGAGAGTGTGGAGGCCATTTAAACTGGAAAGCCACTGCTAACAAAATACTCAGAGCTGGCTATTACTGGCCTACACTTTTCAATGACATGCACAAAATGATAATTTCCTGCCATGAGTGCCAAATCTTTGAGGGCAAAAGAAAGCTCCTCCCTTTACCATTGCAACCTATTACTATTGGGGCTCCCTTTCAACAGCGGGGCCTAGATTTCATAGGGGAAATACACCCTGTTTCTTCTGCACAACACAAGTGGATTCTCATAGCCACAAACTATTTCACAAAATGGATAGAGGCCATCCCTTCTAGGAATGCCACACATTCTGACATCATTAAGTTCCTAGAAGATCACATCCTCTCTAGGTTTGGCTGCCCTAAAAAGATAATCATTGATAATGCTGCTGCTTTTGGATCCAAGAAAATGATTGATTTTTTTCACAGGTATTAGATAGCATTTAGTCATTCAACTGCTTATTACCCACAACATAATGGGTTAGCTGAATCATCAAACAAGAGCTTGGTGACCATTATCAAAAATATGCTTGAAGAGAATAAGAAATCATGGCATAACAATTTAGTGCATGCTTTATGGGCTGACCAGTTAACTACAAAGAAATCCATTGGAATGTCACCTTATCAGCTTGTTTATGGAATAGAGGCAGTGTTTCCTACCAGCCTAGGGGTACCAGTGATTAAACTAGTCCAAGAGATTCAGTCAGAAGAGGAAAGCATGGTAAGGAGGATAAATCAAACAATACATCTCCATTAGACAAGAGAAGAAGTCTATAATAGAGCTCTGAAAGTAAAAGAAAATATAAAAAGGTTGTTTGATAAGAGAATAAAATCTTGTGACTTCAAAATTGGAGACAAGGTTCTTAAATGGGACTCTAGGAGAGAAGACAAAGGAAAGCATCGCAAATTTGATAGTTTGTGGCAAGGTCCTTACATAATCCAATCCACCATTGGTCCAAATGCATTTTTTCTGCAAGAGCTAAATGGTACAGATCTGTTTGGGGGTCCTGTCAATGGTAGGATACTTAAGCATTACTACTTCTAATTTCCAGTTTACAGTTTTCATTTCCATTGTAAATACCATTGCTATGTTTTTTTTCAAAGAAAAAGAGAAAATGTCTCAAAAAAGAGAGAAATAGATGTTCAGAAATGCTCAAAACTTGAACCTCTAGAGTGCAAAATATTGGCTCTAACATGATCAAAACCTGATTCAAAGGAAGTAAAGAATCTGGTTCTAATATGCTCAAAATCTGAACCAGCAAAGAAGAAAGTGACTCTAACAAGCTCAAAACTTTAGTCACAAAGAAAAGAAGGATGCTCCAAAGTTTCAAAATTTCAAGCCTTCAAAATTTTGTTTTCAATTTTCTGCAATTTTAGTTCATGTGCAGCTGTCTTTATGCCATGGATCCAGAGCAAACCAGACTGTCTAATCCTGGTTTGACTGTTTTTAAATTTCTGTTGTGGAATGTAGAGAAATAAATCTGCTAGACAGTTTAATCCTAGCAGATATTAGTTTAGGTAGAGAAGCTATGATACCAACTATTTAATCTGGTCTCATGGAGGAATAAGGGTATAATTAGATTAGTTTGTTTATGCTTTCAATAAAAATAAAAAAAATGATGAAGAAGGTCTGCAAATTCAAATGCACCTTGAAGAAAAAATGTTAGGACTGTAGGATGGGTAGGTAGATTGTTTGGGGAATGTTTTCTGCTCATTAATATCCATCATGTTTTTAGTAGCTAAATCAAAGAATAAAATATGGTTAAGTACCAAGCATCGGGCCTACTTCCCAAAGAATATTTCTGAATTTCTTCACACCTTCAAGAAGATGCCATCCCCATGTGGAGCCACTGTTAGCCACCTATAATTTTTTGTCAAGCAGACAGGTGGCTAAATATTTTTCTGAGCCTCCAAGAGATACATTTCCTCTGAAAATCTCTCATTCTTGAAGCCTCTGTGTGTCCTTTTCCTTTGCAAAAATCTTTACTACTGATTCCATCAAAAAAGCCTCACTGTCTGTGAAAAAATTATGCCCAGAAAGGCTCCATTTTCTCCCTTGTATCCCTACAAATTTCCCCATTTTAACCCTTTTATCCCTTCTCAAAGTTTCCTCTTTAACCCCCAAAAAACCCTTCCTAAGTCTTCTAAACCATCTAATTCCCCTTTGCAAACCATGTGAAATCCCTTCATTTGGTGAAAAACCCCTTTTTCCCCCTACCGGAACCCTTCTCTAAGCCTTAAAAACTCTCTTTTTGGCTTAAAAAACACTTATTTATCATTATAGGCTTTTAGCCCCTTTCGGCTAAGCCCCTAACCACATCCCCTCCATGAAACCCAGCGCCAAGACCAGGCACTAAGCCTTTGAGCACTTATCGCAATCAAAAGACTGGACATGAGCACATTTTATTTGTTATATGGAAGAGTTACGATGCGATGAGTTCTTTAGTCTATCGGCCTCCGCCGAGGTCTCCACCATTGATCTCCTTAAAAGATCCGACAGCCAGTGCTAATTGCATCCATCGTCAATCGCAATCGGGAGTTGGAGTGGAGTGCATTCCTTGTGTTAATAGAAAAGTTCCGATGCGAGAAAGCTTTTGTTCTATTGGCCGCGGGTGCAATATCCACCGTATATCTGTAAAGATCTAACGGTCCGCGCAAAACCCATCGCACCTCACTTCATTCCTATGTTACCCTCCGATGGTGATCTCCACCGTTGATCTTTAAACAATCCAACAGCCATCGCATCGCTGCCCCAATCGCCAATCGCAAAGTTTTAGTGTGCCTCTTTTCAACCCCCCAATTGGCCGACTCCCGATTGCATCCTGGCCGTTGAATCCACAAGAACCAACGGCTAGGATTTTTCCTCTCATTGCCCTTGTGTCCCCTATTGGGCATTCCCGATCTAATCACGACTGTTGATCTTTCGTCGATCCGACGGTCCACACGTAATCGCTACATAAACCTATCGGAGTTTTGGCCCATGCCATCCTCTAGTGCAATTAGATCGCAGCTGTCCATCTCGATAGATCTGACGGCCCTCCTTTTCCCCGCTCATCCATTTATCCCTTTTACCTTCGCCTCCAATTTTAATCTCCGCCGTCCATTCCTAGGGATCCAACGATCGGGATTCTTCCCGCCCATCAAACTGCCCCTCTGCCTTCTCTTTCCCTCTTCAGATCTCAGCCGTTCATTCCATAGATCAGGACGGCCCACATTAAAATCGCCGCTGACGTGGCCCTCCGATTCCAATCGTGCACTTTCCCATATCGCGCTCCATCTCCCACCGCCAGATCTCACAGTTCCAGATCCAACGACCAAGAATCATATCATGTAACTTTGGTGTCCGAGCTTTAACCGTTTGAATTCACGCAATATGGGCGGTTTTATTTCGCCACGTGTCGGGTGGCGAGCTATATCATGTTATTTTGGGCAAATTTCCAAACCAGGCTTTTGCTGTGAATAAATAGTTGTTTTCTCTGAAAACAACTTCCCCCTTTTCTACCTCCAAAATTCCATCATGCAATCCCGACCGTTGATCTGATCCCGATCAACGGTTCATACTGCATCGCGTATTTCATCCATATTTCTTTCATCGGGCTACCATAGAGTTTCATCGTAGCATCTCAACCGTTGATCTCCTCCTGAGATCTAACGGTCCACCATCAATCGCCCTCTGCCCATGTTGGTCCTACCATTCATGCCCGATTTCATTCATTTTATGCATTTTTCTTTGTAATCCACCCAAAGGTAAAACTTTAGTGTTTACACTAAAGGTTTATTTATATTGCCTAACCTTCTAAAGGAAACCTTCCCGGAAAATCACAACCATCGATCACCACCACCAGATCTGATCGGACAGTCGAGAACCATTCCTCCATCAGACCTTCATCAATATAGTTTTCCACCATTACGCAACATTTTTCACCATTTTCTCCACTACAGCCCTTGATTCCATTGCTGCGCTGCCATCTCCTCAGCCCTCCACAGCATCCACCTCCACTCCCGCATGGATTTCTTAACATGTTTCTGTGTTTGTGCAGGGTTGCAGACGGTGAAAACTGTTGCTGCTCACAGTCACTGTCATAGTGACACAAAGCGCAAAGAAGGCCATTTTCTGAGCCAAATATTGTAGAGAAAATGCCTGGGAAGGTTTTTGAAGGAAACATTCCATTGAAGGACCAGTGTTTAACTCTGTAAAACCTCTAGCGCCATTAAAATTGTATATTCACAGACAGAGACAGTCATGGAAGCCGCAAAGAGTATCAGTGAAGAGTCAAAGAGGTTTAACGCCCATTATTGAAGATTTTAAGCTTTAAATTCAATGTTTAAAGGGCGAGTGTACCAAATTGAAGACCTTATGATTAACACAGAAGGCCTAATGAGGCCTAAAGCACAGGAAACAACATTATCAGTTTCTCACATTAGTAGAAGGTTATCTCCTGAGAAAGGACAAGTTCCCATACTATTTTCATGCTACATCGAGTTCCTAAGAAGATCTACACCCTGACAGAAAGTCCTAATGTTGCCAGAGAATTTTTTATGCAGTATGGCAGGCCTAAAGGTCATTTATCTGCCTTTTTCTTATCACCAGAGTACTACAGAGTACTACAGCCGAAAAATACATCAAAGAACATACCTGGAGTTACTATCAGCCTATCGAAGACCACTCTTTCTTCCAAGGAGTATTGAATATCAATGCATAGATATTAAGACAGAATGGGCCTCGAGCCCCTTCCTTCTACTTCTGTTTTAATGTTTCATTTAAGGTTTCACCTACCTCCTTTGCTTCTCTTCAGCTATAAAATTCATGAAAAACACATTGTAAAGGTTGTTGATCGAATATCTATGGATTGTAAGCTATTTCTCTTGAGATATAGTTCTGTGTGCTAAGTTGTAAAATAGGCTGAGGAGATGTTTTCAGACTGAATATCAAGCTGTTGGACAATGTTGTATATGATTGGTGTTGCTCTTTGATATGACAAGCATATTTCTTTGGATCCTGATTTAAAGAAGTGGTGATGTGTTCTATCTTTGTCTTTGTTTTCCTTCTGTAATTCATTACATTTCATTTCTCTGGTAAGAATCAGTAATATGGCTTAGGATATACCCTTGTATGGTACCCTAATGCTTCCTGCTCTTCTTATCTTGGATGTTTTATACTTATTGTGCTATCTGAGAACAAATTTGGTATAATTTAACCAGTGTAGTAGTTGTTATTCACTGCTAACTGATGTATGAGTTTATGAGTATGTTCTTAGATGTTCTTGTCTGGTTTTAATTGATAGAATTGGGATACTGGGAGATTAGAGCTGATTTCTGTCTCACTAGGGTCCTTTTATAACTATTATACCTTTCTAAGTTCCCTTAAGTTGAATGTCAAAGCATTGAAAGTTCAAAGCCTTTCTCTGATCTCAGGCTTCACCTTTTTGTTTAAATCTTTAATGTTTCCCTTGTATGAAGAGTTAGCCTTTTTAGGGGTTGGGTCATAGGTGTTTAAGGCATGCACTATCCCTAGATCTGCTTCCTAAGTGGTCACCTCAGAGATTTCCTTGTCATTCACCTTCATTCCTTATCATTTCATACCATACTATCATCTTTAAAAGATCCTTTGTTTTAGATGACTAGCCCAATTGAAAGCCTTGGATATTGAATAGCAAGTAAAGCCTTTTATGACTCCATTTACCAATGGTCTCGAGTGTTCCCTGAAATATCTCTCCTTTGCCTAAAATCCTATTTTCTCACCCTTTGTCTTATATTGAACTTTTCTTTCATGCTTCCCAACGACCAAAACAACCCTTATGCCTATAACTAGCCCAATACCTTAAAACTGAACTTCAAAGACATATATATCTTTGCCTTTATAGAGAGATCCCTCTCTGGACCCAGGAGGGCTAGATCCTGAGGTCCCAAAGTGGTTTTGATGTTGTCTTATCTTTTGGTAGTGCCAAACCTGCCAAAACATAGGAACCCCAACAATGGCTAGGATGGGTCCAGATGAGTTCCTGATGATGTGACTAATATGATACCTTCGTTTTAATTTTATTTATCATCTCCTAAAATTTCATGAAGTTCTAGGGAGTGACCTGGGCTCTAGGGTTGAAAAGGTGGCACAAATCTTGGAGTTGAAGGCACATAACTGACCAATCAGGGCCCTGGCTGCATGCTTGTTGTTTTTTTCTTGCGGCTATAGGCTCCCAACCTCTACCTTTCCTTGGCATGCCTGTGACTATGGTCCAAAAGGGTCAAATTTATAGTCTCCCTTAGGGGTTAGGAATCTGGAAGGTTGGGTTACCTCCTGAGGATGTTGTTGATGTTGTGTAAGGTGTGCTTGTCTTGTTTCTGTTGATTCCACTTCCTTACTTACGATCATCTACAAGGTTGAATCTCATATTAGTAGCCTCTCATCAATTGTTTACCTCAGTTGGTCGGTTATTTGGGTAGATGTGGGTAGAGGGTGTTACACTTCACATGGTCTTATGATCCATTAGGGATCATTTCAAAGCTGAGAGTTGAGGATAAAACCACTCCATATGTACATACACCTATACCATAGATAGAGAAGTATGCTAATTTGGAGCAGTGGATAGATAACACACTATAGGAGGATGAGGAAAAAATTATCAACCAAACTCCTCTGCAAACTCCTATTCCAAAGGACAAGGAAACCAAAAGAATAAGGGAGAGCATGTCTCCCACAAACTCAAAGTCTTAATACTTTTGTGTTTTCAAGAGAAGGAATAAGACATATCCTAAGGACAAAATTATTATTGATATTAAACATGATACACATACCACCACTCAAGAAGAATCATGAGAGGAGAAGGAGTCACAAGATCAAGCAACAGTTGTCCTAACACGTTTACCAATCACTCCGTTTTCAAATTTTGAATATATAACATAGTCACCTATATCTTCTAAATATAAAATGGCAACACAACATAATATTTTTACAATATACAAAGATATCAAGAATAACAAAGAAGAATTGAAAGCTACAACATATTAATAGTTTTGGAAACAAACAGCTACTACTCAACACAGGTTGTTTTCTGCATTTGACACAGAAAAGGGAAAGTTTCAATTAGCTTTCCTAAAACCTACAGTTTCAATCCCCAAAAGTGCAGAAGACTACAAAGCTTCAATATTTTCTATTGATACTAAAAAGGTTCATGCAATCGGTCAAATCGATTTGCACAAGCAAGAAGGTGAGATGATTTATTCAACACTGACCAGTTCGACCATGGTTTCCTAAAACTTACAAGTCTCTTTGAATAATATGCATTCACAATTGAAGACAGAACAAATGTATTCTTTTTCCAAGGACACTAGAACCAAAGCTTTAAAATATTTATTGAATCAAACTAGGATATGGTCCTAGTAATGTTAAAGCAGCCGAGGAGATGATAAAAAAATGTAGATATTAAAGCTCCCAGGAAACAACTAAAAATCCCAACCAGAGAGCACCCTCAGGAAAAATAAGTAAAAAGTATAGATATAGAAAATAAAATTTGTTCAAGATAATATTTGAAAAAAATGTTCAGATTTAGAAAATGGAAAATGACATGGAGGCATTGTTGAAAGAAAAGGAACAATTAGCAGCAATAGGTACATCAGCACAACAGGATGTACAACAAACAACATAAACATCCACTTCATATTCTTTTGAGAAGCTAGTCCAAGCATTGGGAGAATTATCATTAACAAATAAGGAAAATCAGAAGTTAATGACATCACTGTCAAAGGTGGAGGAAACCAAGATCAAAGTAGATAATTCAAATCTAGTAGAGATGAAAAATAATTTCAAACTGACCCAACAAATTCAAAAGTATGATAATTAGTCTTTAACAGCTCAAATTTTGGAAGAGGCTAAGGAGAGTATATGGCATAATATAAATGCAAATATCACATAATTATGGTCATCAATTCAAATCAAATTTGAGCAGGAGGAGCTAGTGCAGAATGTCAAGGACACAATTGAACAATCAAATATTGAAATAGAGCTCAGGCGAGCAGAATCAAATAGAATTATTAAGATGTTGAATTCTAAAAATAAGGAAGAACTTGAAGAGATCCAAATTCAAGACAGAACACACACGATGATGGAAGTAAAAAGAGTAGTAACAAAGAAAAATATTATGGTGCAACTAGAAAAAAAATGCAAAGAATTAGAATTGCAGGTTAAAATATTTAACCGGAAAATTACTTTATTGCAGGAAAAAGGGCTTCCAGCCTTAAAAGCTTAAAATGGAAAATTGAATCCATTAGAAAATTATGAAGATCAATTATGTAATATCGTTGTAGATACATCCAAGTTTGCTAAATTAAGAGGAATAATAAGTGGAGAAGATTTCATGGAGGGACAGGAGCATGATCTCTTCATTCATTATGAAATCCATCATTTATTTCTAAAAAAACCAACATTTCAGACATACACAAAAGTAGATGAGATATTTCAGAGTATGGTAAATTTATCTATACCCAGGGAAGAGAGATGGGATAAAGTGTTGGAGCTGGTTGAAGAAAGGTAAAACATAAATCCTACAGTTTAAGCAAACAGACAAAAAAGTAGAAGTATATCTCCAGTCAGCAACAAATTTGCTCAAAAATGTCAACAAAACGTACAGATTATTCCAACGTTCCTATTATTTTGTTCTATTTTTGAAATATTTGTATCTTTCACAGATATTATTTTGTAAATAATTTTGTTTTGAAGTTTGAATTGAGTGTGAGAGAGACTATAAATATTTTGTAAAAGGACTTAGAAAGGGTTGGATAATGAAAAAGAGAAGACTTTTTTTATTGTAAGTTGTAAACTTTACTTGAAGTAATCAATTTCAGAAATACAAAGGCAATTTTGTTCCAGGATTCTTGTGTCAGAAAAATGGTGATGTTTTTCTCATGTTAATTTTTTCTTTTTTTTTTGAGTTTTCACATGGATTTTCTTTCCTGAGTGTTGCAAGAAGATTAAGAGTTGAATTTACTTATTGTACTATGCTTTGGCTTGTTTAAAACAATCTTATTGTTTTCCTTCTCGAATTAAATATAAAATTCATTTATGTTTTATATTTAATTGATCATCTATTTCTTCATCTCTTCCATACCATAAAATATCTTAAGATCTAGGAGTTTTGCTACCTCTCCCTGCTTCAACTACTCTATTAATTTGTGATTGATTACCAAGAATTTTAAATGAATCCATGAGAAATGGACTTAATTCCTTCATTTTATAACCAATACTTTAAAAATATATCTTAAATATTAATATCTATCCTAAAATCTTGAAAGAATACATTAAATCATACAGAGAGAGCCATATTTGAAGCTGGAAGGGCTAGATCCCATCTTTAAAGTGGTTTTTGGTTACCTCTACAAGTTTCCTCCCTAGCCTAGGAAAATTACAGTGCTAACAATGGCTACAACGATATTACTTATAGGTATCGATTTTCATGTGAGATTATCTTGCTAGTTTTGGCATACGTGGTACATGCATGTGTGTATTTGGTTCTCTTTTTGTCATTAACATGGGTTTTTCCAAGTGTGATAGTGGTTTTCAAACTTTCCTTTCCATTTCCCCATAACCATGGTGTGATGGGTTCTCTTTTACTTGGTTAAGTTGGATTTTTATATGGTTTCAAAACTGAGTGGAGTGGTCTCTAAATAAAAACACAAGGCATAGGAATCCCTGGACCGATGAAGGTGGGATTGCGGTAAAGTTGGATTTTGTGTATCTCGATGGACATAGGAATCCTTGATCGGTGAATGAAGGGATATACAGTAAATCATGGAGGGTGGAGTCTCGATTAGGCCTAGGGATCCTCAACCGGTGAATGAAATGATATATGGTAAAGCCTAGAGACTAGGAGATAGGAAAATTCCTTATAGTGTAGGTGGAGAGATTCGAAGGCATCCATTCGTGTATAGGCCTAGTGCGATAAATACTAGTATTATATGTTTATCTTTTGGGCCTATGATCGCTTGGTGGAATTTCGTAAAGCCCGAGGAAACCTAGTTGGCTATGCTGTGAGTCCCACATTAATGCTTGGAATATAGCACAAGGGTGATTGGCTGCAAGAAAGATTTCGTTCAGTCCAATCTATGGTTGAGTGGTTCGTTGAAATCCATGGATTGGTTGGCTTATTCATTCATTAATAATATCTCCTTCTCCTTGGCATTTCATGTGCAGATGTACTTGTTCTTATGTGGTTTATATGGTTGTTATATCCTTGTTATTTTTGTTGGTTATATACTAGTTATGAGTATGATTTACGACAAACTTTATGTATGGATCTCATCATGTTTTGATTATAAAATGAGCGAACAATGAATATATGACCTAATAGATGATAATGAATCTATTGTGATAATGCATCAACGCTTCTTTACGAATCTTAGATAAGTATGAGACCCTCATGCTCAGATCTATTGTTATGACCTGTAGATTACATATTTGTGACATGTTTGATGAAATGTATGTCATGGTTAGTAGAGTCAGGTAAAGTACATGTACCTGTTAATTCAATAGTAGCCTTATTCCATTTATAAAATTTATTTCTCGAAGTTTCATGAAGTTTTGGGTAGTAACCTAAGACCTAGCCCTTAAAAACTGGCTCAAAATCTATGGTCACTCACTCAGAACTGCTTGGAAAAGTCCAAATTTGTTGGCATTCCTTGCTATGGGAGTTATTGGAAGGCCTCAATAGCATGCATGGCTTGTCATGGCAGTGTCTAAGGGTCCAAATCAGTAAAATTTCAAGTTGTATTAGGGGTTAGTCACCTGGAAGAGTTGGTTATCTCTTGAAGGTTCTGTAGCATGTGTGGAAGATCAGATTAGTTTCGTTTTGTCAATTCCACTTCCTTAACTATACATGGGGAGTTGAATCACATCATAATAGCCTCTCATCACATGTTTACCCCAGTGGATTTGTTAGCTTGGGTAAATGTGGGAGTAGGGTGTTACAATCAGTTCCACGATCTCGAAGTGCAGACCAATTTGAAAAGCTTGTTGTTCAATGTAAATGAAGGTTATGGCTCCAACAAGGTTACGTCGAGAGAAAGAGTTAAAAACCAACCTGCGTGGAGGAAATACGACGAATCATGGAGGTGATTTATTTACAAGAATGGAACTCTAAGGAGAGTGTGAGAGTCCCTATTTTTAGAAATTAATGGAAGCTACGACTGTTAAAATATTTTTTCTTAAAAGGAAACGACATGATTTATAGAATAAATGTTTGATGGTCCAAACATTATTATTTTAGAGCTTTATTTTAAAGCTTAATACATTAAGGATATTTTAATGTTGGTTTGAGACCTATTTTAATGATGAAAGGAGTTTTTAAATATATATAAAATTATTTTTGGCTTGTCGTAGAGGTTTTTTCTGGGCTAGTAGGAAGATCTTCTTTGAATATGGTGACATTGTCAAATGATGCAGAACCAAAAGGAACAAACCAACCATTGAATAGAATAATGTGACTCATCGTGCTCTAGGAGAATTAGTCACAGGTAGTTATTAATAGGGTCAAGATGGTGTGACCCGTCATGCTACAGGAGCATCAACACAAGTTATTTTATACAAGTTCAAGTTGTAGAATTGTTTGCTAAAGACGCTATGTACGCATAATGTTATCCTAGATAACTGATGAAGGTTGTGGAGGACGTGGATTCAATATATGGTTGTAGTTCCATAGGATGGTTTGATATCGAGACTGACCCATTACACTCTGGGAGGTTGAGAAGCATCAATTATTCAAAGTACATCAATGATGGTATAAAGAGGTTATGTCTTAAATGGATAAAGTGAGAAGCTTGCAAGTGTGGGGAAGAAAAGAGAGAAAACTATGATATTTTAGAGTGGATATGAGTGCTAGTGATGACCATATAAGAAAAATATGACAAATATTCATTTATTGTTGTAATGTATGTTTTTATATGTGTTACATGTAAACATTAAGGGAGGGTGTTGGAAGTAATTCTTCCAGGTGTTGTTGTGAGTTCCCAAACATCAATCTAGAAGTTGTTGTTTCCCATGTATGAGGTGTGATCGTCATCTACATGTGTGGAAGTTAGTGATTTATGTCTTATATATTTGAAGCTGTTGTGATCAATAACGATATGAAAGTGTGGTTTGGTGTTGTTTGCAAAATATACCTTTGTTCTCTTCTATTTTTATAACACATTATGAAACTTGTAGCTTGTTGAATTGATAAATATTAAGAATTTAAACGTTGTGGCTTCAATTGTTGTGTGATTGCTCATTTAGCTTTCGTATTTTTTTGTATTGGTTTCAAAGCCCCGTGAAGGAATGTTCATTGTGTTTTGGTATAAGAATGTGTGGTATTTACATCAAACTGGGCATTGTTAAACTAAAATAGAGTACCATGTTTTGAATCCTGTCAAAACCCCTTTTAGATTAATTTTCTGACTGTCAAATTTGAACTAACATTGCAAATCCTGGCAAAGAAAGGAAAAGTAAAATGTTTAATGTGTTGAGTAGCAAGTGAGGGATGTTGAGAGTCAGATTTGGAAAGAGAAGAGTCGATTCAACTTCTAAGAAATTGAAACACATAAATTTGATAGGGCTCTTCCAAATTATCCTGTAGCAAACAACACTACCAAATCATTATATGGCGACACAATACTTCATTTGAAAGCAGACGCTACCAAATAATTTTGTAGTAATTAAGGAAAAAAATTGGAGAACTATGTATTTAGTTTAAATCCCCTTTTGACCTGTGCATTCCACCAATAATAATTAATAAATAACATCTAAAAAAATGTAAATATTTTATTTTTTTATTTAATATTTATTATTAAAAAAATGTTATATGCATTTAAAGTTAAAATTATTTTAAATTTACAATATATAAAATATTTAAATTTATTAAATTTTACAAATTCTTATTACATGTTCTTTCTTTTTAATTAATTTAATAAAAATATATATATATTCAAAATTATGGAAGGTTCAAATTTAATTATCTATGACCTTTTTATAAAGAGATGCAACCTTGTTTAAATGTATAATGTTTATAAATGAAATATAACGTACAGTTTGGTTAATTTCTTAATTAAATAAGGAACGAATATATGATGATGATGACGATGATGATGGTTACCGTCTACTAAGACTAATGCGGTCTATCGGACCTTAAGAGAGGAGAAAGAATCTAATTTTGATTCTTTAATATCTTGTTCCTATGGTCAAAGAGAAGGGAAATAAGTTCTCCAAGATTGCTATAGGTGGGTTGGCTTAATAGGTCAATGGAAATGTGGCAGATCATAGAGAATTAAGAGCGAATGTGAGTAAGAGTCAAATAGTCTAAAATGAAGTGCTTTTCATCTTCCACCTGCTTAGAATAGCAGATATGACAGATTCTATCGTTCTAAGGGGCCTTGGGATTAGATCACCACCCAGTCTCATTCTGAAGCTCATGGGAATTAGTTCTTATCTTAGTGATGTTCATAGTTAGTGAGTTCTGTTAATTTTTTTAGTTAGTGATTGTTGTTAATTTTTTTTAGAAATTATCATATATAATTTATTGAAGGAACTAATGCCTGAGTTTTCAGCATGTCTGTGAAAGCTGGAGCTAATAAGTTGGGCCTATTCATTGAATAATTGTTTCTGCCATTTGTTGTTTTGGAATTTCCACGTTTCTCCTCCTAATCTCCACATTTCCATTTGTATTCGATGAACTGAAGCCCATCAAACTCTATTTATAGAGAATGTAATTTCATGTTTAGTGTAATGTGTTTTAGTGAATATTGTTAGTGATAAAGCTTTTTTACTTTTGCACTCCAACATAGACTGTAGTATGAAATTTTTGTGTGTGAAAACAAAGATACTCTGTTTTTTTATTGTTTTGCAATAAAGGTGCTTTGTACCCTTTTTTACTATTTGGAATAAAAGGTTATGATAGTGATTTCTTGAATATAACATCTGATTTTTTTTTGTTTCTCATAAGCTAGAGCTGGTAATCACTAATCAGTTTTTTCAAACAAAATTTATTTTTCTTGAATATGTGTGATCCAGGTGGATATCGATGGCCACCCACCTATTCCATTTGGACCTGCACCATCAATTCTTGCAGCTTTTCACTTTCAGCAGAGCTTACTATTTTTAACAGGTTTTCGGGTCCTGCACTCCTGGAGCCGTTTTGGGGCACTAATGATGGAGGTGGATATCGGTGTCCACCCACCTATTCCATTTGAACCCCCACTTCCAGCTCTTTCAGTTTTTAAGTTGTAGCACAACTTACTATTTTTAGCAGTTTTTCTAGTCCTGAACTTCCGGAGCAGTTTTGAGGCCCTAAATGGCGTTTTTTTGGGGAAACGGGGAGCAACATGTGTTGTAGACCAATATTTCTCACTCAAAATTTGTAGTCCTTGGATAGATCTTTATAACGAGCTATTTAGCACATCAAACGAAGGTTGTATGCCAAAGTTACGTCCCAGGGAAGTTGAAACATCAATTTACCCAAACGGGACCCACAGTTTTGGCGCTTCATCTCCTAGGGTTAGGTTTTTGGACGTTTCGGATTTTACATTGTTTCTCAAAAATAAATAGGCCTTCAAGCCTCATTGTAACACAGTTCAGGGGGTTGGTATCCAACACATCTCTTCTCAGAGATAAGTGCTACCAGTGCCCTAGCTCGCTTGTTCCCATCATTTTAGTTCTGTAACATAGTGGAGGGGTCTGTAGCCATCACGTCTCTTCTCAGGGACACACTACCAGTGCCCTCGCCGCTCATTTCCATTTTTTCTCATTGTAACACAGTTCAGAGGCCTATAGCTGCCACATCTCCTCTTAGAGATATGTCTACCAGCGCCCTAGCTGTTTATTTCAGTCATTTGTTTTATTAATAAAATGAAGAATTATTTCCGCTGCATCTCTGTATCTATGGTTATATGTGTATTCTGTTGCATTCCTACATAAATCTGGATCAGTGGTATCAGAGGGGTCTGCTCTTTCTCTTTTTTTCTTTTCATGTCCGCAACGTGGCCAGGGTATAAGGAGTTCAACCCCGCAAACCCCAAAGACCCCCCATGGCGGAAGGAAAGAAATACGAGGGAGCAGGAGATCCTATCAAAATCTTGCTCGAGGAGGCACTCGAGAAACAGAGGAACACGATGATGGATAACTTTGCCTAGATCCTTCAACGGATGCCCACGAGCGACACATATACATCCAGCACATCTGCCAACAAGTCCGTGACAACCTAGACAAATCCAATACCAAGTTCAGCAGAATTTGCCCCTCATGGAGGAACTTAACGCAATGGAGACCATTGCTTCCTAAGGAGGGAGGAATGATCTAGGTGGATATCGATGGCCACCCACCTATTCCATTTGGACTCGCACCATCAATTCTTGTAGCTTTTCACTTTCAGTAGAGCTTACTATTTTTAGCAGGTTTTCCAGTCCTGCACTCCCGGAGCCGTTTTGGGACACTAATGATCCAGGTGGATATCGGTGGCCACCCACCTATTCCATTTGAACCCCCACCATCAATTCTTTCCATTTTTAAGTTGCAACAGAACTTACTAATTTTAGTAATTTTTCTGGTCCTAAACTTCCAGAGCCGTTTTGAGGCCCTACACGACGTTTTTTGGGGAAATGGGGAGAAACATGGGTTGTAGAATGATTTTTCTCACTCAAAAGTTGTAGTCCTCGGATAGATCTTTCTAACGAGCTATTGAGCGTGTCAAACGAAGATTGGATGCCAAAGTTACATTCGAGGGAAGTTGAAACACCAATTTACCCAAACGGGACCCATAGTTTTGGCGCTTCATCTCCTAGGGTTAGGTTTTTGGAAGTTTCAGATTTTACATTTTTTCTCAACAATAAATATTCCTTCGAGCCTCATTGTAACACAGTTAATGGGTTTGGTAGCCAACACATCTCTTCTCAGAGATAAGCGCTACCAGTGCCCTAGCTCGCTTGTTCCCATCATTTCAGTTCTGTAACACAGTGGAGGGGTCTGTAGCCATCAAATCTCTTCTCAGGGATACGCTACTAGTGCCCTCACTACTAATTTCCATTATTTCTCATTGTAACACAGTTCAGAGGCCTGTAGCCGCCACATCTCTTCTCAGAGATACACCTACCAACGCCCTAGTTGTTTATTTCAGTCATTTGTTTTATTAATAAAATAAAGCATTATTTCCGCTGTGTCTCTGTATCTACGGTTATATGTGTATTATGTTGTGTTCCTGCATAAATCCGGATCACTATATTTTATGGGTGTGACTCCCCAGTGAGCACTTAAATCCATTTTTCAAATTCTTCATTTGGTATCAGAGAATTGGTTTGTGATTTTTTGCAGCCATAAGAAGGAGAAAATGGCCCAAAATAACAGCTCAGTACAATTCTAGATTCCTTTTTTTGTGGGGAAAATTATGAGTATTGGAGTGTGAATATGAGAACTTTTCTCATCTCACAAGATTTATGGATGCTTGTTTCTTCAGGGTACATAGAGCTAGATGATCAAGCTTCTTATAATGCATTATCAGTTGATCAGAAGACATAATTGAAGGAGAATAGGAAAAATGGATGCTAAGACTCTGTTTATTCTTCAAAAATGAGTTGATATTTCAATTTTTCCAAAGATTGTAGAATGTGGAATGTCCCATGATGCTTGGGAAACCTTGGAGAAGGTATACAAGGGCTCTGCAAAGGTAAAAAATTTCAAACTTTAAATGCCGAGAAGAGATTTTGAGTCTCTTTGTATGAAAGAAAATGAAATTTTTGAATGTTTTATTACTAGAGTTCAAAATATTGTTAATGATATTCATGCTCATGGTGAAACTCTTGAAGATAGAAGGATTGTAGAAAAATTGTTAAGAAGCCTTTCTAACAAGTTTGATCATGTCACTATTGCTATAGAAGAATCAAGGGATTTAACACAACTAACCCTTGTTGATCTATTTGGAATCCTTCAAGTACATGAAGACAGGTTGAAAAAGAATGAGGAACTTTTGGATCAAGCTTTCCAAAGCAAGTTGAAGGTAGTAAATGATAAGAAGAAAAAGTCATCCACTATTAGAAATGATTTTTCTTCAACATCATTAAGAGGTGGTAGAGGTTGTGGAAGAGTCAGAGGTAGAGGTGGCAGAGGTAGAGGAAGAAGCAACAGTTCTAGTAGAGGTCATTTTCACTGCACCTATTGTAATAAATATGGTCACCTTGAAAGTCATTGCTTTCAAAAGAAAATAGATACCTCTCATTCAAATTTCAGCAAGGAAGAAGGTGAAAATTCTCAATCTTTATTTCTCACATGTAACAAACTTGAAGCTTGTGATGATTTTACATGGTATTTGGATAGTGGTTGTTCAAATCATATGACTGGAAATAAAAAACTGTTTGTGAAGCTAGATGATAATGTGAAAGGGACAGTTAGTTTTGGCAATCATAAAGAAGGAGATGTAATGGGAAAGGGTACTATTCCCATATGAGTTAAGAATGGAAAAATGATGCATGTTCAAGATACCTTGTTTGTTCCAAACTTAAGGCACACCTTGATTAGAATAGGGAAACTGAATTCCAAAAATTAAAAGACTATTTTTGAAGGAAAGTACAGTAAGATTTTTCACAACAATACCCTTGTTGCTGATGTTCCCATGACTGATAATAGGATGTTTTTGTTAAGAATGGAATCAAATGTAGTTTGTTTGAAGGCCTTAGTCGATGATTCTTGGCTTTAGAATGAAAGTTTTGGACACCTTAATTTTGGATCTGTATCCCTTATACAAAAGAAGAATCTAGTAAGAGGTCTTCATTCTTCCATAGAGTTCAATAATAAGATATGTGAAGGTTGTGCCATATGGAAGCAACAAAGAGCAAGTTTTCCTCATTACAAGTTTAGATCATATGAGCCATTGGCTTTAGTACATTCAGATATTTGTGGCCCTATGCAAACCTTTTCACTTGGAAACAACAATTATTTTCTTCTATTTGTAGATGATTATTCAAGAATGTCTTGGGTTTATTTCATAAGTTAGAAATCTCAAGCTTTTAGTTGTTTTCAAAAGTTTAAAGTTCATGTTGAGAAAGAATCATGATATTATTTGAAAGTCTTGAGAACTGATCGAGGTGGAGAGTTCACGTCCAATGAATTTAAGGAATTTTGCAGTTCACATGGCATTAAGAAGGAGTTAACTACAACTTACACTCCTCAACAAAATGGAGTAGCAGAGAGGAAAAACAGAACAATGGTAGAAATGGCCAGATGTATGTTGAGAGAAATGTGTTTGCCAAACATGTATAGGTCAGATGCAGTCCATTCAGCCATATATATTGTTAGTATGAATCCTTTGTCGAAGTGTACGAAAAAAGACCACTTTAGCTACGCATAACTTATAGCCCTAACATCAAATATGGCTGCCAATATCTTCATATCTGCAGTTAGTTGATCAAGACAAATGCTGCACAAATCCAAATCTATGCATAAAAAGACATTAAGCAGTAAAAATAAGGTTTTTCTCCATACATCCAATAGTCAAGACAAGAACAATATTTTTGAAAGAATTTTATATTAAGGGCATCTGAGAGGAAAACAAGAAAGGTGTTTCCAATTCTCCTCAATGGGATGGGTTCTTGAAATTCCTCAGCGTTTCAGCTCTAGCATTTCTCTCTCTTGTTGGTGTAGAAAACCCATACAAAATATAGAACTCAATGGGAGCTCACAATGAAAAGATAGAAAATATGACAATGATAATGGCTCAAAGTCAGACCAAGAGTAAAGATCCAGAGTCATCTCATAGGCAACAAAAGGTGAAGAATGGTAGGAAAAACCCTCCTATTTATAACAAAATATTGGGTCATTCTAGATCTTGGTACATGATTAAAATAATATTAACCAAATCTAGATCCACCTTTTATGGAATATTTTATTATATTTGTTGGAGGGAACAGGTATTTGACTTGGGTCAAATCCCTTTATTTGTAAATAATAAATAAATAAATGATTTTTTTTTTTTAAGCAAGTGGTTGAATGATAATTAAATAAATAATGATTTATTTAATTATTTATAAATGATTTAGTCAAGGAATATTATTTAAATAAAATTTAAATAATTGTTCCTAGAAAATAATAAGATAAATAAGGATTTATCTAATTAATTTCCTTGTTTTGGGTTAAATATGACCAGGAATAATAATTAAATTATTGTTTAATTGATTATTCCATGAGGAAAATCAAACAAATATAGATTTGTTTAATATTTCCCTTTGGGGTTTCCTGTTTAAACCATAAACAATCTAATAAATGTGTTTTATTAAGTTATTTTACATTGTGAAAGCAATTTTACTTAGGGTAAAATTGGTCTTACATGGTGTACTTGGGTCCATCTAATGATAATAGGTTAGATGACCAAAAAATGGTGTAACATATATTCTCAACATAAGTCCTACAAATATGGTAAAATATTCTACTCCTTATGAAGCTTGGTTTTATAGAAAGCCTAATGTTTCTCATTTTAAAATATTTGGGTCTACATGCTTTGTTTATATTCCTAGTCAACAAAGGTAGAAGTTAGATGGAAAATCTATAAGATGTGTTTTCATTGGAAATTCAGAAGAAAGTAAGGCTTATAGAGGTCATGATCCACTTACCAATAAGCTTTATGTTAGTAGAGATGTGATCTTTGATGAAGGGGAAGTTTATTTCAAGAATGGAGAATAAGTTAAAGTGATGAATCCACATATTGAAGGCTTAATTTTTGATAATAATGATGAGTCTTTGGAGCCCTCTATAGCAAGATATATGGGCTCACCTTCACGGAGTTCTCCATTAAGGGTATCTTCATCCTCTCCAACAATAAGAACTCATGTTGATAGCCAAGAAATATCTCCATTCAGTCCTCCTAGAAAACAAAAAGTTTAAAAGAAATATATGTGACCTCTAGGTATGTTGATGATAATTTTTCTCTTCTTTCTTCTTCACATGCTGAACCTTTATGTTTTAATGAAGCTTGTTCTAATGAGTTATGAATGCTTCCAATGGAAGATGAGATTTCACAAATACAGAAAAATGACACATGGGTGTTAGTTGATCTTCCTCATGGAAAATCCACTATTGGTGTAAAGTGGATTTACAAACTTAAAATTAATATGGATGGAAACATTTCAAAACATAAAGCACGTTTGGTTGCACAAGGATATGTGCAAAAATAAGGAATTGACTATGATGAGACTTTTTCTCTTGTAGCAAGAATGGAAACGGTAAGGATATTTCTTTCCATTGCATCTCTGTTAAAGTTAATTGTTTATCAAATGGGTGTTAAATATGCTTTCTCAAAAGGATATTTGAAGGAATAAGTTTATGTTGATCAACCAAAGGCTTTCATTATTGACGGTAAAGAGGATAAGGTGTATAGGCTTAAGAAGGAACTTTATGGTCTTAAGCAAGCCCCTAGATTCGTACTCTAGAATTGATGAATATCTTCATGATCATGGTTTTTTTAAATGTTCTTTTGAGAGTGTTGTCTACAAAAGGGTTGTTGGGTCAGACTTCATCATCCTTTTCTTATATGTAGATGATTTAATCTTCATTAGCACCTCATTTCCACTTATGGAGGAATTTAAAGTGGCAATGAAATCATAATTTGAAATGCCTCATTTGGGAGAAATGCAATATTTCTTGGGAATGAAAATTCAACAAACAACTGAAGGTATATCTATTTTTCAAGCTAAATATATTGAAGACATGTTGAAGATGTTTATCATGCAAAATTGTAAACCTGTGAGCACTCCTCTTGTAATTGGGAGTAAACTGATGAAAGATGATGAAAGTCCACTTTGTGATGCTATCCTTTATAGATATTTGATTGACAACCTTATGTATCTGACATCCACTAGACCATACATTATGTTTGCTGTCAGTCTAGTTGCTAGGTTCATGCATCAACTTCATGAGACCCATTGGCGAGCAACCAAAATGATTCTCAGATATGTAAGTGGTACTAAATTTTATGTATTGTTTTATACCTCTGCTAATGATTCAAATGTTGTAGCATACACAGATGCAGATGGGCCAGGCAACTTGGATGATCGAAGGAGTACCTACAAATATTATTTTCTCTTTAGAGGAAACCTTGTTTCTTGGAACAGCAAAAAGCAACCCACTGTTTCGCTATCTACAACTGAAGCAAGATATATTGTTGCGTCATCAATAAGCAAACAAGCGATTTGGTTGTCAAGGTTGGTGGAAGACTTGGGAATAGAAGTATGTAAACCCATCAAAATTTACTACGATAATCAAAGTAATATCTCCATAACAAAGAATCCAGTTTTCCACAGCAGAAGCAAACATATTGAAATTCGACATCACTTCATTAGAGAGCTTGTCCAACAAGAATTTCTCTTTTTTTAATTTTGTAAATCTGAAGATCAGCTTGCAGGCATTTTTACTAAGGCTCTTCGAAAGGATCGATAGGAGAAACTTAAATCATAGTTGGGAATCCTCAAACTTGAGATTAAGAGGAAGATTGAAGCACTAATGTCTGAGTTTTCAGCATGTATGTGACAACTGGAGCTAATAATTTGGGCATCTTCATCGAATAACCATTTATGCCATTTGTTGTTTTGGAATTGCCATGTTTCTCCTCCTAATTTCCACATTTCCATTTGTCTTCGTTGAATTGAAGCCCATCAAACTCTATTTATAGAGAATGTAATTTACTGTTTAGTGTAATGTGTTTTAGTGAGTATTATTAGTGATAAAGCTTTGTTACTTGTGCACTGTAACTGTAGTTTGAAATTTCTGTGTGTGAAAATAGAAATACTCTGATTTTTTTTTTTTTTTTTTTTTTGGCAATATAGGTACTTTGCACCATTTTTTACTGTTTGGAATAAAAGGTTATGAGAGTGATATCTTGAATATGATATTTTTTGTTTAGAACGACTCTTGAGTGAGCACTTAAATCCATTTTTCAGATTCATTTATTAGGTATATAATTTATTAGGTATGTTGTGTTTGTATTTATAAAATTATAATTTATTTAATTTTTACGATTTAGTATATTAAAATTAAAATAAGGGTTTTGATGTTTTTTTTATACATTAAGGTTTAAAATATTTACCAAATATATTGATGCTTATTATAAATTGTTTTGATGCTTAGATTTTTAGACTTTTATGATCCATATTAT
The DNA here is from genome assembly GCA_034641835.2 of Pinus albicaulis. Taxonomy (NCBI): domain Eukaryota; kingdom Viridiplantae; phylum Streptophyta; class Pinopsida; order Pinales; family Pinaceae; genus Pinus; species Pinus albicaulis. The sequence goes on from CM076570.1 coordinate 1,064,349,064, forward strand.
AAATGAAATATCTTTGAGATTAATCACATCTATAGATAAAAGTTTAGACCAACTAATATGATTTTGATGCTTATTACAAATTGATGTTTAAAAATATTTACGAACCTGATATATATTATTTCCCATAAAACTTTTTTAAAAAAAATAGCAACCTGCAAAAAAACATTCAATTTTTTCACTTTGAGTCTAACTCTTTCCGGATGGGAGAGGACGGTAGTGGAGAAAAGCTGTCCACATAACAATACAAACTTTGTTTGAAGTAGATTGATTACTGTGGAACAAATGATCTGAACATAGCTATTTATACGAGGACGAGAGAGAGGAACTGTCTTTTAGGAGAATAAAGTTACACTGGCTCGAAAGCAAATTGAAACGGTAATTAATAATCAGTAGTAGTTAAACCATCAGCTTACCTTACTATCATGACCCAACATCATATTAAGTTAGGACTGAATGTTGAATACTTCACAGTAGCCATCCACTGACATCCTAAGATGTGTTCCATGTGCTGTACTGCTATGGCTTTATTGCCTCGTAATTTCCATTGATGTTATCTTCATCCTGATCATCTTTTCTCGTCCTATAATAGATGAACTGCGCGAGAATCTGCATAAATCTTCGTTAAGGATTCTCAAGGGCATTAAAAACTGTTTAAGGGAAATGCTATAATCGAGTCTACCATTTGAAAGATCAGTGCACTTATTATGTTTAACACTACTTTGTAGCGCTATAGTGCCAAAGGATACAAAAATATCTAGAAGCACACAGACTGCAGCATCCACCAACCATGGCATATTTGGCTTTAGCTTTTCCCAGTCCAAAGTCTTCACAATGATGCTGCAATATACATCCACAACCAGATTTCATAGATATATGAGCAGATATCTTTGTTAGGTGGTTCGTTTAAATTTCACCTACAAATATAACATTGTTAGAGGATAGATTTTGATAATATTTTAGAATCTGATAATCAAAATAAATAATTTAAACTCGTTAGACTTCCAAATTCCCAAAATTTACAAACATCCTAAAAGCTAGGACCATTTTCAAACTCTATGTTTATGTTTATAAAAACTCATGATGTTTTCCATGCTTAAGCAATGAAACAACTCAATTTTATGGCCAAAAGATCGATAGTATGATTACCTTCCTACATAGGCTGCATTTCCGATTAGCGCAAACAGGAACATCAATGGATTTAGACCCTGCTAACATTAAAATTGTTTTGATTATATATTCCTTCAATCTTAGAATTGTAATATTCAGTTTTGATTAAATGTTGCTTGCAATTTCCGAAATAATTGACTTGTGTAAGGATGAATGTACCTCAACAGTTCCTCGCTGCACCTGAAAAAGCATTTTATAATGGACAACAGTTAGTTCGGATTACTAGAGGCACATATATGGAAATCTGGACAGTAAAATTTGCAGGGACAAAGTTTTAATCTAACTGAACGATTGATACATAAAAAAAACATAGCCATCACAGCTATATATATATAATAATGGAGGATTTATATAAAGTCATGATACCCTGTCCATAATTTAAAAGCAGTTTTTTAAAATCTTACATTTTTCCAGATTTGTGGAACCCTTCCACCCATATAGATGGCAGCCATTATCCATCCCAACAACGTTCCTAGTGGACTGAAGGACTGTTCACCTAACGTGAATGAGTCCCGGAATGCAATTGTGCTGGCTTCCTGAACTTGCACAGCATCCGTCAATAATTACAGATTTTTAGGAATTGATATTATTGATAGCTGAACTTATTTCAATTCTAGATTCTTAGAATATCTAAAATCCTAACTTACTCAGTTAAACTTATCATAATTATAACTACACCTGTTAAACTTATTATAAAAATATCTCAAAATGCAAAGTACAACTTTCCAGTAATCTGCAATGGGTAATTGCAGAGTCTGGGGCAAAAAGTCAATTGTTATGTTTTGTTGCTATCTGTATGATTTTAGATATTCTTATATTCTAGATATTCATACTCTGAAATAAGTAATAGTAATTTTTCAGAAAATTCTGAGATATTTTAGCAATATTCTAGAATCTGACAGAATGAACTTGGTTGCTGATATTGACAGATGCTAGTTATTGGTCAAGAATTTTGCTAATTTCTACAAAATTTTCCACAGAGTTCTCTTATGAATAATAAAACCCTTCAAATTACAGTTACCTGCAAAATTTTCCTCCCTGTTAGTACAACTGCTGCCTTTGAATCTGTTTTAGTATAATCAAAGGCTGTAATGTCTTGTAAATGGAAATAATTGAGCCCACCAATAAATAATACCGTTGCAGCTACCTGGGGATTACAGCAAGAGAAAGTAAGCTTTTGTACTACAAGAATTTCCCTATTAGTACTGATCAACAATACAATATGAAAACTTACACTACGTAATATAGTTTTTGAGTTCTTAGGACTAGGTTCAATATTTGCTAGCAATCCTTCATCGTCTACAGAGGACTGGTTTAATATATAACTCGGACCACTCCGACCAGACCCACGGGATGTTGGAGCGAGAAATGAGCCTGAAGTAGGGGTGTAACTGCTTGCCAAAGATCTCGCAGACCTGAAAAAATAAACATTTGACAAAGCCCATTAGCATAAAATGACTTTATTCATGTTGTGGAACCATTATAAAACTCCAGGGGATTTCGAAAATAAAAAAAGTATGCAAAGACTAGGGAGGCAATTCTGCCATTTACATGTAGTATAGGTTTCTTCCAACAGATCTGTCGTGAGCCGGTGAAAAAGTTGGAATAGGTAAACTAGATGCAGGAATCCCATTAGATATTTTCTTGAGATTATCTGCGTCACTTTTCTTGACTAGCTCTGCAGAATAATCTTTATTCTCCGGTACGTTCACGGGCTTTGTGTGGTTTGACCGATCCTTGCTTCCACAGTCGTGCTTTTTCTGCAACAAGAATACAACTTTACATTGTTAGATATCCATTAAAGTAGCAACAATAATATAACTTTACATTGTTATATATGCATTAAAGTTCAAGGGTTTGGTCCAGGGTTAGTAAAGTGACCTAGAAATTTTTTGATAGTGTTGTTAATATGAATTAGAGTTTTTAAGATTTTTGTGATATATAAATTAGATAAATATTTTTTGGATTAATCATATTATTAGAATTTTTCAGAACATTTGGAACCAACTAATATGATTCATTCTAACTATAAAATGAAAAATTCATAAATTTTAATAAATAAATAATGTGAATACATCATTACTAAAAATTTAAAACAAACTCCTTAATCAAATCAAATAAATTGCCATCCACAAAATATGACAGAAAAGTAGATGACCATCCACTAAATATGGGAATTACTTAGATATCTCAACTTTCATTTCAGTTAAAAGAAATACTATATATATCCATTAAAGTTACTTTATACAGCTGTATATCCATTAAAGTTACTTTATACAGTTCTATATCCAATATTAAACGATATATCAGATTCCCATGGAAAAGATAAATCTGATAGGATCTGCAAGAAGATTACTATCATGTCAAATTCAGATCACCCATCATACCTCGGGAGAGGATTTCGCTTTCCTTGCCTTCAACCACTGGCGGATGTGGCCATAATATAAAGTTTGCCAAACTAAGACAACTGTGGTAATTGTATAAACCTGCACAGATTAATATAAAGAGGGAATCTTCATAAATAAAACAAGAATGCCAATACATGTAAAAATCAGAAGACTGTATAGAATCAAATTGTATTTACCAGTGCGGTATAGAATTGTGTTGGGAGCTGCATTAAAAATCAGAATGGAACTGTTAGCAAAGTAAAGATAAGATAATACGCGTAATATATTCGTACTAATTGCATAGTTCACTGATAAATATTATAGAAATACAAACACAACATTAAAAAAAATACGCAAGCCTACACGTACTACACGTACTCTTAGGCAGTTGCGTTCCAGCCAAACATTATAATACAAAAAAATACACGCAGGAATCTTGAATTTGAAAGTGGGGATTTGTTTATTTTTGTCGTTGAGAATTAAAATCCTGCAACAGAGCACTAGGGCACAAGGTGTCATTAGAGCTGTGGGTCACTCTGCACGCTGATGTTGTTATGCGCGCACTAGAGTCCACTGGATGATGATTTACACAGACTACGAAACTTTATACCTTCTTTATTGATATTGGAACCTGGGACACTTCCGGATAAGGATAACTTGAAAGGGGACGATAAATTTGCTTTAGCTCTAACTGAGGTCATTCTAGTGGGCCTGATAACAGGGATTCTCAGAAGTGGAGCCCTTCTAAACTATAAGAATGTCATATTTAACAGTGCTAAATCAGACAATTCAAGGAGACCACTTCCTAAGTTAATTTTTTTATTGAATAGAACTATTTTATGATTATAATTTTTATTTTATTTTGAAATTGTAAGGAGTGATAGATGAAATTTCAATGATAGAAAGGAAATACTTCATCATTAGTTTTAAATTATAGTTTAATTAAACTATAAATAGTTTAAAATTTAAGGTTTAAAATTTATTGAAATTTATTTGATTTATATTTAATAGTTAGTTTAGTAAGGATGACTATTATTGGTTGTTATGAGTTATAATTGATTGTTGTTGGTTAAAGTAGCTAATTGTTTTTAATGAGAGGTTTTAGAAGTTTTTCCAGTAGATTATTCTGGTCTAATTTCTCTAAAATCTTGCAAAAATTTATTGAAATCACAAGTTCGATGGGTAACTCCTACACAATCAAAGTGCCCATCCATATATAAAGTCAAAAAACCAGTTTAAATAATACAAATTAAGATTTCATCTCAAATTTTTCCTTAGGATTTAAGCGGAACTCCAAAAAGCCTCACTAATCATTATTAAAAAAAAAAAAAGACTTAAAAAAAATCAAGTCACTTAAAATTATTCAATTATAATCCATAACTAAGAAAACTAAGCAAACTTTAGCTCTTGCCACATCCCTCTAAGTAATGTGGAGCCATTAACATTTTAATGTATTTTCTTACATTCTAAAAAAAAAAAAATCAACTCTTAACTATTAAACTAACCTATTAATCTATTTCATCTAAAAAAGATGAACTATTAACCATGTGAATCTTACACAAACTACCTGTTAATCTCTTTCCTTCATTCTAGAAAAAATGAACTCTTAACTAACTAGAAAGTCATTAACCGATTAATCTATTTTATTTTCTTATATATATATATGAAGAAAATAAACTCTTAATCATTTGGATCTTGGACTAATCACCTGCTAACATATTTCCTTACGCGGAAAGAAGACTAACTCAAAAGGTTAACTCTTACTCCATGTCCTAATACTTAATCATACTTAATCATCTAACGAATACTTAGATCTGGTAATGGGCTTCGCACAAATTTTCTAACATACATTAGGGCAAGTAAAAATGGAAATGGATAATTTACTATTAATAACAAAACCCTATCACTGATGATCAGTACTTACCATAGGCATTTATTAAGATCCAGTGTGTAAGTATTTGTTTTGAAAAAAGAAACGGAGTTGTTTTTAGTGGGATTTTTTGAAGTTTTAGGTGCGGGAATTTGGTGAAAAATTTTGGGGTAAAATCTTGGTTTTTGTTATTCAAACTGTTTTTTTTTACTCTATATATAGATTCAGCACACTGAAAAAACCTCTAGAGCACTCCGATTGTGCAAAGTTAACTATCAAACTTCTCTTTTCAATAAATTCCTGCCAGAATTTAGAGAAATTACACCGTAAAAAGCTTGAAAAAGTTGCACTAAAAACTACTTGAAAAGAAACAAGTATATGTCTTGAAAAAAGAAACAAAAGAGTAGAGGCTGCACATTCATTATAAAGTCTACTCAGCAAAGGGCTTCTGTGAACAAGACGAATCGGCCTGCTCGAATTTACGAGTTCGACTGTTGTTCCCTATTTCAATATTTTAAATGACATTTATGTTTGAGTGGCTCCCAACAATTCCTTATAAAGTGCAGAACATATTTCGATGTTAGAAATGACTGACATATATATATATATAAATAAAAGAGCGGCTCCCAGCAAATGGGACCATGAGACTCCCGAGCTCTAACTTTATTCTAACATCTGAAGCTCATTAAACCCATAATTAAGCTTAGTTAGCTTTCTATGCAGAAACTATGGCATTTCTTCAACAGGTAAGATCTATTTGAGCGAAAAACCTTCAACAGGAGCAATCTATTTGAGAGAGAAAACCACTCAACCAGTTAACGTTCGGAATATTATTCTGTATTATTTTGTTATTCCAGAATTTAATCGCTGATTCTGTTCTCTATTAGGAATTGACGACAGGATTAAAAAATGACTTACAGTTGCTGGCTCCAGGAAACACCCAAAAAGATTGAAAAAATCCCTGCAACATTTATACAATCTCTTAGATCATGAAGAACATATTGAAAGAGTAAATAAAGTTCTCAGCATGCTAACATGAATAGTTTATCCTCATTCACTATCCTGCAGATATTGGATGCCTGACCTTAATTTATATTATTAAAAAGAACAAGTACAATGACAGCAGCTCTTAGATTGATGGCACATATCTCAGAACATGTTTGAGAAAGTAGAACTAAATACAAATTCAAGAACATACTTGAAAAAGAACATGTTTGAGAAAGTAGAACTAAATACAAATTCAAGAACATACTTGAAAAAGTAAATAAAGGTCTCCAACATGTTAACATCTTTAAAAAATAAAGCTTATTACATAACCTAAAGAAAAGCAGAAGACATCTATGAAGAAATTTTTTTGATAATCTCTTCACTCAAAACTTCAAAAGCACCTGTTGTAAAAATCTCAAAAGGCCTGCTTACCCCGCAACCCATGTCATGAGAAACGCAAGCGAGACTCCCTCTGTAGATCCATTCTTGAAGTTGGTAATAATCTGTGGAATCTCAGCAACGGCCCAGCTGAAAACGCTGATCAACCCAAAAACCAGAGAAACATAATCCCTCACTCCTCTCATAGAGTCAGTGCGATACCTCTCAAACAACCAAATGCATCTTTCCACGGAAGCACAATGAGCCATTACTACTGAAGCTTATGAATGCTTAAGCCTCCGAAAAACGTCAAGAGTTTCTCAAATTCCCACTAAAAATGAAGTAGCCGCAGAGCCGCAGAGTAGCCTTCATGAATATCCATGAAACACGACGAGCACGTTATATAAAAAGGGGGGAGGGCATATTCCCCGCATCTCATCTCAAACATTCCTCCAAACATGTGACCGCTGGCTTTTGGAACTCGAACAAAGGCGTTGTGTATGGAAACCACAATTTAGCTCGGAATATTTTTTTCCTTTATTATTTTTTTTCTCAAAAGCTACTGTGTATTAAATAAAAAATAAAAAGTAGTATATATGATATAATTTTTGGGATAATAAAAAGTAGTATATATGATATATTTTTGGGATTTAATTAGGTTAAGTAAGTTATTCATCTATGACTATTTTCATGTTTTTGAATTTAAAAAAAAAATACGTGTTCCTTTGTTTGCACAAAAATTCAAAATTCTATAATTGCCTATTTGCTTGAAGACAAGTTTTATTACATTACTCCATCTTTCTTTCTAAAGTAATCAAAATGAGATCCTTAGATGTCTATCATTATGAGTAGATATATACTTCTTTTTTAAAGTAAATCAGTAGTCCAGTTTTGGACTCTATATATATGGTCAAATATTAATTTATAAAAAGTCATTATCACTATTTTGAACGTTAATAAACTCTCTTAATTCATTGCACATTTTTATATATAAGTATGATAATTTTAATTTTATATTGCAAATTTTCAAAATTTTAATCATAATTTTAATACTAAATTCAACATCATAAAAATCCCTTCTACACCCAAATTTCCACAACTATAACCCTTTTTTTTCAATTAACTAAAACATTTGAGAAAAACCCACCAACTCAACCATCCATCCAATCCATAAGAAAATCCATCCAATCCTCTTTAGCCCAACAAAAAAAAAACGGCTGTTTAGACTACGGCCAAATGCACTCTCGGTGACTATGCTGCCGAAACTTTGGCGGTGTAATGCCACTCACTAGCGACGGTACACGCGTCCGGATGCGACTTTCAGACATTTAGTGGACGCCGGGACTCGATGCCGCGACTAGACCAATGCATCCTTATCACTACCGCATTTGTCGGCTTCAGGACAGAGTGTGGAGGGCTTCCACATAAAGTAGAAGTGTTGTGCTATCACTACGTGGACATTCTTAACTCATTGTCCTATCTTGGGGCCACGTTGGTACATAATCGTGTGCGTTTTAAGAGCGTGGGTCCCTATTGCAGTGGGGCGTTTCTAAGTATAGTGGATCGTGGGAAGTCTTCACCTTGACACCATGTGGACATTCTTAGCTCATTGTCCTACTTTGGATTGCACATTGGAACGTTATGTAATGTGTTTTAAGAGCATACCTAGTGTATTACATGGTTCAATGAATGTGGACAACTCTATCTAAATTCATTGGAACGTTATGTAATGTGCTTTAAGAGCATACCTAGTGTATTACATGGTTCAATGAATGTGGACAACTCTATCTAAATTCATTGTATCGGGACAAGTTTATATTGGGTTGAGTGAGTATTTACAATTTTATATATAAATTCATTGTATTATGAAAGCTTATATTGTGTTGAGTGAATATTTACAATTATATATATAAATTTATTGTATTGTGACACATTTATATTATGTTGAGTAAATATTTACAATTTTATATAAAGTTTTTATATTTGGAAAACTTTACATTGAGTTTATTATGCAAATTTGAATATGTTTTTTGTTTTAATAAGTAAAAAGTCTACACAAATTCATATTCTTTCATGAAAATTTGAAAGTCACATCTTATGGAAAATGTTTAGATAAATTATTTTATTAAAATCCACTTAAATTAATTTATTTTGTTTTTTATATATTTTTTCTTCTTCTTAATAATAGAGATGTTTATCTTGGTTGTGGGCCCATAAAAACACATAAATTTGTTTTTATTTTTAATTTTCTTTTAAGTTTTTTGTTTGGATCTTTTTGTGATGAGTTGTTGAATTCTAAACACCTTACTTTAAGATAACTATTGGGTAAATATGAAGAATACAAATTATGATGCAGTCTCATTGCATTATTGGATGGGCTTTCAACCATAATGCAATGCAAAGAAGGATAAGACATGGCATCCATAAGCACAACTTAACTCGAAAATGGAGGGTATTCATTGTACTTGGTATTCACGAACTTAGTCACCTTTATGTATTTTTTTGAATTGCTTATAAAAGTTCCTTCTTTGAGGGCCCTATTCTTTCAATCTACTGCTTTAAGATTCCCCCCACCACCCAAAAGGACTAATATTTTTAGCACAAGTAATGAAATAACCTCTATAATTTTGATTAATCCTACATGTAAGATTTCTGTTCTCATAATTTAAAACCTAGGACCATTAATAACTGTCAAACTATATCACGATATGTTATGCAAGAGCTTAACTTAGGTTAACTTAATTATTTATTGCCAAAGTGGTGGTTCCCTCCTGGCTCCCAAGTTGGCTACAGTGAAGTTTAAGAATTATCTTGAGAATATTTTTCATCTATGCCATAATTTCGAGGTCCCACAAATATATAGGGAAATTTGACACCTCACCAAAACTAGAGTTATTAAGATGGGCATGATAGTTGAGTTGAACTCTGAGGACCATAGTTGAATGAATATAAAATTATGATTTCAATTCCATTATTAGAATATGATATTCTGTGTGGATAATAAAGATAATAAGGACAATTCAACACAAAAAAAATTATCATTATCCCAATGCACAATAAGGATTTGGTAAGTGTTGTAGAAGTTGGTCACAATGCATTAAATCTACATATTAATGTGTTCATTAACTACAAGTATATGGTCGACTTGACTACTTATGTTTGCGGCCATGAGCTTTCAATAACTTTCAAGCTCTTTGCAATAAAAGACTTGAATATGAAGAATGGGAGGGTCTTAGGATGGAACTGAGAAGATAATTTATCATGCCCAAATTCTTAAAAAGGAGGAAATAAAGGGTCTATCTTATATTTGGTATCCCACTGGAAGAAAACATTTTTAACTTTAAATTTTTCAATTGGGGTACTTTTTTATGTTTCTTTCCCAAAAATTTTTCTCAATTCTCATTTCTTTCCCAATAATTTGTCCAATAATTTGTCCAAATTCTATAGGATACAAATATATTACTTCAAAATTTTCCCAAATATTATACAAATTTTATACTTAGAAATTTAAATTTCTTTTCATAAAAAAATAAATAAATTATTTTATATTTAACATTTTAAAAACTAATAATAAATTCTTAAAATTCTAACTAATTTAAAAAAAAAAACATAATAAACTATTTCAAAATAATATAAATATCACTTAAAATCATTTAAAATTTTCATTGATTAAATAATTAGAATCCTTTATCTCTATATATATAAAATTAAAAAAAAAATATTTGAAAAATTTTGAAACAACCAAAAAAATTCAATTTTAATAACTCAAAACATCGTATTAAATAATTCACAATCATAATCCGACCTTTATCACAGGAAAGAAAAAAAAAAACAATATTAATGCTTACCTTGCTAACAAAAGAACCTAGATATGAGTCACTCGGTGCATCGGATATCCCAATCACCCTATAATGCTACCTTTTATGATGTCACCTTTTACAAAATCACATCCCTCTTCTTAATGAAAGACATAAAAGTTGTCCAAAAACCATGAGTAGAGTTGGTGAGAAACCCTTAAAAAAACCTAGCATGAATGCCCTTACTAAACATCTCAAGAGACATTGTACCTACTCTTTCTAGACACTGAAACGCATTGACAAAGGTGACTACCACCTACCATAAAAAAACAACCAATTTGCAATCAAGAAAAGACTTGTAGGCTCATGTGTTCCCCAAAGTTCTTTCATAGAATTGACCCACAATATTTCTCAAATGTATGTGTTTATCCCCTATGACTTTTACAGATAAGAAAGGACAAGAAGTGGCAAAAGACATCGGAAATTTTTTGGAAATTTTAACCAAGTATCGACAACAACTATGCGTAAACATTCGCTTTATCTTCGCTCAATAGTCTTCTCGAGTAAACAAAGCAAAGTGCATTTCTACTAGCCTTGTGGGGGTTGGCCCATCCACCAACTCTTCATGATAATTTATTAAATATAAAGAGATTTAGTAATGTTCTAAATCATGCCGGCATGGACACATCTCCATCGTGGTTTGATATGCATCCCCAAGTTACAATCCTGGCGATTGCATATCTCGAGTTCACACACAAGTTATATATATCTATATATATATATATAATTTATATAATTTAGTTTTGGTAATTAATATTAATGTTATCTGATTAGATAATCCTCTGAATTGCATATTTTAAGTTTGTAATAAGTTAATGAGAATAATTTATATATATATTTGAAATATTTTGATAATTTTAAATGGAAATTTTGAAAAAATTATAAATTTATCAAAATTTTTATGTTTTATTTATAGGATTGTAAGAGATATTGTAGATGTTGTAATGGTTTGTCGTGTAAACATTTCGACTAAGTTTATTTATATATATATATATATATATATATATATATATATATATATATATATATATATATATATATAAACATTTTAACTTTCTCAAAATAAACTAATAAAAATAATTCAATGTTAAAATAAATAAATAAATTCTATGATGTTTTTTTTTTTTAATTCATTTTTATTATTATGTTTTTAAGAATTTTTGTTGGGTAGCTAAAATAAACTTTAAATAAAAATAACCCAAGTTAAAATAAAATTGATTATTATTTTATCTTGAGTAAAAAGATAAACTTTATGTGGTTAAGTTACTCATTGTTTGGTATTACATGTGGTATTCATGTGGAATGTAGCCTATTTAAAAAGGATTCATCTTAACTTCAGAATTACCAAAAGCCAAGAATAATTAAATCCCTTTACTATTGAGAATTTTAATTATAATTTTTAAAATTTTATATTAAAATAATTTAAATAACCAAAATCTTAAAAAAAATGAATTTATATGAATCTTTATTGTATTTGATTTTTTTTAAAGAAATACATTTATTTGTTTAATTCACATTAATTTAAAATGCTTTCATTATTATTTTGGCTCATTAAAACTTTATGATAGCATTGCAAAAAAATATGTGTCTCCCATGATTTATCTACTAAAAATAAATGATTGAATATTCATACTTTATACTAAATACAATATTAATAAATCATTTATTAAATATTTAATCAAGTTTATGTTTTCATAATTTAATTTTCTCTCAATATATTTTTATTTAAAATATTTATAAAATAGTATTTACTTTTACCATACACATTTTTTAAAAGTTGGTGTTGAATTGCCTCACAAAATCATTTCATTAGGTACATATGTCATATATCCATCATAAGCATGTTTTCCAATAGATGGTCTCATATAGCTTAGAGAGAAATCGAGTATTTTTCACCACTTATAGATTAATTGTTCCAAAATTATAATACCATTGAAAAATTAAGAATAACAAGAGTATCACCTCTCAAATCCTAGAACAAAGGCCTATAAGAAAACATAACATAAATTAAGAGTCTAATCAGGTGATTAGTACCATATCCTTGGCACTAGAGCCTACAAGAGGAGGGGTAGCATAAACACACCAAATGTGGTGCTCGATATGACCCATCCTAACATCCATTTGTTCACGAAAAAAATGTTAGTTTTGATGCACCTGTTTAACATCTTCAAGGTTGGCAAAGGTGTTCTATCTTTTTTAATGTTTTTCCGCTAACATCTTTCTGAAGAAGGTTTTCATTTGCCAAATTAGGAAGAGGGAATTAAAATACTTTTTTTTTTTTCCTTTGGTATGACTAGGGTTAGGAACCCATTGACCAACTTCATCCAAAATATTTGAATTAGAGAAGGCTTTCCTTTCTCTAATTACTAGGGTTTCCATTTAACAAATTTCATTGCGGCTACATAGGGGAATAACCTACTAAAAGGTAGAAGTAGCCTTTTGGGCTTGTTATTGGTATATGTTACGACCCTGAGGTCCACATCTTCCTCCCCCCTACAAATCCTCATGCATTAGTGTTGCATGATGGAAGATGGGTTTGACCTCATAGCTACAACACTCAACTAGTATGGTGACAAGAAATTGGGAACCAAGTAACATAGAATCAATACTTTCACAAGAATAATAGTGAAAAGGTATAAAAGGGGCATGACCCAATTCCTATATAGGAAAACATGATAGAAAAAAATACAACAATAAAAAAACTTATGAATACAAGAAACTAGAAATGAAATACTACCCCAGAGTTGAGACAAGACCCTAAGCTTACAATTAACCTAGAAATTTAAGTTTTGATCCAACACGATATTCCCACTTCATAATTCACCCTCAAAACACAAACTCAACATAAAAAACTAGACACCAAGCACAATACTAACATTAGGATGGTAAGAATGAAGGGAAATTATAGTTACCCAAAAAGTGTCAAACTTCTTGTGATGGGAGTGTCCCAGAACAAAGAAGAGACCTGTGAACTAGTAACCTTGACAATGTCCAGATGCAAGGGTCGACATCCAGGGAGATTTCATATTTCTGAATAGACGTACTTATCCCTAAACTTCACTGAGACAACAACCAAATTTCATCCACATAGCCCACACTCTACGTTAGTCTAATAATATAATAAAACACACGTGTTATGTAGTCATGCCACCAATTAAAGCCCCGATATGGATGAAACTTATTGTTTCTAGCGACCTTGGAGTTAGCACATGCATCAAGTTAGGCCACCTTTCTTAGAACCTCGAGCTTTTTCCTAATAGAGTCTTGAATCCCCTGATCTCAACTCCCTTTTTTCCCTAGTATACGTGATTTGTATTCCATGGGAGATGTATAGGCACAATATTGCATGCTTAAGCATGCATGGGGGTGGCCATGCCACCATACCATGCTCATTATCAAATTTAATTTACATTATAAATAAACTTTTAAAATTTAATATGGTTAGCAATGTACCTTGCATTATGCTTATATTTCATTTTTAAGGTGTTATAATTTATCTATTTTAGCCTCCCCACCCCTCCCCCCCAAAAAATAAACTTGTTATATAAGAAAAAATCAAAAGTACATTTTCTAGATACTTTTGGTACAACTGAAAACCAATATAGGAACCCTTTAAACTATAGCGAGAAACTCTTTTATTAAAAACCAAAATACATGCTTTAGGTGTCATTGGTATGGACAAACCAAGACTAGAATCAACTTCACCTTGAACCAATACTTCACAAATAAAAAACATCAAAAAATCATATGTCATATGAATTTATATCATATGTAAATGTCTAATTAAAAATATTACAAAGAAAATATCAAACCTACAACACATTAAAATTCCAGCAACTTCCCTTGGTTGCTAGACATTTCTCTGCAATCCACCTCATCATGCTAAAAGTAACATGAAGCAACCATAAGTAATCCATCTTTAGAGAGATAATTTTCCCTCTCATTTGATTCATGATAGATATGAGAGGAATTAATATGATCAAATTGAATAGAGATATCTTTGAGTTGTTATTCTAGTGCCACTAGAGATATATTATTCGCATATGATAATTCACATATTTAGTTGATGACTAGTAATGAATACCTAAAAAATTAAAACCACATAATTTGCCTTCCCATTTCCATCTTCAATACATAAAGCAACACTAAAATCTTACCCTTATTTTTTGTGCCAAACCCCATGTTCACTTTTAATTCAAAAAATTATGAATGTGATAAGAAAATGATACAATCTTACCTACAGGACATAGCCCCATCTTGGCTAGTTCCATCAAAATAATCCCATGAGATTGCATGGTCAATCAAGTGATGAGAACTTAAAATCGTACCATCACATAATTGATAAGATATTTATACAATTGCATCCTGACACCAACTTACACATAAAACTTATCTTGCAATATGGAATACCCTATAAAATAATTTCATTTCAAGCTATCTATAAATTCCATAAAATAGATAGAGGAACAAAGTTGACAAAATGTAGATCTCTTTGGGGATACCAATCATGGAAGCACTTTGAGATAGTGTCCTTGCACCAAATATCACTTTTATCCATCATTATTTTTATCTCTGACTAAAATTGTTGAGAGAAAGCAAAAGTTATAAATAAATATGACAACAACTCTCCATCCTTCCTACACAAGGAATGTATACTGGGACCTAATGTATTATGCCTTTGCAAGGCCTCCTATCTTAGAACCTTATCCCTTAGAACCAACCACATGAATAAGATATTTTATGGATGGGTTGTGATATTCCATAACTTCTTCCTCCGCTAATCCATAGGTCTATATTTGTAGCACACGTTGACAAGTATCTCATCTCCAACTTGATTATATACCTATAATAGCCCCAAGTTCATTTTCTATGTAAATAAAATAAGACCAAGGTCATGGTACACATATTCCAAGTTGAATGGATGCCAAAAAAATATAGTGGACATCACTTCTGGTGAATTAATGACTATGAAAATTAGCGAAGACATTGGAAAAGGAAAAGAGGAAATAACTGGAAAAGTAATATGAGAAATAAAGGAAAATGGGATAAAAGGAAGATGGAGAGACATATATAAGCATGCAAGGGAAATAATAATATAAATTAGAGGAAAATGAAAGAAAAAGGAAAGAAAAAGACTAGACATCAATAATAAATAGGCATTAGAGAAATAGTTCACAACTTTTGTTAGTTCTAAGTTTGATCACTTTCAAAAAGAGAGCTCTAAGAAAAAATAGAGGACGTGCTTAGACACAAGCAAGTAAAGTACAAGCGAAGGAAAACAAGGGAGAATAAGGAAAAGGTTAAAAAAGAAGCTACAACAAGAGAACATTGTAGATAACAGGTTGCATGTGATATTTCATTACTAAGATTTGGATGCATGGAACATGCATTTGGTTATTTGGTTGCTTTTATATCATTGGCATGCTATTTTCCTAGACTAATAGTGGTTTTCAACATTTCCTTTCCATTTCTTGGATATCCATCAGGTTGTGGGTTCCTTGTTTGGTTTAAGATTTGGATAGCTATTAGACTTTCGATCCTAGTGAGGTGGTCTCAGGAAATTTCCCAAGAGTCAAGGGTTGATATGGGATTTCTCCTAGAACTCTTGATGGATGGGTGGAGACAAGAACATTCCTCTGGATGTTGTGAAGAAATGTGGAGGCATCCAAGTTTTTTTGGTGTTGGTGATTTCTGGACCGGTTTAGGTGAAATCATTATGGTTGAGAGTTGGGTGCTTTAGCATCTAGAATCATTGGTTGGTACTATTTTGGTTGAACCCATATGATACCACATTAATGATTGAATTATGGTACAGGGATGATTGGTTGAAAGAGGGATTTGGTTCAGCCTAGTCTATGGCTGGGTGGCACATGTAATTCCCTAACTTGGTTGGCATTTTCATATTTTAATATGAGGTATTTCCTTATTATGATCTATGAGCACATGTATTGGTTATTGTGTTGGTTTTATGATTGATTTTTCATGGATTTATTCTGATTATATGCTAGTTATAGACCAGGTAAACTTATGTGCCCTTGCCATGGATTTTCCTTATGATTTGTTAAGTTAATAATTGGTTATGTGAATGCATGGGATAACAAGGGTTGTTGCAGATAATTTGAGAGGGAATTGAGGCTTTTTGAAGATTCCTTGATGAAATTAATGAGGCCTAGAACATATATTCATTTAGGACCTATAGCTACTATGTTTACCATGTTTTTGACAAAATTTTCTCGTGTATTTGGAAACTTATGAGTAATATGTAGCCTTAGTACTTATCATATAGACTTGTCAATTTAAACTTGATTCTCGAAAGTTATGGGCTATTATGGGTAGTGGGTTGTAGGCTAGCCCTAAAAATGTGGCACTAATTCTGTGCATGCATGCATGGAACTGGGAAATTTTGGCTCAACCACATGGAGGGAGGCTCGTGCATGTGGATGGAGCTTTTCATATGAACTCACGATGACCTATGAGTGTAGCTAGGTTGTGAGATCTGTTAGAAATAAACTCCAACTCAAGTTCTAAGCACCAAGGGTTGTGCTATGACACCTAGGAGACTTGATGTCCCTAAAATGTTTCAATAATTTTTTGGTTAGTAGACCCCACTTCCATAACTGGAACTTGGAATTTTTTTCATGTCATAGTAACTCTCAGCTCATGTTTACTTAGCGAGCTTGTAAAAGTGGGTGAATGTGGGATGGGGTGGTATCAGAGCAGGGTTGCAACACTGGACCTCAAGGTAAAGGTAGATTTTTATGCCTGCATGTCAATTGTCTATGTGTTTATCATGCATGCTTGTTGATTATTTATAGTTATTGTTATTATATTCTTGTATAAGGTGATATTCTTATGATGTTGTATTGAGCTCATCTAAATTTTCTTGTGCAGATGCAATAGCCTCCTATGAGATACCTTGAGGCATTTTTTTTATTATGTTTTACATAACTAATAATGGCGTATTGAAAAAAATAGAAGGCCAAGAGATGAAGAGAAAAATAGTTGAGTAGAGTTAATATGAATCTTTGTACAATATTGAAGAGACATTAGGATGGGAGAGATAAGTTGAGAAGAAGGGAGAGAGACATTGTTTTGGTTTGGCGGATAGATTAAGAAGTTTGAAGGAAAAAATTGTGAGTTGTAAGGAAACCAATGAGATGTTGATTGAGGCATAGGAAAGGCTTTTCAAAGCTTAGGAAAAGTAAGACGAGGTTAATATTGTTGAAACTTGCAACAAGAAACAGTGAAAATGGCATCTAGAAATAACATGACAACACCTACACTTGTGTGGAACCACAGGTCATGTAGTGATGGGTCCTAGCGATACATTAGTGTGCAATTCAATTTATTTAACAAATTGAAAATGTGTCTAATTTAATTATCCCTTAATTAAATTGGACAATAAATTGTAATCTTATCTCATAAACACTTGTAATAGTTAACTGAGTGTGATAAACTCAATTAGCTCATGAATTTCAATTTGAGGGTGGTTGGTGAGGCGTTCAGAGTGATTCTATTAGTTATGGAGTTCAAGTTGTAGTTAGTGCATTATTTTAATGCGTGAGAAATCAGTTAACTCACTTAAGTGAGTTAAAGTTAGTTGAACTAGTTGTAACTGTTTGTTTCACTAGTGAGAGATCAAGTGAATTAAATATGATTTAATTCACATGCAATGATATTCCATGCAACTGATGATTTACTATTAATATTTTCATGCATGTTAGTTCCAGTGGAGACCCAATTGAGACAAAGGTTAAAGGGAAGTTGACTATCAGTTGTGATATTAGCAGGCTGCCCAGATGCAATTAAAGCACCACAAGATGCCCATGATACTCAGCATAGTTGAGAAAGGTTGAAATTTATAAGGAATAGGGATTACATTCCTCATGAATTGCATGAGCAAGGAAGGCTGAATACAGGCTGAGAATTGGCTAAGTGTTGGCCCGATTTTGTCTGGATCATTGTGAGACAATTAGCAGAGTACAAGAGACTCTTGTGAGAGGAGTGCATTGTAATTTTTTCATGATTCCTTGGTTCATTATAGAATATAGATAGAGGGGTTTTGAGAAGCAATCTTTCCCCAGGAAAAACATCTGTTTTGTGGATTGATTTGCTTCTTTCTCTTACTTGGTGTGATTGTGCGATCATGTTTAATTTCTGCTTTATTAATTGTAGAAGGATTTACTATATTGATTTAGTACATTGCATGATAGGATTGAATCCATTTATATACATAGGTTTGTATAATTTCTACAAATATATTGCTTATTTAGAACCTTTTAGATTTGCAAAAATAGAGACAACTAGGGATCAATCATGGATAGGTGGGAAAGACAAATGGTGCAGATGGAAGTAGATATCGGAAGAGGTACATGTTTGACAAGGATGATACAGTAAGAGGTGGCATCTCCTTGGATACACGTGATAGGAGGGATACCACTCATGGATTTTATTCTAGCTCTAGTTCTGAGAGACATCATCGTCATCACTACCAACATCCTTATAAGAGGAGTGAGAGGGGATATTTTACAGAGTAGTTCAAGAAAGCCAAGCCTCCTACTTTTGATGGGCAAGAAAAGAAACAAAAAGATGCAATATGGTTTCTTGGGATGCATAATTTCTTCACATTGCATGATTATTCATATAACATGAAAGCCAAGATATATACTTTCAATATCAAGAGAAAAGTAGATATCTGGTGGGAAGATGTTAAGCATATAAGAGGTATCAAGGAAGAGGAGGTTATTTGGGATGATTTTGAGAGAATTTTTAGGAAGAAGTACTTTTATGAGAGATATTATGACAGGAAAGCTAAGGAATTTTTTGAGCTCAAGATGGGTTCCATGATAGATGAGGAAAATACGACCAAGTTTCTATAGTTGTTAAGGTATGTACCCTACGTCAAGGATGACAAAAAAAATATCCAAAAATTCATAAGTTGGTTTTCATTAGAATTCAAAGATTAGATTAAGTTTGATGATAATTGGTCATTGGTGGAAGTCATCATAAAGCTAAAGCATTTTTATGAGTAGTCAAAGTGCAAGCCTGAGTGATCAAGAGCTCAAGTAAGAGCTATCGAAAAAGCTAAAAATTAAAAGTATTCAAAATCACTTGCAACCTAAACGACTGGATAGGTCTCTTCAATACGATCCTGGTGCAGTGAACAACACTCAAATCTGACATCGTATGTGAAAGTTATGCAAGTTTTAAGTTTTCAGTAAACTGCAAAAAACTGAGTTGACCAAGTTTGACTTTCAAATTTTGAAAATTAAAAAAAGAATATTCGAAGGAATATTCTTGGAATATTCCTCAAAATATTCCCGAGAATATTCCAACTGGGCCAATCATTTTGTGACAAGTGGCAGCTCTCCATTCGTCAATGGTTTGACTTTTGGTTTTTCTGGCCAATCATTGGGCACATGTGGCCCCAGGCCTGTGAAAGTTTTCGTATGGAAAAATAATTTTATGTCTATGGGTTTCGAACCCGATACCTCGTGCACCCAAGCCAAGCAGCTCGACCATTCTGACCACCATTACAACTTAACATATTATGCCGAAGGATTTGTATTGAAGTTTAAAATTTGTTTTGGCAGAAAAAATTTAAGGGGCTAGCCCGACAGCGCCTCAAATGTTGTGACCAAGGGCTGAAACCATAGACTTAAAGGCTTAGACTGGCAGTTAAGTCTTGGTGACCGCATTCTCCGGGAACATGTGGCCACGTTGTCAAAATTTAATGCGGGGTTAAAGTCACGGTTAAAGTCACAGTTAAGTCGCGGTTTGTTGCGACAGTTTTGGCGGGGGTGGATCATGTGACCACCCTGCCCAGCATTTAACTTAACAGTTAATGGTTTAAGCTATATGTGGCGTGTTCCACTAAATCAGGAGCGTTCCCCAAATTTAGCACGCCTATCTGCAGTTCCTCCACTTTTAGTGGAGTTTTTTAAGTGCCACTGGGCAAAATATTGTTTTGGTCATAACTTCTTCGATACTGAACCTTTTTGGATGAATTTATTTTTTTTGTTTTTATTTTGGGTATTCAAATGATTTTGGATCCATTGAGACAGGTTTTAGAGCCATTAGAGTTTTTCTATAGCCACTTTTGCTTCAGGGAATCTTGGAGGGCCATTAGGGCCAAGAGGGAGTTGGAGTTGTTTTGTTCTATGCTTAACCATTTGAAGTGAACCAAAAACAAATTTTGACTATTTTCAGCATTCTAGATCCATTGGGATAGGTTCCAGAGGTATTAGAGGTGTAATACAACCATTTTAGCTTCAACGAAGCTTGGAGAGCCACTAGGGCCATTGGGGAAATGGAGTTATCTGGAGTTCTACCTCACTGTTTGAGGTGATCCAAAAACCATTTTCAGCTATTTTCGACCTTATGAACCTAATGGAAGAGGTTTCAGAACTATTTGAGTACTTCTACAGCTCGAAAAGCTTCAAATGAGTTCAAAGAGCCATCAGGGCCTTGTTGAAGAAGACACTGTTTATGATAATTCTTCACTGTTTAGTGAATATGGAAAGGAATTTTTAGCATATTCATGTCTTCTGATTCTATATTTACAGTAAAATTTTCCTATTGAGGCACTTTTAAACTTTTATTAGAATTTTGGAGCATTTTAATACAAGAGGACAAGCCAGTTTGGGAGGCTTGGTCCAGCGGACGTAGCCCAGGAGGGGTGAATTGCTCACCAAATATCCGAGTCATGTTATGCTGAAGTTATTTTTCTGTGTATTTCTGATTTAATATGTTAAACAATAAACTTAAATAACATTCCCTCACAAATAAACTCATAAACAATTTCTAAATACACTTTGTTTAACTTGAAAGACATGGAGAATTTTGCACACATTTAATTAAATGGAAATGGATACCTTGCACACATTTTCAAGTACTTCCATTTTCAGATCATATGGTATCAAAGCATTGGTTGAGCTTAGGTTGAGCATTTGTTTTTGTGCAAAAGGTGTTAAAACAATGTAAAATATTGACTGTTTTATTGGTTGCAAAATGGTTGATTGTATGAGTTTGCTTGAGTTGAAAAGATAGCTGATGTTAGCTAAGTCTTGGAAAGGAAAAAAGAGTGTAGGCTATTTCCTTACCCCAAAGTACCTCAAGATTATCTTTGGAAAACAAACCCACTTGATCAGTGTTTACTACAAAAGCTATTGGAGTTTGTGTTTTATGGCTGCTTGAATAAGAGTATGGCTGTAAAGACATTTGGTTAAAAGCTTGTCATTTGTTTAAAAGCTTTGAGAACTTTTCTTTGGAAGTTCCTTTTGTTAAATTGACCATTTACACAATGTCAACTTCTTCTACAAGTGAATTTTCCTCCTTCATGATATTCTTCAATGATGACATGAAGAACGAGTTCATTAAAGTGAAGGACATGGTGCAGATTCTAATTGAGGATCAAAGAGAAAGTGTTAAGCTTCATGCACAATTTTTAGCCATGAAGGAAGAGAAGGAAACAATTCTCCAAAGACTGCATGACATGGAGAAACAACTCCTTCAAGCTCAAGAAGCTTTGTCCAAGAACAAGTGTGAGGAAGAGGTAAACCATTCCAACTTGCCTTCAATTTCCTCAATTGAAAAGTGTGTTGGTTCTTTTGAAAAACATACAAGGGGTATAGGGTCCAAATTAATGTTTAAGATGGGCTATCATGAAGGAAAATATTTGGGCAAGCATGCACAAGGCATGGTTGACCCTATTTCGGTTGAGGAGCGACCCAAGAATGTTGGTCTTGGTTATGTGCAGTTTAATGGTGAAGAATCCAAATCCTTGAATGCATGTGATGCAAATTTAAAGAGAACCTTTATTCCAAGTTCTAAAATGCACATATGTAAAAATTGTTTTAAGGATGATTTCCATTGTTTTAAGCCATCATTGCAACAAGTAGAGGGTAAACATGTCACTTATGGTGAGCATGCAAATGGAAACAATTTTCATGACAAGAACTATGATGAAAGTCTGAAAAATAATTTTGTCCCCTCTATTAGGTCATCGTCTTTCGAAGACAAAAAGGTTGGAAATTCCATGTAGCAAAAGAGGTATAATTATTCACATGATCAATTTGATTATGTTTTAGCAAAGAATGATAATTTTTCTTGTTCAAATGAAAGAAAGTTTTGTTGCACATTTTGTGGTGGATTTAACCATGTTGCTTCAAGATGCTGGTTGAAAAAGAAAGCACATAGGAAGCAGAAGAGGCAAAGAAAAATTTCTCAGAAAGTGCTTAAGAGTTGCACATTTTTTCAAAATAAGGGACATGATGTCTCTCATTGTTGGACCTTGCATCCAACAAGTCATCCAAGACACAGGCAGCTTGAGGACAAAAATATTGGTGCAAGTGGATCTATGGATTCCATTATCGATGTGGAATTGGAAGATTCACATGTAGAAATGTTTCAGCAGGAAAAGACACCATGGAGTTGGCTTGGTAGGAAGTGGATTAACTTCTTAATGCAGTAAGTCATACTCATTTTGTACATGCAAATTTTAGATTTGTATGCATGTATCTCTTTTGAAAAGTTGATGCAGGATTGCATGTAAAAGCTGTTTCAGTTGAAGGAATTTCTTTGTTGTTGAAAAATTTCTTCATGGAGGTGTAAAAGATGAGTATGATACTCACTTATATTGCAACAATGTCTTTAAGTTAAGATCCTATTCACCCACATGTTTTTGGGATGATGTACTTGATGGTATTTGAAAAGAAGAGTTGAAGTTGCACATGTACATAGAGGTTGTATGTGTAAATAGCGAACTGTATATAGTTCATTGTACATGATACATACACATGTGTTTGTAAAGATGTATCTTGTTGTTTATCAACTTGTGTCGATTGCGTCACACATGTTTGTCAACTTGTGTCAATTGTGGGCACACTTTTTACATTGATGGTTGTGTCAATTGTATAGCACATTTCATGTCAACTTGTTGTTGATGTCGCATGTTTCACGACTTATGATTGAGTCAAAGGTGTTGTCGATTATGGATCGAAAAATGGATACAAAATTTTGCAAATAGGATTACCATATCTTTGATGTTACAGGAAGCTGACAATCAATGCTTTGAAGGAGCAAAGAGGTGATCTTCATTTCAATTTTTTGCATGAGATTTTCGTTTTAAGATTGATGTGCATTCTTGTGACAAGATTTTGCAAGAAGCTTGTAGTCCATTTAGGACTTGATTTTCATATTTATTCTGCAATTTTCTCACCAGTAATTTGCTGAGTGAGCGCAAGAAAAGTAGCTCTTGATTGGAGGATAAGCATCAATGAAGGGAAAAGTGATTTTCTTTCTAATTGAAGTTCAAATTCATTTGCCATGGAAGGAAAATTGTTGGAGGGTGAAGAGAAGAAGATGATTTTATTCTCTCATTTGTTGTACATTTCATTTTTAGCATTTCAGTGAGCTTTTGGGGTCCAAAAGATTCTCATTTGGGAGGTGTGATTAGGAGCTCAAGTCAGAGCTATGGAAAAAGCTCAAAATTAAAAGTGTTCAAAATCACTTGCAATCTAAACGAATGGATAGGCCTCGTTGATACGATCCTAGCGCCATGAACGACACTCAAATCCGACATCGTATGTGAAAGTTATGCAAGTTTGAAGTTTTCAGTAAACTGTAAAAAACTGAGTTGACCAAGTTTGACTTTCAAATTTTGAAAAATTAAAAAAAAATATTCTAAGGAATATTCTTGGAATATTCCAACTGGGCGAATCATTTTGTGACAAGAGGAAGCTCTCCATTTGTTAATGGTTTGACTTTCAGTTTTTCTGGCCAATCATTAGGTGCGACGTGGCCTGCTCGAAGGCCGCCACATGGCCCTAGGACTGTGAAAGTTTTCGTATGGAAAAATAATTTTATGTCTACGGGTTTCGAACCCGAGACCTCGTGCACCCAAGCCAATCGACCCGACCATTCCAGCCACTGTTATAACTTAACATATTATGCCGAAGGGTTTGTATTGAAGTTTAAAATTTGTTTGGGTGGAAAAAATTGAAGGGGCTAGCCCCTCAAGGCTAGCCCGACAACACCTCAAATGTCGCGACCAAGGGCTGGAACCATAGCCTTAAAGGCTTAGACCGGCGGTTAAGTCTTGGTAACCGCATTCTCCGCAGAACATGTGGCTACGTTGCCGAAATTTAATGGGGGGTTAAAGTCACAGTTAAATTCATGGTTAAGTCGTAGTTTGTTGCAACAATTCTGGCAGGGGTGGGTCGTGTGACCACCCTGCCCAACATTTAACTTAACAGTTAACGGTTTCCGCCGTATGTGGCGTGTTCCACTAAATCAGGAGAATTCCCCAAATTTAGTGCGCCTATCTGCATTTCCTCCACTTTTAGTGGAGTTTTTTAAGTGCCATTGGGAAAAATATTGTTTTGGTCATAACTTCTCCAATATTCAACCTTTTTGGATGAGTTTTTTTTTTTTTTTTTTTTTTTTTTTAATATTTCGGGTATTTAGAGGATTCTGGATCCATTGAGATAGGTTGCAGAGCCATTATAGTTGTTCTACAACCACTTTTTCTTCAGGGAAGCTTGGAGAGCCATTAGGGCCAAGAGGGAGTTGGAGTTGTTTTGGGCTATGCTTAACCATTTGAGGTGAAAAAGAAACCAATTTCGACTATTTTAAGCATTCCAGATCCATTGGGATAGGTTCCAGAGGTAGTAGAGGTGTTCGAAATCCATTTTAGCTTCAGGGAAGCTTGGAGAGCCACTAGGGCCATTGGGTAAATGGAGTTATCTGGAGTTGTACCTCACTGTTTAAGGTGATCCAAAAACCATTTTTAGCTATTTTTGACCTTATGAACCTAATGGAAGAGGTTTTATAACTGTTTGAGGACTTCTATAGCCCGAAAAGCTTCATAGGAGCTCAAAGAGCTGTCAGGGACTTGTTGAAGAAGACATTGTTTATGGTAATTATTCACTGTTTAGTGAATATGGAAAGGCATTTTTAGCATTTTCATGTTTTATGATTCTTTATTTACAGTCAGATTTGCCTATTTAGGAACTTTTAAGCTTGTATTAGCATTTTGGAGCATTTTAATATAAAAGGACAAGCCAATTTGGGAGGCTTGGTCTAGCAGACGTAGCCTAGGAGGGGTGACCTTCTCACCAAATATCCGAGTCATGTTATGCTGAAGTTATTTTGTTGTGTATTTCTGATTTAATAAGTTAAAAAACAAACTTAAATAACATTCCCTCACAAATAAACTCATAAACAATTGCTATATATACTTTGTTTAACTTGAAAGACATGGAGAATTTTGCACACATTTAATTAATGGAAATGGATACCTTGCACACATTTTCAAGTACTTCCATTTTCATATCACTGAGTTTAAGTAGGACTAGAAAGGTAATGAAAAGGCTAAAGGAAAATTGACTAAGAATCAAGGAATATATTAGACATATTTCAAGATGCAGGTGACAGAGAAAATGTGGTGCCTCATAAGAATTTCAATGCAGGAGAGAGAGGGCATGGGTCTCAACCTGAGGAGCATATGAATAAAGGCGATGGCAGGAAACCTTTGAGGTGTTGGACTTGTGGTGGAGAAAATTATAGGATGGATTGTCCATCACATCAAGGTGGAGGGAATCAAATTTACAGTGCTCATGAGACATAAATAGTTGGGGATGTAGGCCAGAGCATCCCCTACATCTATGCATCAATGGATAATAGGCAATAAAATCATCATGCATCTATTATCGAGATGGAATCTAATATTTGTGATCAAGTTGTTTTTATTTTAATTGATCCTAGATCTAATTATAGTTATATTAGTCATGACCTGGTGAATAAGTGCCAGTTGAACAAAGTGCATGTAGAATATTGTTTGGTGAAGTTGGCTATATGTACCAAGAGAAGTTTTCATCGCTTGGTGATATCTTTTGCATTTGATCTTAATGGTATGCATACAACAACACATCTAAATGTGATTCCTTTGGGATCATATAGCATGGTTCTAAGCATGGACTGGTTGTCATTCACAAGACCAAGGTGGATTGCTATGAAAAAGCCATTAAGTGTTTGGATGATGATGGATAAGAGAGAGTATTGCAGGGAAAGAAGAAGCTTATCTCATTGAGAATGGTTACAACTATGTAGGCCAAGCGTAGTCATAAAAAACGATGTGTATTGTTTGCAGTGCATGTTTCCTGTGACAAAGGGAAGGAAGATGAGGATGATGGATTCCTGAGGAAGTATCTTGTCTTGCAGAAGTTTCAAGATATTATTCCTGCATAGATCTAGAGTTTCCACCTCATATGGTGGTAGATTTATCTACTGAATTCGTACGAGGAGAAACATAAACATTTAAGGCACCATACAAGATGAGAACTCCGAAATTGTTGGAACTAAAGTTGTAGATTAAAGAAATGTTTGATAAGCATACATAAGGCCATGTGTGTCAAATTGGGATGCACCGGTGTTGTTTGTAAGGAAGAAGGATGGTCCTCTAAGATTGTGCATTGAATACAAACAATTGAACAAGGTGACTATCAAGAACATGTATCCATTGTCAAAGATGGATGCTTTTTTTGATCAAATAAAGCAAGTTGCAACGTTTTTGAAGATTGATTTGAGATAAGGATATCATCAAGTGTGCATCAAATAAAAACACATCTACGATACTAAATTTCGTACAAGGTATGGGCATTATGATTTTGTGGTGGTTCCTTTTGGTCGTACAAATTCTCTAGCCATCTTCACGTGTTTGATGAACAATGTGTTGCGCCCTTACCTGGATAATTTTGTGATAGTATTTGTTGATGATATATTGTTATAGTCAAAGAATAAGGAGGAGCATGCAAATAACCTGACAGTGGTGTTGATATTATTGAGAGAACATCAATTGTATGGAAAGCTCAATAAGTGCAATTTCTTTCATACTCAGATTCATTAATGGGGACGTTATTTTGAAGGAAGGGATAGCAGTGGATCCAAAAAATATTAAGGTTGTCATGGAGTGGCTAGCTCTGAGGAATGTGGGTGAGGTCAAATCATTCATCAGACTATGAGGTTATTACAATAATATCATCAAGAACTTCTCAAAGATTGTTTATCCTATTACATTTTTGCAGAGGAAAGGGAATAAGTTTGAATGGACCAATGAGTGTGCAGCTAGTTTTGATCCGTTGAAGAATTTGATTACAAATTCTGTAGTTTTAAAGATTGCATATGCTGATAAGGAGTTTTTGGTTTGTATAGGTGCATGTAAGGAAGGACTTGGTGGAGTTTTGATGCAGGAAGGAAAGGTGGTTTGCTATGAATTAAGGTAGTTTAATGAGCATGAGCATAACTATGTGACTCATGATTTTGAGTTGGAAGCTATCATTCATGCATTGTAGATGTGGAGAAATTATCTCCTTCACATGAGGTTTGTCTCAATGAGTGATCACAGTGCAATTAGGTATATATTTGACCAACCCTATATAAATTATAGGTAAGCTAGATGGTTGGATACTCGCAGTGTGTTTATTTTTTAGATTATGTACATAAAGGGAAAAGAGAACAGGGTTGCAAATGCTCTTAGTATGAGAGTGCAAGTGAATCATATTTGAGATGTGAGCTCTTATCGGACATATTTACATGAGAGGATCTTACAGGAAGGGAATCATGATGAGAGGTACCAACAACTGAAGAAAAGGTTGTAGCAGCAAGGTTAAGGTGATAGGGATGAGGAGTATCACCTCACGATAGTTGGATTGGTCAGGTTCAGGAGAAATATTTATATGCCTGACAGTAGCAAGTTGAAGAAGCTTATCTTGAGACAGTTTCATGTCAAGCAAAATTCAGGCCATATAGGATACCATAAGACTTTGAAAATTGTTACAAAGTTATACTATTGGTCAAAATTGAAGAAAGAGGTGGCTAATTTTGTTGCTAGGTGTTTGGACTGTCAATAGGTGAAATTTGAATGCAAACACCCAAATAGTCTATTGCGTCCTATTTCAGTTCCAGAATGGAAATGGGAGGTCATTTCCATGGACTTAATTACACGATTTCTAGAGAAATCAAGGAATCATGATTCCATCATGATTGTGGTTGATAGGTTGAGCAAGGTAGCTCACTTCATTGCAGTGAAGTCTACTAATTAAGTTAGTGAGGTAGCTCAGATATTCATCAAGGAGATAGTGAGGTTGCATGGAGTTCCCAAGAATATCATATCATACATATATTCCAAGTTCACTTCTAGGTTTTGGAAGGAGTTGTTTACAGGACTGGGGACATAGTTACCATTCAACACAACTTATCATCTGCAGAAATATGAACATACAAAGAGGGTTAACAATATTCTTAAGGATATGTTGAGGATGTACGTCATGCATCAATAGAGGAAGTGGGAGGAGTATCTTTCACTAGTGGAGTTTTCTTATAATAATGGGTATCAAGAATCCTTTAAGATGAGTCCATTTGAGGCTCTCTATAAGCGGAGTTGTAATACTCCTATTAGCTGAAGTGACCCAGTGAATATTTTTTTTACTGGACTGAATATGTTGGCTGAGATGGAGTAGCAGATGTAGGTTATTAGAAAGAATTTAAAGGAAACATGAGACAAGTAGAAGATTTATTCAAATAAACATATATCATTCAAGGAATTTTATGTTGTGGAGCATGTGTACTTGCACATCAAGCCCAATAGAAGCTCCTTGAGGATTGGGTCATGTGCCAATATGGCACCTCGGTATTGTGGGCCATCTGAGATCCTAGAGAGGATTGGACCAATGACTGACAAACTTACACTTTCACCAAAAATGAAATTCCATGATGTTTTCCATGTTTCATTGCTTAAGAGATATGTATAGGATGTTGATCATGTGATTTATTGGTATGTATTATAGGTGAAACTAGAGGAAGGGTTCTATCCGGGGCCACAATGCATATTTCAGTAGAAATAACTCATGTTCAAGAATAGAGCAATAGAGCAGGTTAAAGTGCAGTGGAAGCATTTTGGGCCCTATGAAGCTACATAGGATATGACTGATCAGATGCATGCATTATCTTGTTATTTATTCGTTGATTGAAGAAAATGAGTTTCTAATGTGTGTGTGTGTGTGTGATTGTAAATATCACATCTTGTTGTTTTATAAAAGATCAAATAAGCAACATGTTTGTCATGGTTTTCAAAAATTCTCATTGTAAATACTACATTGAAATTCATTATAAAGCTCCATATGTAGTATGTTTTGTTGGCCATAAGTTTCATAGAACATCAAGGATGGTGTTCCCCCAAGCTAGAGGGATTTTTAATAGCCCCAGGTTGATTTTCTATGTAAATAAAATAAGACCAATGTCACGGGACACATATTCCAAGCTAACTGAAAGGAAAAACACTATAGTGGGAATCACTTGTGGTTAATTAATGGCTATGGAAATTGGAAAAGAAAAAGAGGCAATAAATGGAAAATTAATATCAAAAAATAAATGAAAATAGGATAAAAGGAATATGGAGAGACACAAATATGCATGTAAGGGAAATTAGAGGATAAATTAGAGGAAAATTAAAGAAAAAGGAAAAAGGAAAGGAAGAGACTAGACATTAATAATAAAAAGGCATCAGAGAATAAATTCAAGTCTTTTGTCAGTTATAGCTTTGATCACTTTCAGAAATAGAGCTCTAAGAGAAGAGAGAGGAAGCACTTGTACACAAGCAAGTAAAGGAAAAGAAAAGAAATGGAAGGGAGCACAAGGAAACATTTGGAAAAATAGCTAAAACAAGAGAACATTTTAGGTAAAAGGTTGCATGTGTGATTTCATTGTTGCGATTTGGATGCATGGTACATGTATTTGGTTATTTGGTTGCTTTTTTGTCACTGGCATGAGATTTTCCTAGATTGACATTGGTTTGCAACCTTTACTTTCCATTTCTTCGGTAGACATGGTGTTGTGGGTTCCTTGTTTGGTTTAAGCTTTGGATGGGCAGTAGAATTTGGATCTTGGTGAGGTGGTTTTAGGAAAATTCCTAAGGTTCAAGGGTGGAGATGGGATTTTTCCTGGAACGCTTAACAGATGGGTGGAGACAAGAAAGTTCCTCGAGATGTGGTGAAGAGAGTTGGAGGCATCTAAGCTTGTTTGGTGTTAGTGATTTCTGGATCGGTTTAAGTGAAATCACTGTGGTTTAGGGTTGAGGTGGTTTGGCCTCTAGAAGCCCTGGTTGGTATTAGGTTTAACCCATATTATCCCACATTCATGCTTGAAATATGGAATGAGGGTGAATGGTTGAAAGAGAGATTTGGTTCAGCCTAATCTATGGTCGAGTGGTACATGGAAGTCCCTAACTTGGAGGAGATTTGCATATGTTAATATGATTTATTTCCTTATTGTGATCAATGAGCACATGTACTAGATATTGTTTTTATTTTATGACTGATTTGTCATGGATTCATTTTGGTTATATGATGGTTATAGGCCTAGTTAAGTGATGTTCTCTTGCCATGGATTTTGCTTATGATTTGTTAATTTAAAGAATGGTTATGTGAATGCATGGGCTAACAAGTGTTGTTTCAACTAATTTGAGAGCGAATTGAGCCTTATTGATGATTCCTTGATGAAGGTAAAGAGACCTTGAAAATATATGCTCTCATGACCTGTAACTACTATGTTTACCATGTGTTTGATGGAATTTTCTCATGTGTTTGGAAACTTCTAAGAAATATCTAGCTTTAGAACTTATAATATAGACTTGAAATCAATTTAAACTTTATTCTGGAATGTTTTGGGTTGTTTTGGGCAGTGGCTTGTAGGTTATCCCTGAAAATGTGGTAATGATTTCACGACTTCTTGCATGGGACTAAGAAATTTTGGTTGCAACCACATAGAGGGAGGCATGCGCGTGAAAATGGAGATTTCCATCTACACTCATTGTGGCCTATGCATGTGGCTATGATGTGAGCTCAGTTAAAAATAGGTTCCATCTCACGGTTTGTGTGCCAGGGTTTTGGTCTGACACCTGAGTGATATGATGTCCGTAAGAGGTTTCAATAAGTTTTAATTGGTGAAAATGCATAGTGTTGGTTCCCACCTTGACACATCATCCCAGAGACTTGACCCAGGAAGGTTTTAGAAGAGTGCAAAGAGGGAGCTATGGGCCGACTTGGCACCAAGACACAAAGGCACTACGGTGGCCGCTACAACCCATCTTGACCGATAGCTGATTGGTGTATAAGTGTTATGGTGGTCTTTCTAGGACATGTCATCTTGGAGGTGTGACCCTCAAAGGTTTCAAAAGAATGCAGGGAGGTTGCTCTAGGATGACTAAGAACCACGATGCGATGGCAGATATAATTCATCCTGATGGGGTTTTGGTTAGCTAACACATCGCATAGGAAGACCCACATAACATATAAGCCTAGAAGGCTCACCCCAAAGGAAAAGTAAAGGCACATTAGGAGTTTTGGTCAAGGTAATGAGCCCAGTAGATGAAGATTTTTTGACAATAATTAATATTTCCATTGAATGCCATAAGACACATCCAAGACTTGGTTTTGAAGAGGTTTCATGTGATATTGCGACCATGGGCCTATGGGATATTTATTATGAAAAAGTGTTGCGAGCATAAGCACTTCGGGCTATATGAAAAATGATGTGGATTGTAGGCATGAGAGATGCATACATATGAGGCCTGGGCTCTAGAGTTGAAAGGCATGAATGAGTTGAAAACTCTTTAGCATGGTTTCTCCATACTTGGAATGGGTTCCATATGTGGCATTATGCCACAATTATGGATAATTGGGCATGAAATTTGTCTGTAGCTAGAGTTGAGAATTGGAGTCAATGGAAATCGCCGAGAGCTTTGGATTAGGATAGTGAAGGACCACGATGTGCATAATGAATTAATGGAGTTTTTCTTGAAAAAAAACAAGCCAACTCTAATATTCCTTGCATGCTATGAAAAATAAATGGAAAAGATAGTTGGGTGGAGAAGATTTGATTACAAACCAAAAGAGCCAAATTTCGAGTACAATTTGAGTTATGTGTGTAATTAATATGCAAGGAAATCCTTACCGAAGTGCATAGTTTTACTGAGAATTAATTCTCAGTATGGAGAAACACTCAGATTCCCATTATCTGATTTAATAAATCTTCATTTGTCAAGTAATAAGACGTAATAGCAATATGGAGAGCCATGATGAAACACTCGCCCTTGGGCAATGTGGATGACAAAATGGTCAACATCGTTCTTGGTGCAACAGAGGAACAAAACCATGGATTGAAATTGATCAAGGAGGGATTGCAACATTGTGGAGTGTAGAGTTGAGTAGAAAGATTTGTGTGGGAGAGAGCTCCTAAGGAGAGGCCGAGCGTGTTCCTATGCAGAAGATAAGGCCAATAGAATATTGTGGAAAATGCACGAGGGCTGAGAATAGTGAGTTGTTGTAGAGTGGACAAAGATTGAAAATAGAATTGAGTATGAGTGAATGTTTTCGAGTGGAACAAAGGGCCAAGTGGATGAAAGAAAAGCTAAAAACAAGCAGAGAGGTTGCCATTTACAATGAGTATTAGTTTCCTTATTGAGCGTATGTTGGATACATACAAACTATGGAGTTAGT
This sequence comes from Pinus albicaulis, assembly GCA_034641835.2. Classification (NCBI taxonomy): domain Eukaryota; kingdom Viridiplantae; phylum Streptophyta; class Pinopsida; order Pinales; family Pinaceae; genus Pinus; species Pinus albicaulis. The sequence goes on from CM076570.1 coordinate 1,064,382,263, forward strand.
GCTTCCATCTAGTGGGTATTTGAGGAGAGCTTGGAGGCCGATGTTTCCTACAAGTGGGTGCACACATAAATCCATGAAGTTGGTGCTTCATGGTAAGCTGATCAGGTGTCTGCAGAAGAAGACAATTGGTGCTTCCTGCTAGTGGGTGTTAACAAACAATCAAAGGGAGTTGGTGCTTCATTTGAGTGGTTTCTCATAAAAAAATGATGTAATAAAGTAGGGGTTCATATTTACATCAATTAACAAATAAGCTTCGGGAGTTTTTTGCCTTTGGGTTTCCACGTTAAATCCTCTGTGTCACATGCATTGTTGTTCATGGTGTATGTATTTATGTGTTAAGTTATTCATTTGTTACACACGGTATAATAATGGTTGCTCACATAATAAAAACCAACTTTGAATGAAAAATATAAATTAACATAAAAGTTATTCACATCCAGTATTAAATATTATTTCCAACAAATAATACACATAAATTATAATATTTAAAATCATTTTTTATTTTATCATTGTTATTTTTTCGAGAAAAGAAAAAAAAAAATCTTAAATATTTTGTATAATATTACAATTACCATCATTAGAATTATTCAAATAAACATAATGATATTTCCAATTATTTTTTCCAATTTTATACCATACATTATGCTTTAAATAATTAATGTTATATTGGCTTTAATATGTTTTAATAATTGATATTATATTTACTTTTACGAAGAATGAACTTAGGTGTTATAAGTATTACCATTAAAAAAAACATGTGCATTTCTTTAAATAAACATAATGATACTTCCATTTTTTTCTTGAATTATATACTATACAATGCGCTTTAATAATTGATACTATATTACTTCGAAAAAATTACTTGAATAAAAATAAAGTTATGCAGTAAAGAACTACATCACAATGATAAGATAAGGAAGTTGTACCATGTACATTATAAACCATGAAAACAATTTTATTGTACTACATCACAATGATGAGATAAGAAAGTTGTACCATGTACATTATAAACCAGGAAAACAATTATATAGTATTTTGAAATTGCATAACATTATTATGCATTATCTCTATAAAAAAAAAAATAATACTAATTTTATGTTTGGTAATAAGTGAATAATTTTTAGTCTATGTGGTGGTCTAGAGCAGTCGATGATGAGATACACTTTTTAAAGCACTCCCTTTTATAAAGTCACTAGTTTAAAACTCGTAAGTAAAATAAAAAAAGAAAAAATTAAAAAATTAAAATGAGTCTAAACAAACAAAAAAAAAATATTTTTAAAAACGGCGTTCTTATTCCTTGCGACTAAAAAAGAAAAAAGAAAAAAAAACCACGGCTAAGAACTTTGTCATTTCAAGCATTTGGATTTTTCAACATGGCAATGTAGTGTAGGTTTATCCCTACACAACGAGATTCTTTAACATTGACTTGCACTTTAAATGAATTTTGTTTATTTGTAGATTTTCCTGAATATTAATTAAATTGAATTATATTTGAAAAAAAATTTAAAAAATTTAATATGCTATCAAATATATGTACATAATAGTTATCTATATATTACCTAGTATATAATATTATATATTATTTAGTATATAATATTATAGTAAATTTTAAAATTTTATAAGATTATGCAAATAAAGCCTATTTATATAATATATAAAATATAACAAGTGAAAAATAATAATAAATTATAAATATTAATAAATAAAGGTTATATAGTAGCTAATACTTTTTAATATATAAAATATAACAAGTGAAAAATATTAATAAATAATAAATGATAAATATTAATAAATAAGGGCTGCATTAGTTAGTATTGGTTGTGCTTAAATATAGCTTAATTAAATTAACAAAAATTCCATCAATAAAATAAAACAACCAATAAAATATTGTATTGTTAAATGCCATCACCAAAAATTACAGAATAATTAACTCATATTGTTTATATTAACATATACACACTTTAATATATATGCTTATATGTGTGTGTTTATTATATATATATATATATATATATATATATATATATATATATATATATAAATTTTTATTAAAATATGTTTTTTAATATAATAATAAGTCATGAGTAGATTTGAAAATATGGATAAAAAAAACTATAATTCATAAAAATGGAAATGATAGAAAAAAGGAAAAAGAAATAAAAAATAAAAAATCAAATAAAAAAGAAATAAAACTTAAAAAAAAATAGTAACTAATAGAAATGGAAGTTACTAAACAACCCATAACAAGACCTCAACCAATCACTTTACAAATAAATAAATTTAAATAACAATAAAAAATAACAAAAATTAAATTCCTAATGTTAAACTATGGATAAGCGGCACAAATTTATGGCCAAAGACAAATTGATACACAATCAACTCAAAACTGAAAGCCTAATACCATGCCAATGACATATATAATAATATATGTTAAAATAAGTGTATGGAAATTAGTTTAATTTGTTGATGGGTAGTACTATTTATTTAGGCAAACTCTTAAGTGCTTTAAAGAGTTATTATATATAAATAATATGTATATAAAAAAGATTAATACCTGCAATCCAATATAGTCTTTACCTCTACTGTAAATTAATTTATTAAGGTTGTGTCTTTAATCCTCTCATTTCATAATTTCTCGTTATTTTTTCCTCCGCACCTCTGACCTTTGCATATCCTTCCTCTGCTCCTCAATGCTGCACACGATGAAAGCCACCTTCACATAGCTTCGTCTGCATTTCCTTACTCCATGCAATGACATATCACCCAAAACAACATCCATGACAAGGGCCAAACACAAGCATGTTATCCATATCATTTGTACACGTTAAACCATATGCTGATATAATCAAGGATTACTGGTAAACATCAATGCTTTTTAATTGTAGTAGCCAGGCAATTATTAAATAACAAATTATATCACAAAATATTTGTAATGACAACAGGTGACATGCAAACAATTCAAAGCATTTAGTACTGGAATATGCAAAAGAGGACAAATGTGTAGTGAAATCATATATGGTAAAACTGTGTTGAGGAAAAAATGTTTGTGAAGATGCAAAAACCCGTAGTGATGTATACTGGCTACGATGCAGATGACTATGCTTAAGGCTTAGTCGCACTATTAATATCTATTTAGTGAATCGATGCATAATCATACCCTTGCTCAAGTGCTTAGTAACATTTACTCTAATGCATATTAATAAAATCATATTTATCGATATTCTAAAATAGTATTTTCACCATTTATTTGAAGAATCAATGCGTAATTTGTAAAACATTGGACTGCTTGATATCATTTATTATTTGTAAAAAATTCAAGAAGATGCAGGGGTCTCCACAGCCAGTATTTGTCATAGGAAGTTGAAATGATTTGCGGATCCATTTGATACACTTATTTTGATTTGCACACTCCTTCTGCAGATTGGCTCATTTTCTGGCAACGCTTTGGAAAAATGTTACATAGATTCAATCATCTTCCCTCCACATACTTCTTCTGCACATTTCCTTATACGATGGCACTGTTTTGGTGAATTTAAATGTTAGATAAATTCAATCATCCTCCCTTCGCATACTTCTTTCGCATATTGCGTCATAGGATGATGATTTTTTGGAGAAATGTTACATAGATTCAATGAACATTCGGTAACATGGATCAATGGATATAAATAAAAATTAACTAAGACTCAATTTTAGGATTAGTAAAATTGTCCTTTCTAGTTATTAGAAGATATATGAAAATTTTAATTAATGATAATGTTATTACTAGCAAAATCTCTCTTTCTGGTAAACGTAAGAATTTATTACGTGAATCGACATACAATCATGACATCTTTCCAATGCTTAATAACATTTTCTCCAAGGTTTTGTGTAATGCTTACTGACTGTTAAAAAATAAATAATAAGATCATATCTATTGATATTATAAAATAGTATTTTCATCATTTATTTGATCAATCTACGTGTAATTAGGACATCATTTAAGTGCCTAATTGTATTTACTAGTCATAAACAAATCAAGAAGCTATACATGGCCCCATAACTAGCATCTATTTTAGAAAATTAGAAGGATGTGTGGAATAGGGATATGTGTGGCTGAATCTTTGTTCCCTCATTTCTATTGATCTGCATATGTTATCACTCTGCACATATCAACTCCCCCATATTGTGGATTAGTGTATATTAAAAAAAATAATTAAGGCTTAATATTATGATTAACATATATCTTTTTAGAACTTATGATTAATAGATCTTATGTGAATAAAAGCATATTTAATTTTGGTATGAAACCTTATTTTTTCCAGTTAAATTATCATCAAAACTCAATAAAAGGATCCATATGGGCTCAAAGATAGAAAATTATGATAAAGAAGAGGATACAACTAACACCTGCGAGACACAAGGAATATACAATGTATTCATGAATAAAATGGTGTTCTAGTGTTTTACTTGTATTAATTACTTTTCTAAAGTTTAATGGTTATAGTTATTATAAATAGTTATTGAGTGTCGAGGTGCAAAGGGAGCATAATTAAAACTTCCTCTACACCTCCACACTCTGCATAAATAACTTACATAATTCAAGTGCTTAATATCATTTACTCTGGAAAATTATGTAATAATTAGTCGTTGTAAACATATCAAGAAAATCATATTTATTGATATTATAAAATAATATTTCTAGCATTTATTCTGTGAATCAGCATGTAATCAACACATCGTTCAATTTCTTAGTAGCATTTACCACATGTAAGCAATTCAAGAATATTCACAAGGATCCACAACCAATATTCATTATAGAATATGGAAATGATATGTGGATCCCCTTTGCACACTTCTTATGTAGATTGCGTCATTTTCTCACAACGTTTTGGTAAAATGATACATAAATTTGGTCAACCTCCGATGGCATACATTACTAGATATAAAATTATAATCGACATATAATCAAGAAATTTCTCAAGCACTTGATAAAATACTAAAATAATAATTAAGGCTTAATCATACGATGAACCAAAGGTCCCTTCTGGGTTAACAAAAGAATTTATTCAGTGAATCGATGTGTAATCATGACATGGCTCCAATGCTTAATATTATTTACTCTAGCATATTGTGTAATGATTAATAATTTTTAGAAAAGCAAGAAGATCATTTCCTTTGATATTATAAAACATTATTTTTTACATTTATTTAGTGAATCAATGCGTAAACATGGCTCCACAACTAGTATCCATTCTAGCAGACTAGAAGGATGTGGAGCATAGCTATATGTGTGGTAGAACCTGTTTTCCCTTTTTTTGCACCTCTGCATATGTTACCCCTCCAGTCATATCAACTTCCAGCAACATGGATTAGCAGATATTATAAAATTACTTAAGGCTTAATCCTATGATTAAAGATATCTTTTTAGATATTAATGGAAAATGCCATTGAAATCATAAACGTTTTTAGCAAGTAATGGTAATATCATTATATGCTTAGAACTTATGCAAATTCAATCCTATTGAATTTTGCTAGTGGTTCTTGTATTTATGCTACAAAGTTGTCACATTTTAACATTTTTTAGAGTAGAAGATCTTGTACCAGATTCCTTTCTTCTAAAGGTTGTGCAGATTAGAATGAGTAATGGAATAAGGAAAATGAAATGTGAACCCTTGTTCATAATATAAAAATTAAATGGAGGACGAAGTCTAAGTATTCTTGTCTATGTTTTGTAGGCAGAAACATGGCACAATATACATCACTTAGTAAACCCATAATGTTTGTGATATCAAGGGCCAAAGTTCAGTACATAGGAAGGAATGAATCAACAAGTCCAATTGGCATCTATAACAAACTCATAGATAATAGATGCACTCTTTATGGAAATAAAATTTATAGTATTGGTTTTCTTTTCTGCTCGATTATCATCTTTCTGTAAATAAGGACAATGAAGAAGCCAAGAGACCTTTGTAATGTAATGAAAAATGAGGAAACTAGTTATAATTATAGTTTTATCAAGGTCAATGATAATGGCCATTAAATGTAAGAAATTAGAGAATGGGGTGACAATAGCTCCAGGATTTCTTAGGAAAAATACATAAGTATATGTAAAGGACTTAATGTGAGATTGGTGTTTAGTTAAGTTATGTACATATGAAGAGAGGTTTTTGAAGCATTTTAATCATAATGATCACTTCAATAATACTGCCTTAGAAGCAATGTGGGTAGATCTCTATTTTCTACACTAGTTACTTAGAAAAAAACACACTAAATATTATAAAGCATCAACTATAATTTGTCCAAATTTCATGAATTATGGCCTTTGTTCTCATTGCATGTAACCTAGTTATTGTTTACTAATTTTTATATATGTATTTATGTCAAGATTGAAATTTGCAATGATTAGAAAAATATAATTTATCACACATCTAGATTGGAAATGGAAAGCTGATAAAACAATTTCAATTCTCTTCTTGGCTTTTGGAAAATTGGAAGGAATGTTGAAATGCACGCAAAAATGCATAAATTGTTTAAAAAACATCTTTATTTTGGTATATTAAATTAATTTATTTAATTAAAGAGATAAATAGTTCGATAAATTTTATTATTAAATTTTCAAATATACGTAAAACATCTAAATGATATGTGATGAGTGTGGAGGAAGTTTTTTTTTTTTATGTTTACTCCGTAGTTCTACATCTATGCACTCTGAAAATTGCAATGTGAGGCATAACTATTTCATTATTAAAATAGTGTGACCACAGTTATAGAAGTATCGTAGGGGACATAACAAAAGGAGTAGAAAGCAAGAAAGAAACAAAAAAACACGAAAATTAAATTAGGTAAATATTTTAAAATTAGGGAATAGATTTGTGGAAAAATACAAAACATCTAAATCATATGTGCGAAGTGAGGAGGAAGATTTTATTATGTTTCCTCCATAGTCCTGCATCTCCACACTCTACAAATTGCAATGTGAGGCATATCAATTTCATTATTCATATAATGTGAGGACCATTACAGAAGTACATATCATAGGAGACACAACGAAAGGAATAGAAACTAGGAAAGAAACAAAGAAATATGCAAATTAAATTAGGGAAATTTATTTTGGTATACGAAAAAATGGAGAAAATAATTTTTTACACATAGAGAAATGAAAAACTAAATCAATGTCGATCTACATTGACATAGGGTATACCCATAAAATTAAAAATAGGTATAGAGATACATGTTACCAATAGTAATTAAACGTAATTTATTCAAAAACTATAATAATATTCTATTAAGTTATTTGTTGGAGGTCATGCCGTGAAATGCACACCAACCCTTTTTTGGATTCCCAAATCGATAACGAGGTAAGGTGGAATGCTTATATGCTATTGTTTCATTTGATAATTGTTGTTTTTTTTGGGTGGGGGGGTGCGGCATTTAATTTTTTTTTGCTATTATTGGGTGGTATAATGATTTACGTATTTTTGTTTATTTTTTACTAGCTTCTTATGGGTTCCGCAAAGTTTCTTTTACAGTCCATGACTATTTATTTAGATAGTTTCTTTTGGGACTACATCTCGGTTCATTATTGGGCAAGACTAGTTGGCTTGTTGTTTTTCTTGGCTATATTGGCATTGCATTTAACATAAAAGGTTTTGTTAGTTTATCATATCCATAACATTATTTATTTAAGTAATTTTTATTTTATGGCGAAATACAAGATGCCACGTGAATATGGAAGAGTAAGGCTTGGATTTGGTGAATGAGGAGAATTAATCCAACATCACCTAGAGAGCATTGGTTAGGGGGAAGTTATAGATCCCAAGCATCTCAACATAAATAATTTTAATGACCCTTGATTTGATAAGGAAAAAATTGGAAATAAGCTTGGATATATCAATATGCTTCTAGAATAGTTCGTAAGAGACAAACATGATTAATGGAATAAATTCATCTCATTCATGAATGATCTCCAACACAACTAGTGGTAGATGCAGGAAAATTTAGAAAATCTGTAAATGGGTTAGGTTCATCTACAGGAAAAAATAAATTATTTTAAAGCCAAATTGGCTCACATGGATAAACATGTACATTGTGAGTTTCATTCTCCACTATCACCAGGTTCAAGACCAGAGAATCTTGTTCGATAACTACCCCTCATAATTAATAGCTCTTGGCTTCATTTTGATCTTGAAAGTTTTCTAGATCTTTTCTTATTTTCCTTTTTTGGTAGTGAAGCATTTTTTCACAATTTGTAATATTTCTTTTCTAATTATCTATTGGCCAATAAATTTGGTAAGAGTGAGGCATATAATATTTTTTTTCATTAACCAATTAAGGAGATAATGTAAATGTTTTTCTACTATAAATTTGAGAACATGTTACATGTTTTAATAATTTAAAGTTATGCATACTGGAGAGGCATGGAAGAAGATTTCATTGCGCTTCTTCCATACCTTCACACAACCACACCTCCACACTCAAAGACACCTACAAATAAATTTTTCCAAAGCTCATTTTCATCCCGATATAAAATAAAACTTATTTTTATGCAACCAGCTCACAGAATAGAATAAAACATAGATTACCGACTTAAAAATTATCTTCAAGGGGGAACCTTCTTTACATTACATAAATGAATAATTCTTGTATGATACCAATTACAAGATATCCTTTTTATATATAGGAGTCTAAGGGATCACAATATAATCAGATTCTACATGACAATAATAATGTAAGGGCACAAAAATAACAATAGTGGGCTTCTATGGGGCACAACAATAAGAATATGGGGCCTAAATGGGCAGAATAATAAAAATGAGGGGCCTACACTAACAATAACAATAAGGGGTCTACATTAGTATTATAGGGACCCAACATGCCCCTCTCCTTGAAAAAAGTGTTTTCCTCAACATTTGAGTAGTTTTGGATGCTTATGTATAAAATTATCATCCTCCCATGTGGAATCTTCAGCGGGTAAGTTATTCTACTTAATGAGATACTCTAAAATTGATTTATTTTGTATTTGTTGCGTTCGTGTTTACGTGATTGCTTTAGGATCCAATATGATTGTTCCTTTTTTGTCAAGTTCTCGCAGCATTGCTTGAACTGGAAGCTTGTCAGAGATAACCTTCTTTAAGCATGAAACATGGAAAACTAGGTGTACTCAGGAAGCTGGAGGCAACTCCAATTTGTATGCCATAGTACCAATATTTTCTAACACCTTCTAAGGATCATAGTATTTTGGTGATAATTTAGTATCCTTCTTAGATTTGTTGAGAGAAATTTGTTTGTATGGTTGTAGCTGTAAAAATGCCTAGTCACCTACATCAAAACATTTTGTAATATTCCCAATTAGCCATGAGCTAGTTGGAATATTAAATTTTGTTTTACTTTCTTGTTTAATGAATAAGAGGATAATGGAGATCCATAAATATCCTTAATATGAATAAAATCAATGCCAATGTGAAAAGAAGACATCTTGGCAGCTTAATTGAGCACCCTTAGGTGTGAAAAGGGGTTGGAACACCTTGACTGGGTCAACTTTGACCAAATAAAAAATGTTGTCATGGAGTAGTGGCATTTAATGAGGGAAAACGTAGTTTTAGATGGAGAATATTTGCATGGAAGTAGTGTCATTAATGGATGGGGCATAGGGTTAGGAATCTCATTTATTATATAAGGAAGAGGATGACAATCATATTATTGAGATTATGATATGTTTATGATATGATATAGCTTTCTTTGGCAGTTTAGCAAAGATTGCAGTACTGTTTAGCACAGGGTGTTCCTGGTCGGGAATCCCACCTCTATCCTTGAGAGGCCTCTTGGAAGAGCATTGTACTTTACTTCCGCATTCAGGATTTATGCCAAGCTTCATCTTTCATCTACAACGTAGATCCTATTGAGGGTTGAGTTGTGTTGAAGGTTGCAGCAGTGGAGAACATCTTTGGGTTACTTCAGTGCTTATTTTCAGTGGAGAAGGGTTGCTTTCCATTGGAAGGACAGTAAGGAAGTCCCTTGAGCCTTATTGCAGCATTTGGCACCAGGCCATTTATTTATTTACCCCTAGAGCACAATTTTTGTCTTGGACTGCGTTATTTTGAGGGAGGAGTTGCAGGGTGTTTTCAGTACACCATTTGGGGAGGAGGTTTTCTAAAGAGGGGATCAACCTTTCATCTAGAGGATATATTGGAGGAGGCTGCATTATTTTTTATATTAGATCAGCCCCATATTTCCAGTTTATATGTTGCAATGAATCTTCAGCCCTAGGGCTTTGATTCCTATCTTGTATCTTGGTGTATTGCTAAAAACCCTTTGGGGGTTCTTCATTGGAGGTTGTATAGAGCCTAGATCTACATTTTTTGTATCTATTGAGGCATTTAATAGCCATATATATTTGTATGTTCATTTTTTGTCGCAGTGCACTTTATGATTGCGTTGTAGCAGTCTTTCGACATTTTGATATATAGTAGCAACACCTCTATTTAGGGTTTTATCTATTGGAGGTTTGTTATATCTTGTATTATGGTTTGTGGACCATTATTCTATACATGTTTGTTGCCGTTTTCATGAATAGACAAGCTCCATATTGGTATCCATTATTGATGTAATGTTTTACACTGCTATTTCCATGGTTTTGGTCTATATTCCTACTTTTCCCATTTGGGAATATTATAGTGGTATCAGATCATAATCTTGGCTCAGCTTGTGTATCTTGAAAATCCAATATGTTATCAGAAGAAGGAGATCCTCTCACAGATAGAGAGAAGAGGCATCTCAGAATAATGAACCGGAAGTTTGATTATACAAATGATAAACAAAACAAGGGTAAAAATCCCTTATCAAGAGAAGATGAAGAGGAGGAGTTTCCTAATATTCTTATTCAAACTATGCAAGACATTGCTATAGAAACAAAGGAGTTGAGGATGGATAGATACAAGGAATCCCCTAAAGGATTTCTACATGGTGAAGGCTTTAACATTTATCATCACTAGAGTGATCAACCAGTTAAGAAACAATAAGTTTCCCAACGCTTTATAATGCCTACATTCTTAGCAGTGGGAAATGAAGGGTTTCAAGAAAAATAAACTCTTGAAGACTATTTCATGGAGTATGAGTCTCAATCTAAGAGATTCAAATATCACTTGATTTTTCAAGAAATTTGTGAAATCAAGGACAATAGGAGACCCAGCCATTATACTAGAGGTGGAGGATTAATTCAGAATCATGATCTACATTGCACTATGGGCATATTTTTTCTTACCCAACTTTGATGGGTCATCTAAATGCACTGCCAAATCATGGGTAGAGAAGCTTGAAATCGACTTCTAGCTGAACAAAGTACCAGAGATGGAGGCCATTAAGATAGCAGCGTTGCACCTTGAGGGTGAAGCACATGATTGGTGGTTCAATGGCTTGTCTACATTAGGTCATGCCAATGTGACTACATATTCAGAGTTCATAAGGAGGTTGGTGGAGAGGTTTGATAGAAGAGATCATGAGGCACCATTAATGGGGCTAGAAAAGTTCAAACAAACAGGTAATCCATAAACTTACATTTCTTAATTTTTAGAACTTTCTATTATGGTTCCTGATTTATCTGCAGTAAGAAGGGTCTACATGTTTGGATGGGTTAGAAAAACCTCTACATGGGTTGGTTAAGTCTACCAAGCCTAATACCCTTCAATATGTCATTGAAGGGCTAGAGATCTACAAGATGCCTTGCCAAAAGCAAAGGCAACATTTTAGAAAAAGTCCTCTTTTCCATCAAAGGGAAAAGAAGAGAAGGCTCATTTCTCAAAAGAGAGCGAAAGTAAAAAACCTCTTAGTGATGATGTTCGAAGAGATTTGAGGAGAAGGAATATTTGCTTCACATGCCAAGAATCATGGGCACCTGAACATAGATGTGCAGTAGGAAAGGCACACTATATAGAGGTCTTTTCAAATGATGAGGAGGAAGAAGAAGAAGAACCATATAGGGGTCACAATGCTGGAATAGTAGGAGATGATCCACCACCACCAGGAGGCGAGGATGGAGCAATTTCTCCAATTAGAGGGACTTTTGCATCAATAAGAGTGGTACCCAATTATCAAGAAGCTTCCACACAAAAAAAATAGTTGGATTTGTGTAGTGGAAGAAAGGACATGGTAGTCCCATCCATTATGCATATGAGGTTGACCCATGAGACATCACTATTTTATAGAAAACCACTAGAGAGGCCACTTGATCCAGATTTGGTGAGGCATGTCTCTCATCATGATGCACCATTCATAGATCTAGAAGGAATGGGGGCATTGGGAGGTCATGGTACATCGTTGAGATTCTTGGGTAGACTCCAGGAGGAGGGAGACATTCTCCCAACATCATCATTACCCACTCTCATTTCAGATTCTGCGCTGAGGAAGGAGCATCATGGGAAGGATAGAAGCCTTCCAACATATGATTTTGGCATGGGAGATGTCAAAGAGAAGAACAACCGTATGACAAATGTTCTTTGTGGTAGATCATCAACGTTGTCACTATGGAGGATACATCCCTATTTGAAATCCCAACTGTTGGTGGATTATTCCAAGGATCTTTTTACTTGCATGATACTTGATGACCAACTTCAAGAATAGGGATATTCAGTTCAAGATGAAGTCATCTATTATCATGGTATGATCTTCTTATCTAGAGCTTCCAAGCTCAAGGAGAAGTTGCTACAAAGGGATCATGAAGATTTTCTCTTCAACCATACTTATTCCATGAGAGCCTACAACACTATCATGGAGGGATATACTTGGAAAGGCTTTGCAGAGGAGATATATCAGCATTTGAAAATATGCATGGACCATGTGGAGATGGGAGAGATACATAACTCTAGAAGGAGATATCACAACCACCTCTTTCCTCTTTTGGAATGAGAGGGGATCTATCTATGGACCACTCCATCTTTATGAGAAGGAATTATGGTAAGGAACATGTTTATGTGCATGATGTTTTACTTGATGATTATTAGCACTCCTTTACCATGTATATGCAAGCCATTGCTCCAAGAAGGAGCATTCTTCCATATAAACTTCATGGCCAACTTTGGGCCATAAACTATGTTGATCATGGCCACTCCCTAGGAGGATATAGGAAGATTATTTACCACTTTGGGTGCACTCCAAAGGCACCAAAAATTTCTCACCTTTTCAGAAATTGTGAGAAAACTTGAGCAGCAAGTAAGTGGTGGGGAAACCACTTACCATATCACTATCTGATGTAGTCAGGAGATATATTGTGCTGGTTCCACATGTGGGACTATGATCCATGTCCATTTCTACATATTGCTATTTGTATGTACTTGGTTTTAATCCCATACATTGATGATGTACTTATTATTTTTATGGGAATGATTGGAGGGAGGATGGGAGGACTAGATATGCCCTTTGGGAGAGAGATTCTCCATGTTCATTATGCTACATTTTTTAGAGAGGACATTGGGAAAACCATGATTGTTTCATTGGATCTATTTCTTCCTTGTGGGATGAGTCATTTGCATCTCATGAGTACTTGGGAGGAGCATGTCATAGAGGGATGGATTGGGAGACACTTAGCTTATGAGGGAAGCTTATCACATGGAGGTGTCACCAATGGTGGAGGAAAAAAGTTTCATAACTCACCTTGTCATTTTCTTGAGGACAAGCAATATTTGGGAGGGGAGGATTGTAATATTCCCAATTAGCCATGAGCTATTTGGAATATCAAATTTCTTTTTGCTTTCTTGTTTAATGAATAAGAGTATAATGGAGATCCATAAATCTCCTTAATATGAATAAAATCAATGCCAATGTGAAAATAAGACATCTTGGTAGTTTAATTGAGCACCCTTAAGTGTGAAAAGGGGTTGGAACACCTTCACTGGGTCAACTTTGTCCAAATCAACAACGTTATCATGGAGTAGTGGCATTCAATGTGGGACAATGAAATTTTAGATGTAGACTCTTTGCATGGAAGTAGTGTCATTAATGGATGGGGCTTAGGGTTAGGAAGCTCATTTCTTATATAAGGAAGAGTATTTCAGCCATATTATTTAGATTATGATATGTTTATGTTTGGATATATGGTTTGTTTAGAAATATAGCTTTCTTTGGTTGTTTAGCTAAGATTGCAGTGTTGTTTAGCACAAGGTGTTATTGATCAGGAAGTCCACCTCTATCCTTAAGAGGCCTCTTTAAAGAGCATTGTACTTTACTTCCACATTCAGGCTTTAGGCCAAGCTTCATCTTTCATCTACAACACAGATCCTGTTGAGGGTTGAGTTGTGTTGCAGGTTGCAGCAGTGGAGAACATATTTAGGTTACTTCAGTGCTTATTTTCAGTGGATAAGGGTTCCTTTACATTGGGAGGATAGTAGGGAAGGCCCTTGAGCCTTATTGTAGCATTTGGTACCAGACCATTTATTTATTTACCCCTACAATGCAGTTTCTGTCTTGAACTGCGTTATTTTGAGGGAGGAGTTGCAGGGTGGTTTCATTACACCATTTGGGGAGGAGGTTTTCTAAAGAGGAGATCAACCTTTCATCTAGAGGATCTATTGGAGGAGGCTAAATTATTTTTTATATCAGATCAGCCCCATCTTTCTAGTTTATATGTTGCAGTGAATCTTCAGCCCTAAGGCTATGATTCCTATCTTGTATCTTGGTGTATTGCTGAACACACTTTGGGGGTTCTTCATTGGAGGTTGTATAGAGCCTAGATCTACATTTGTTGTATCTATTGAGGCATGTAACAACCATAGATCTTTGTATGTTCATTTTCTGTAGCAGTGCGCTTTATGAATATGCTGTAGCAGTCTTCCGGCATTTTGATATATAGTAGCAGCACCTCTATTGAGGGTTTTATCTATTGGAGGCTTGTTATATCTTGTATTATGGTTTGTGGCCCATTATTTTATACATTTTTGCTACTATTTTCATGAATATAAAATCTCCATATTGGTCTCCATTATTGATGTAATGTTTTACAATGTTATTTCCATGGTTTTGGTCTATATTCCTACTTTTCCCATTTGGGAATATTACGCATTTTTAACTGTGATGTTGATTTGCAAGTTGTTTCATTCGATTCTGCATCAGAGTGAGGTTATCCTTTAAGAGTTTGAGAAATTTTGTTGATGCTCGATGTGATATTCCATTTCTTGAACCTTATAATTTTATATTAAAGATGATGTGATGGATGGTGGATGATACCCGTAAAGTGCCATAAATGGGGTCATTTTTGCTGCAATATGGAGGGAAGTGTTATACCACCATTCAACTAGAGCTAACCACTTGACCCATTGTGTTTTTTTATCAGATAAAAAGAAACGAAGATATTCCTCCAAACATTTGTTCAATATCTCAATTCTCCCATCAGATTGAGCATGATAAGATGATCTATAAGCTAATTGAGTACGAAGGGAAGAAAATAATTCCATCCAAGAATTTCCAATGAAAATGAGATCTCTCTCACTTACTATAATCTTTGGGTTTCCATGACGCTTTTGAATTGTTTCAATAAATGTAGTAGCAAATGTACCAGCTTTAGAAGGATGAGATAATGCACAAAATTGTGCATACTTGGTAAGTCTATCAACTACCACCATGATGATACTCTTTCCTTCAGAATTGGGTAAACTTGTGATAAAATCCATTGATACCTCCTCGCAATGCTAAAATGGAGTGGATAAAGGTTGTACCAGACCTGGGGTCTTAATTTTCTCAACTCTATTTTATTGGAAAACCAAAAATAATGACACAAATTTATGAATATCAGATTTATGGCCATCCCAAAAAAAATCCTTCTTGTATCTTTGGTAATTTTTTAAAAATCCAGAATTCCCTCCTAAGGGAGAGGTGTGAAATTCCAAAATAATATTTTGTTTGAGTTGGGAATTCTTACAAATATACAAGCTATCTTTGTACCATAATAAATCATCATTCCAGGTAAATGTATCAAATGTATTGGGATATTGCTGCAACTTTTGAATGAGTTTCCACACATCTTCGCCATTCTTCCATCCATCCCTTGCTTTGGTTATCCACCTGGGTTGGATAATAGAAATGTAAGAAAACAAAAATTCCACATCCTCATGCTTTCTTGAGAGTTCATGTACAAAAAAAAATTTCTTCCCTTTTTTGTAGATGATTTTAAAGTCATAACCCAACATCTTCGTCACTGATTTTTGTTTCTCTTCTGAAGATAATATTTGTTCCAAAAAATATTTAAGAAAATCATAATATTTTTTTACCTTGAAGTGTCTTCCCACTAGGTAAGATCGTCATTTCTTTAGTTCAAGTGTATTTCCAACATTTCCTTATCATAAATTAGTTTTTGTAAATATTTCCCTTTGATTTGATGACTTTCAAAAGGAATGGGCATTCCTTCTTACATTAAAACAACACCAATTCCATTTCCTAAGACATCACATTCCACAATAAAGGTTTTGTGAATATGGCGTAGCTAAGATTGGTGCTTGGCACATTTCTTCTTTAAGATGTTCAAAGGTCATAGTTGCTTCCGGAGTCCAAGAAAATGCATATTTCTTCAGTAATGATGTTAGAGGTGCCACTATTCTCCCATAATTATTAATAAACTTATGATAATACCCTGTCAACCAGAGAAATCCTTGAAGATGATTTATGGTTATGGGGATTTTCCATTCCTTAATGGCTTTAATTTTTTTAGGGTCTACCTTAACACCCTTATGAGATACAATATGACCCAAATATTCCACCTCCTGTACTCCAAAGAAACATTTAGAGATTTTTTCATATAATTGTTTCTCCTTCAATAGTTTGAGCACCCTGTCAACATGTTGAACATGATCCTGTCAAGACTTGGTTTAGATTAGTTTATCATCAAAAAATACTAGCACAAATTTTCAAAGGAAGGGTTTGAAAATGGAATTCACAAAACCTTGAAATGTGGAGGGTGCATTAGTATGGCCAAAAGGCATGACCAAAAATTCATAATGAACCTCATGAGTTCTGAATGTTTTTTTGAAAATGTCTTCAATCTTCATTATAATTTGATGATATCCTGAATGAATATCCAACTTGGTGAAGTAAATTTCTCCATGTAATTCATCCAACAATTCATCAATGACAAGAATGGGAAATTGGAAATTAACAATTAATAGTGAGCTTGTTGATATCCCTATAATCCGGTCACATACACCATGATCCATCCTTCTTGTGCACCAATATTACTGAAGCAGAGAAATATCTTTGAATAGGTTGAATTATACCAGCATCTAAAATTCCTGCAAAAATACGTTCAATTTCACTCTTTTGGGAATACAGATATATGTATGGCCTGATGTTTGGAGAAAGAATTTCTGGAATCAAATGAATATCATGATCGTGATCATGAATATGTGGGAGGCCTTTTGGAGTCTCAAACACCTTGGGAGGAATTTACAATACTTTTTGGATATTTGGAGAAATAAATGATTTTGATGTTTGAACCTCTAGTGAGTATAATTTTGAAATTAGGCCTCAATGTTCTTTCTTTAGAAGCTTTGTCATGCCATTAGAGTTTATTATCTTTATTGTTTTCCCTATGATACCCCTTAATTCAACTTCTTTTGTTCCCAAAAAAAATTCAAGAAACGTTCTTGAGAATTGAAAGCTATTATCCCCAAAGATTGTAACCATGGGACTCCTATTACAACATCAACACCACCCATTGGAATAGAAAGCATTGGACTATTCATTACGTTTTCCCCCATGGTTAGCGTGATATTATGACACATTCCATAGAAATTTGTAGTTCCTCCATTTTCAACCATTACTTGACACTTTGGTGCTGGATATAGGAAGAAATTCAATTCCTTGGATATTTTACAATGAATAAAATTATGGGTGCTACCTGAATCAATCAACACTATAACCTTTTTCTTCTTGACATATCCATCTATATTGAGAGTTTTAGGACTGATAATTCCTTTTGATGCATTACAAGATACGACTAGATTCATTTCTTCTTTCTACGGGATTGGTTCCTTGTGTATATTGTTCTCTTTTCATGTTTCATGTTCCTTTTCTTCTTTCTCTTCACAATATATGTATAAAAATTCCTTCTAAACACACCTATGACCTTTAGTGTATTTTTTATCACAACAATAACAAATCCATTTTTTTCTTTTTCCTCTAATAGTTGTGGTGTCAACCTCGTAGGTTGTGGAAGACTAGGAGCAACAACACTTCCATATTTATATTTGTGAGTGGTAGACGTCCTTGTTTCCATAATTTTTCTTTCAAATTTTCTTGTCACCCTGAATATCTTCTCCAATGAATCACATTCCCAAAGGTGAACCTCATGTTGGATGTTATCTTTAAAAGTCCATATGAATACATCAATCCTATGCTCCTCTGGGATATTTGTTACCCTAATATTCAACTTTTGGAGGTCTTCAATGTGTTTTGCCACTGAACCCTTTTGTTTGAGATTTTTCAATTGCCTAAAGAAGGTGGCACTCTTTGTATCCTCATAACGTACTCTTTTTTAAAATTAGTATTTGAGAAGCTCAAATAAAACAAATAAAAATTAATCTCCCATCATTAAACTTTCCAGGTCCCAATCTTTAATAATCCCAAAAGACTAATTATTAATTGATTAATACATAGTTTTTTATAGAGGGATGTATTTCCTTTTTTACATAAAAAACCACTAATTAATTTATTAATATATAACTTGTGGGAATGTATGTGGAGGCATGGAAAATATCCAAAGAAACTTAATTTTCCTTGCTTCAGATGCTTTTTTTCCCACACAACACTTCCTCCTCATACACATTAAAAAAAGACTTCATTTACTATAATTATTGAATTGAAAAATATGAAATAAAAAATGCACCTAGTATTCATGCAACCCAAACTTTTCATCCACCAAAATTTAATAGTCCAAAACTGTTAATTAAATGATTAATATGCAGTGTGCGATAATGTATGTGGAGATATGGGACATTACAGAAGAAATTTTTTGTTCTTTGCTCTGCATATATGTTTTCCCACAAAACACTTCTTCCTCACACATATTAATAATCCAAAACATCCAATTAGTTAATTAATTCATTTTCCATAAAATGTTTAAAACTCAAACACTTCATTTTAATGCTCAATGCATTTCAGTCATGGTACATTCAATGCATTTGTGTGTGAAAGAGACTTATGTTGATGGTTTAGTAGTTTAATTCTCCATATGTATGAACTAATATAGCATGCATTCTTTCGTAGAATCCTCAGACATTAAAAAGGTCAGATATTTACATTAATCGATAATATTTAGTCAGTAAGCATGCCAAAACTAGGATATTGATTTCTGATAATAGTATATATTGATTTTGTAGTTGACCTCTTGTTGATCATTGTCAGATCATGGTTAAAGCTATTTTCCTACATAATGCTTCGAGCTCCCCATTATCAAGACGAAATGGGTTCCCTTTTTATTGAGATATATTGTTAGGAATATGAACTTCTACTAAGGTACATAGACAAGTTAACCTATGAGGATAATAAAATCTATTTTGGTGTGCGAAGAAAATTTGTCTGTGGGATGTAATAGAAAGTGTGTGCATGGAGTGTAGTAGAAAGTGTGTGTGGGGAATGCGTGTGTCGAGAAAGGGACACAAACTACTCTAAACATCCTTTCTTGGTAAACCAAAATCCCCAGTAATTATGTGTGAATGGGGGAAGGTTTCTATTACTTTATCTACACATCCTTTTCTCACCAAAAATCTAAAGTTATACTAAAATTATAAAATTATAAAAATTGATAATAGTTTTAAAATGTTGTTTTTAGTCTAACGTGAACTAATAGAAATCTTATCAAGTGAAGATGCAAAATTGACTCATAGAGAAAGTTAATCATTTACACTTATTCTACATCCAATATACATGTAAACCAAACTTGTTATGCTCCAAACTCTAATAGGCCAAAACTGCTAATTGATTGATTTATGTGTAGTATTGTGTAGAAAAAAAGTGTGTAGAATAAATATGAGGAGGGAGAATGTATGTGAAGGTGTGGACATAACAAAACAAAGTTTTTGTTTCTTACTCCATATATTCGTTCTCTTGCACAACACTTCTTCTTCCCATTCAATTAGTAATGCAATTAGTATTCAAGAAATATAAATACCAAGGCTCGATCACTCTATTTTGATAATAAAACATTTGATGGTAGAAAAGAAATATAACATAGTAAATGCTAGTGAACACTCGAACAACATGTTGAATATGCATTGATTTTCTGAATAAATGTTGAAAATACTTGTATTTATTTGCAGGAGAGATTTAATTGATCATATGTATAAGCATAATAAAGCATCGAGGTTAAACTAATATGGAAAATAACACGTCCATAAACAAGGAGTGACCCAATGAAATAAAACAAATGTTTAAGTGTCAATGTATTGTTGCATAAATCAAAGTAGAATGAGAATTAGTATATTAATAAAAAATTATGTTGATACTGATTTCTATAGCAAGCCAAATGCAATAATCATGAAACACAATCCTATGAATTGGATTATCTCAAGTGGAAATTTAATATAAATGAATATGGTTTATATTAATTGATATCAGAATAGTTTTTACTGATTACAAATCAAACAAATCAGTACTAGCTAGATTGACAATGATTAATAGTTAGTGAATTCCATTAAAACCAATAGTAGTTAGACTTCATTTCAAAATTTTAATGTCAATTTGTGATTTAGATGGATTATGGCCTTTGAAGCATTATATGTAGGCATTTTGGCTTTGAACTATTTTCTAAAAGCTCTAGGAGAGTGATTTGTTTCAGTTGAACTAAAACTAACAAGTGTTATCGAGCTTTGATTTATCATATGTATATTGTTTTATGAATTTCATGTATCTTGTTTGAAGGTCGCTGGCATTGAACTCATTTCTAAAAGCTATAGTCAAGTGATTTTATTTGCTTCTTCTTAAATTGAAAATTATTATCACGATTTTCTTGATCATTTATCTATTGTTTTTTGAATTTTCTAAGTCTTGTTGGTATCATTTTGGCTAGAATTTTTTTTCTAGTGAAGTGCCTGCTGAAATTATTTCTGTTTTAATCCAAAATTACTTTAAATGGAAAATATGACATGAATTTGAAATATGATTTCAATTTTCTTGGTGTTATTAATTTTGCATTGCACTAGACTATCTCGTCACAATTCCAAAGAACCAGTAAGTTGAACAGAAGTGGAGGAGGGGGAGGGGGAGGGGGAGGAGGAATGATCTATCATTCAAAATATTGTGGGTAAGCTATTACTATTGCAATACCAACAATGAGACAAATGGCTATAATAATAAATGACAGAAGCATACATGAATATTTTTATGTAGCTAGCCAAGATATATTAATTCTTAGCTAAGGTATCTTAACACTAATGATTAGCATATCGGGACATCAACAAATGATTGTATGACTAGAAGATGGACTAGATGCCATAAGAACACAATGAAAAGAGCTCTTGCAAAACACAAATGGAGAAATTTGACTTCCATACTTGCAACACAATTAGTAAAAGTTACAACCTCCAAGAACTATTAGTGATTAATAGAGAAATCATTTCCAAATTTGGTACTTTCTCAGCTAATTTTGAAATTAAAATTATACTAAAGGATATTAATTGCAATTTTCTTGACATCGTAATACTTTTTGTTTTTCAAAACATATAGCACAATATTACAGTAACATTGCATCACCTATACTATGATCATGTTCATGGAACATAAATTTTGTAAATTATGCCAAATTGGATCATTAGACTAATGTAAATGTTACAAGTGAAAGTCTTTGTTTTCGTTTTCTAATCTAATCAAGGTTTAGAATGGAAAACATAAATATTTTTATCTCTCCTTTAGATGAAGTTACATGCTAACAATTACAAATAGACAAGCGTTCCTTCCTTTAGGAAAACTTATATGCTAGCATTAACGTCTCTTATTTCTTTGTAAAAATTCATCTACAATGAAAAGGCCTATGCAAACATAATATTTTTTCAAAGGGAATACATTTTCTAGTATTGTTTTACTAATCATAGTGTTAGAAATTATAGTGAGAAAGGCTCAATTTGGCTTGTGCCTTGGTCTCAGTAATTCGATTTTCCACATCAGAAGGATGACTTGGATTGCAGTTCGCTAGAGTGACATGGCTTTGTCTACTAGTTAACTCATTAAATACGAGTTATAGGTTTGGTGTAAAGTTGTGAACGTAGTGATTGCTAAAATTTAGCAATCTAGTTCAGTTATTTTCAGTTGAAGTCACTTAAATGATATCTAGTCATTATGAGTCAGTTGAAGTCCATTTGAGTAGTTAATATTGTTTTTAACTCAATGATCTCTTAGTTAACTTATAAATTAACAAAAACTAGACATAAACTTGCATGGAATTCGAATTTCATAGTAGGAGTGGAGGAAAAGGCACATTGTAATTATCAATTGTATACTAGTTGAGTGTACAATTTTGGCATTGATGCATGTGATCAATCCTTGGGATTTATGCAAGGAAATAGGGAATTCCCCTATTATTTAGGAGCTCAATTTCTCCTAAATTTCAAAAGGAAATAGGGGGATGTTGGGGCCTTTAAGTGTCTAAGTGTTGGTTAGGGAAGGAAGGCCAATAGGAGAACATGTTTAAAGTGTAGGGTGTGCTTCAGGATTGAAGAAAGACATTGTAATACTTTCTCATTCTCATCTGATTAATGAAAAGTAGCGACGAAGTTTCTCCAAGTTCGGTTCCCCTATATAATCATTATGTTCTTGTGGTTTTTATGGTTGCATGCCATTTCATGTGTTTCTTGTGATTTCAATTCCGAGGAATAGAGGAGGAAATTCGTAATCTCCTGTTTTCAGTTCGAATTCATCAGTAGTAGAAAATTTCTATTAATTTATACATGGCATCAAAGAAAAAACCAAACTAGAAACTAGTCAGTAGATATTCTCCTTCATATATTTCATTTATCATATTAATGAAGCATCTTTTCTTCCAAGTGGGAAAATTTCTTTCAATAGATTAAGATTTTAGTATGCCCTGGAGGGAACCTCAAATTTCATTGCTTGGAAGGACATGATGGAAGTTATACTTGATGATAATTGAGTGTTGGAGTACATCAAAATCGACATTCCAAAACCAATATTACAAGATGCACAACAGTTAGCCCAGTGGAAAAAGGATACTGCAAAATCCAAGAGGATCATCCTAGAGGGTGTGAGATACTACATAATCTCAAATTTACATGGAAAGGAGACTCCATTTTCTATGTGGAATACACTCACTAAGTTATTCAATAATGGTAGTGATGCTAAGAAATTGGTATTAAGGGACAACCTCAAAAACATCCACATGCAGAAAAATGAAACAATTCCATATTACCTCTCCATATTCACTCATTGTCGGGATGAGCTTGGGGGAGTTTGAGAAAATACTCCATATTCAAAGCTAGTGAGCCTAGCTCTCATAGGCCTTCTAAAATCCTTTCATATTTACTAAGACTCTGTAAATGGAAGGGAAAAATTGCCAAATTTGGAGATACTTTGGTATGATTTAGTGCAAGAAGAAATTTGAAGGAACACTAGAGATGGAGTAGCATCAAAAGTGGAGGAGGAAGATAATTTTTCCTTGGTTGGGAAGGGAAAGAAGGCCCAAATAAAGCCAAAGGTTATCCAAAACAATAGAAAGAAGAAGGACCTAAGTAAGATAAAAAAATTTCACTACCACGAATTTGGGCACTATGCAACAAAGTGTGTGCACAATAAGTCTTACAAGAATCCTTCAAGAGGAGCACGAGGTGAAACACTTGCCTCACAATTCGAATTATACTTCACCATAATTGCGTGCATGGCCAACAATATAATGGGGAGTTTGTGGTACCTTGATTCAGGTGCCTCATTCCATACGATAGGATGAAAATAATTCTTTAGTATTCTAGAGGAAGAGGATCTCTAGATGCACAAAGAACTTGGGGATGATGGGAGGTAAAGTAACAAAGGAATTAAAACTATAATTACTTTAAGAGGAGTCAGGCTACCATCTTCATCTGAAATATGTTATTTATGTACTTGGGATGAAGAAGAAATTCATATTTGTAGCTATATTGGAGGATAAAGGCTATGGTGTTTTTTTAGTAAAGAGAAAGCCTTTCTGAGACATGTAGCTATCGAGAAAGTGAACAGATGTGAATTAGAGTGAAAAATATATAAAAAATTGTGATGGAATCTTGCACTGCACTAAGTAGCAAGGTAGAAAAGGTGTTGAGTCTATATATTGGAGAACTATGGCATAGGTGCATGGGACACTTACACCATGGGGCCTTAAAAACGCCGCAACAAATTAGCACCAGTCTCCTAAAACATGTACCCTTGACCAACATGATGTCTAAAAAGGATGCACATTGGGGAAATATGTCAAATCCACCTTCCAGGGCCAAGATAATAGAGGTGGAGCAATCTTGGAGCTACTCCACTTTGATGTATGTGGACCATTTTCTATAGACTCTATAGAAAAACATAGGTATTATGTGATTTTTGTTGACTTTTCTAGAAAAATTCGGATCTTCTTCATGGGGAAGAAGGATGAAGTTTTATCAAAATTTGTTGAATTCAAAGCATTGGTTGAAAAGGAGGCTGGTCAGAAATTGAAAGCCCTGAGAAGTGATAATGGAGGAGGATTTATTTCTATCACCTTCAAGGAATTTTGTGCCAAAGAGGATATTAGAAGAAAATTGATAGCAACCCATAACCAACAACAAAATGGGGTGGGTAAAAGGAAGAAAAAAAGCGTAGTGGGATAAATAAGAGCCATTTTGCATGATCATGGAATGTTGGGAAAAATACTGGGGGGGGGGGGGGTGAATCAGTATTTACAATAATCACAATCTTTTTCTTTTCTCTTAGATATTTCTATACACGACTTTGATTAGCCCAAATAGCGTATATACACAACTATACTAATAGAAACTTGCATATACTCAGATAAATTTACTGTTTAGATAAAATTTCAGAAACATTCTTTAACCAACTCATTAGTTATGCATTGGATAGTTAAGCAATAAATATGTGTAGTAATAATAGAATAAATCATCACACAAGAGAATCACACATGAACACCAAGATTTAAGGTGGAAACCCAATTCAAGAGAAAACCACCACTATTGTTATCTTTGTCTTCAATATTTATTATATAGAAAAATGCTTACAATGTAGTACAGATGCAGACTAATATCAGTAAGCATGAATCTACCTGTAGAAGTCTGCAACCTTCTCTCGTTCTCCATCTATTGCTAGAAGGGAGCTCCAACCCCCTGATCTCGTATACCAACCACTACTAGAAGGGAGCTACAACCCCCCTGATTAGAACACCAGTTTCTAATGGTAGGAAGCTTCTACTTCCACACTAAAATATTCAACCCTCAAACACATCGTAGACCATGTTTCATAAATTTTCACATTGGATCCAACAACCTCAACACATCTTAACATAAATATCAACACCAATAGACTTAACCCAAGCTTCAAATAGAACATTGAAATCACTGTAACTAGATCACGATAATAAAACCATATTTTAGAAAAATGCAGAATCAAATTCAACCCTGATCATTCATTATCTTAAATGCATACACTCTTCACTTCACTGAACTTGTGTATATACATGCTTTCCTTCACACCAACCTACGTATAGATCTGTAAAAACTGAATTTCTAGAATTTGATCAGTCTCAAAAACAGATTTGAGGCTTTTAGTCATATATATTTTCATATTTGTAGAACCCTTATTCAGTCATCATCATTAATCATATTTAATCATTCATTGATCAGATTTGTACATATTCAACTTTGCAGCACATACAATATTCAAACAACCCATATCTACATGAAAACTTCATTGACAAACAACAGAGAAATAACAAAAGTAAAAATATAACCTCTCCATCAAGCTTCAAACAACCCTGAATTCAATACGTGCTTTATATGAAACAGATTCGCGTGTATACATGCTTCCATCACGACGAACCAGCATATAGATCTATAAATATTAATTCTGCAGAAGGTTTCATGTCTATAGACTTGCCCATATTTCTTCACTTCTCTTCAACAACTATGTGCTAGGTCATAGATCTAAACATCTCATCAATAGATCATGCAAGTACATAGTCATTTTAGGTCTAGAGATCCTGATCCATCATTATATCTTTTGAGAGTTTTAATTGGTGAATTAAAGCTCTTAATATTTAATTTGTCAATCCGGGCTCGTAAACACGAGCTGCACTACACTTCTTGACTCAGGTTGTAGGTCAGAGCTTAAATGTTTCCTTTATAATGATTAATTCATAAATGAGACACACAAATACTCATAAACACAGAAATTGCAGAAAAGAGACCAGTTCACCATTCCACACAGGATTGCTAATTAAATTTAAATTGAGCATTTAACGCTTTGCTTAATTCATCTCGTGATTGAAATGAAATCAAAATCTAAAGCAAATACCTGATCTTTCAAGAATCTTCAATTTAACAATTCAACACTGCTTTGAAAAAGTGCCAAAACCCTAATTCTAGCATTCAAAAGCCATACTTGGGGAATTGATTAATATAGATACACCTACTGATTGATCTTATGCTCACATAATGAATTCTACAGTCACTAATGACTTCCTTACTCAAACCCTAGGATAAGAAACTTTATACCAATTTCACTACTTGATATCAAACAAGATATTGCAACATTAAAACTGCTTGAAATGATTATTTCACACACTTATCAACCAAAGCAGAAAAATCAGTCTTTCATGCTTGATCTATGATCTACTCTATGGAAATTCCATTCAGAAAACCCTAGTTCTGCTTTTAAAATATACTGAGATGAATCGGCACTACTTAATCACAAAACTGTACTCAAGAATTCAGATTGCAATTACAGTTGTCATCATTTAAATCATGAAACCGAACTTTGGCAAATTTACTTAAAAGCCTTCATCAATCAACACTCTGCTTTCTTAAATAAAAAGATAAGATATGCTAATCTAAGCAAGCACACACACTATTCTATGATATCATAATGAGAACTAATTCAGCCTAGAAACTAGTGCAAATCTCAATGGGCAATCATTCACCTACTTCAATCAAATTGCAATGTAGCTAATTTAGACAATGCTCCGGAGTATCAAACCAACAATCACTTCTAAACTAAGTTTTAAAGGCTAAAATCACTCATCATAGTTCACTCATATGAGCTAGAAATTCCCAAATTGAATAGAAGATTAAAAACCTTAATCTAGTTTACAAATTCAGAAAATACCTTAAAACTTGCCTTACACACAGTTCTACAACCTCACATCCAGGTTGAGTCCCTAAAATAACATTCCTATCAACTCAATACCTCTACTAGAAAATGGAAATGAGCACTGGCACTTGAAAAATAATTAAGAAATCTTGACTCAGTAATTCAAATGAAACACATTCTAAAAATCCTTCTCCAATCCTACCTATGGGAAACCAATGAGATCCCACTGCTCAACTTAAATAACAGAAAGAAAATCCTATTTAAATTTCACACAACAAATGGTGAAGGCTATGTTTTTATAGCCAACGCAGAGGCATTAGTTCATGCTCTGTTTTTTTAAATAAATCGAATTTCATTCTAGTTGAAAGAATCAACAAATCAATTTTAAAATCAATACTGGATCTAGATTTTCGATCTGCCTATGGTTTAATTGGCATGCTTACCTCTGATATTAATTTAGTAAATAATATTTCCGGACAAAAAAAAAACTTTCCAGCATCATGAAAAAATGGCATTATGTTCGAATTCAAATGTTTTAAAAAGATGGGATTATCAGTCCATTGTTGAACTGCTTCCATTAACCAACAAAACTATGAAATCTGATGCATTCAATCCACTCTCCGCCTAGTTGATCGATCTTCAGAGGTTTATTATCCTTCCAGGCATTTGCTATGGGATATCCATGATTAATTCAAATAATTAAAATCAGAAAATGAAATTCCTATTAATAAAAACAACGCTGGTAGAGTTTCAATGTAATTCTTAGGAGCAACACTTAGAAAAAAAAAATTTCAACACACACCTACAAGACTAATTTCAGAATCCTTCACTATTTAAATCATCAATGCACACACTCAATTTTTCCAGCTAATATCCAACACATGAAATCATTCATAAAAATGCAATCCAATCATCAAAGCATGAAGTAAAATCGATTTTCTAAGCACAGCTGTAAAAATTTGGGAAATTAATCAAATGCACATACATATTACCTCTATCTATGCTTACAGGAGCTAATATGGTTGTGGTGGGCCCTTGCCACACCCGAAGAAGCTTAGGACTTACAGAGGCTGGCTACGCTTCAGCAAATCTACTTTAGGAACTCATACAAAATACACAAAACTCCAAAATCAAATTAGTAATCCAGCATGTGAAATCACAACTTCGTCTTCCGTTACCGAGGACCAAATCATAGTTTTCAGTCTTGATTATAAAATTGAATTGAAATACCCACACTAGATGTTTATATCCTTTAATATGTCTATGTTGCAGGCTTTATAATCACAACCTTAGAATTACAAATAGAAAGTGATCTATTTAAGTCAGATCAAAAGATCACTATGCTACTTAACTCATCTAAATCTGATTACATTGTCCATTTTAGGCTTTGTTCCTCAACAACGCTCCATTCATAGCCATGGAGATAAGATGAAATTTATTCTAAAATTTGTGATGTGCTGATTTGTAGTAGTTTCAACTGCCTTTGACCAAAAATCCAAAACAAGGCTGTTTCGGGAATTTTTGACAATTCTGAAAATTATGAATGTTACATAAATTAGCCTCAACCCCCCTTGAATATATGCACAACCATAAGGTATTTTGGAAAAATATTATATGGTTAGTAAATTGGCTATACTATGATCAAAACCCATGTGCCCAAATTTCTTCTTTTTCCTTCCTCTACATGGAAATTGAGGTGAAAATTGGCAGTTTAGATTTTTTTACAGATTTGGAAAAATTGGGTAATTTCCTTCTAGAGACCCATATGAGTGAGCTGGATGGAATAAAACTTATGGAGAGGTATCATAATATTATTTTTGATAATAACCTCTCTTGGTTTCTCTGGAAACACGCCAAAAGTTCCAATTCCCTAAATTAGGCATTCTCATACTTACCTGGCTTGTGAGGGATTTCAGCGATGGAACCCTGTAATAAATGTACTTCAACAAAACCGTCATCAGTAAAACATGAAAAAATCATCTTTAATCATAGATAAATGGATAAATTGATGATAATCAACCATAGAAAGTATTTGGCCGCAAGTGACAGAATTAGGGTATAGCACAGGCTAAAAACCTAAGGTTTTAGGGTATAAACAATAATGTTTCATGATGAAAACATGGGAATATATGAGGCCCAATAGTATCCATGGGTGAATCAAAATTTTAGATCTACAAATACACAAAACCCATTTCATGCATATATACTTCAGAGAGAAGTATTCAGTTCAAACCCTTACTTATTCCCCCCCTTACACTATGATCTTCTTCTCCTTATATAGGTTTATCCTTTATCAATACCAGGAGCCAAAACAACACAATTTTCGATGGTATTCTTGGATGGAATAAAAAATATGACACGTCACTCAATACATTGGGCTAAAACCATGGTAATGCCCCCTGGTATCATAATTTTAGAGCGCAAAAGGCATATGCGACTTGGCTTCTTCGTACCCATGTGTATACGCAACTTATCTTCATAAAAATGGCATATATACTAATTCTGTATGTATACACGATTTGTGTGAAATATTAACTTTTTCATTTCTCTGGCACTTACTGGAATTCCTTTCTCTGTCACATCTGAACTAACTTGTAGAAGCATCATTTTTACATCTTTAACACACAGTTTTCTATCAAAAAGAAAATCATCAAGTAGGTTTCCATCAAGGACAATATATTAAGTCATAATGCAAACAATATCCCCCTTTGGAGTTGACGACAACCATGTTGGTGTTTGATCACCACAACCTGTAGAAACATAAAACACACATACTCTCCCCCTTTGACATAAAGAGAAAAGGGCAGGCATTTTCTCCCCTTGAGCACATGCAGAAACTTCATATTTTCAATAAAATACATAACTCTTTAACCCAACACGGTATGACCTTTTCTATCCCCAAGGATACAAAATTACATCAAGGATCCAACTGAGTGGATTTACATATTGACTCAACTACCCAACTAAGTGGGTTTACAAATTTAAACATGACAATATTTACATGAGAGGTCTCAACATGACCTTTATATCAAATTACAAATATGACTTTTTATAACCAAGACCAAAGAATCTCAAACAAGAGATCATGATAGCAACCAAGATAGTTCCAACAATGCATCCTCTTCAGCAAGGCAAATGCTCCCCCTAAACTTGTGCATCCTGAACACCTTCAACAACTAATTCATCAAAGAATCTTCATCAAGGAGATAAATGTCAAAGAAAGGTACTGTAAGATGAATACCAGAACATCATAGTTTACCCAACAACACCACAGACTGTTCTGAAAGCTGACCCATAGAATTTATGTCAACAAAAACCATACGCGGTTTTATGCACAGAAAATCACGGATATACACGATTCTCCTTTATGCAACCAACATACTGAATTTAATCTTCTGATATTAAGAAGATTTGATAAGAGAGGTAGAGACAACTCCTAGCTTTTGTCTTAGATATTCAAATTCTTCCCTGGGAAGAGGTTTAGTAAATATATCAATGACTTTTTCTTTCGAGGGAAAATTCTCCAATTTGACCTTTTTCACAAGCACTTGTTCACATAAGAAGTGATACTTTATAGGAATGTTCTTGGTATTGGAATTCATAACAAGATTTTTCGAGATGCTAATGGCACTTGTATTATCGCATAGGATGGAGATGTGAGGTGAAAATTTGATTTGAATATCTTGTAATGTCTGCATCATCCAAAGAAGTTGTGTGTAGCATGATGCAGCAACCACATACTCTGATTCTATTATAGATAAGGAAATAGAACTTTTTTTCTTGCTGAACCAAGATACTAATCGGGGCCCCATATAGAATGCATCCACTACTAGTGCTTTTTTGATCCTGAACATTTCTAGCCCAGTCTGCATGTATGTAATCATGAAGAGTGAGATCAACATTCTTTGGATAACATAGATCAAAGTCTTGAGTCCCTTGTAAATATTTGAATATTGTTTTTACAGCCTAAATGTGTGACTCTTTTGGATTAGCTTGGAATCGTCCAACAATCCCAACTGCATGCATAATATCTGGTCTAGTCTCGGTCAGATAAAGTAGACTTGCAATCATAGATCTATACTTCGGTTGATTTACCATGGGGGAATCATCATGAGAACCAAGGTTACATCTAGTTACCATTAGAGTGCTTACAGGTTTGTAGTGTTCCATCCCATACTTCTTTAGGATTTTCTTGAGAGATTTTGCTTGTGATAGAAATATGCGGTCTATTGCTTGTTGTACCTGTAAGCCAAGAAAATATGTTAGTTCCCCAAGTAATGACATTTAAAATTCTTGTTGCATAACCTAAGAAAATTTCTGACTCATGGACTCTTCATTACTCCCAAAAATGATTTCATCAACATACACACAATAATTAAGAGTTTATCATTCTCAATTTTTGTGTATAAGTTACTCACAACAGATCCTTTTTTGAAACCTTCTTGTTGAGGATATTTTTCAAGACGATAGTACCATGCTCGAGGAGCCTATTTGAGACCATATAGAGCCCTTTTAAGTTTTCAAACAATATTTTCATCATTTCCCAGAATGAATCCTTCTAGTTGTTCTATATAAAATTATTCTTCTAGATCACCGTTGAGGAAAGTAGATTTTACATCCATTTTATAAACTTTGAATTGTTGAAAACTTGCAAAAGAAAGAAACGTTCTTATGGTTTCAAGTCTGGCTACAGGTGCAAATTTTTCTTCAAAGTCTATACCTTTTTTTTGAGGATACCCTTTACAAAAAAGTCTATATTTTTTTCCTAATAACATCTCCATTTTCATTTAAATTGTTTTTGAATGTCCATTTTGTTCCAATAACATTTTTATCATGAGGTCTTGGAACCAATTCTCAAGTATAATTCTTTTCAATTTGATCAAGTTCTTCATTCATGGATTGAATCTAACATTCGTCTTTGCTAGCTTGATTTACATTATGTGGTTCAATAGTGGATAATAATTCCAGATAGCTAGAGGATCCTACAAGATTTCTTCTTGTTTGGACACCTGATCCCTTTTCTCCTAGAATTTGAGATTCTGGATGATTCTTTTGAACATACCTGGATGGAGCCTTTTCTGCTATATCCTCTTCTGGTGCTTCATTGGTTTCTCCTTCTATATTATTTCTATTTGATGAGGGAAAATATACATCATCATCATCTTCATTTGTTGTTGTTATTTCTCTTTTAGGAGCTGTGAGAGACTCATCAATTACAACATCAATATATTCAAAAATATTTTGAAGTATTTGATTGTAACATTTATATTCTTTACTTCTAGAAGAGTAACCAAGAAATATTCCTTCATCTGCTCTAGGCTCAAACTTACCAAGTTTTTCATCATTGTTCTTGATAAAACATTTTCTTCTAAAAACTCTAAATCCTTCACCCTGGGAAGATTACTATACCAGAGCTCATAAGGATTTTTATCATTGTTCACATGAACTTAAGCCTTATTGAGAATATTTACTGTAGTATGTGCTGCTTCTCCCCAAAAGATATCTAGAGTTCCAAATTCATCAAACATAGCACGAGCCATCTGTTGAACTATTCTATTCATTCTTTCTGACACGCCATTTTTTTGTGGAGTTCCAGCTACAAAAAACTGTATTTTTATGCCATAGTGTTCACATAAATCAAATAATTCATCTGGTATGTATTCTCCTCCTCGGTCAGATCTAAGACATTTGATTTTTATATCTAATTCATTTTCAACCAAAGCTTTGAAGATCTTAAAATTTTCAAATTCTTCATCTTTATGTTTCAGTAAACCGATCCAACACATTCTAGAGAAGTCATAAATAAATATAATATAGTATTGTTCTCCACGAGGTGACTTTTTCCTTACAAGACCACATAGATCGACATGTATAAGTTCACAAGGCTTACTTGCTGATCCTTCTTTGGCATTGAATTGCACCCTCGTTTGCTTACCAAATTGGGATGATTTTCATATGGTACTTTCGGGTAGAGTGATGTTGGGTAGATCATGAATAGCTTTGAGTATGCTCAATTTTATTATTTGAGAGAAGCTCAAATGTCCCAATCTTCTATGCCATAACCAATTTTCTATAGATTTACCTAAGTAGCATTACTCTTGGCCACCTTTAAATATATACAAATTGCTTGGTGTTCTAGTTCCTTTTATTACCATTTTTCTTGTGTCAAGTTCACGTACTACACATTCTTTTGACTCCTAAAGACAACTTCATTTCCATGATCACACATTTGACTAACACTTAACAAGTTATGCTTTAATCCATACACATACATAACATTGTTAGCTTTAACCTGTTCTTTTAGAAGCACAGAACCTTTACCCTTAATGACAACAGTAGAGTCATTTCCAAAAGTAACATTCTTTTCCTTCTCTAATGCATTGTATGAAAGGATTTTATTTTTATCACTTGTCATGTGTTTTGAGAATCCACTATCAATGTACCATTGATTTTCTTTCCCTTTTGCAAATAAAGCTATGCCACAACTTTCAACCTATAAGTCCTTCTTTTTCCATACCTTGGAGTTTGAGGGTATATACTCTTTTGGCTAAAGTTTTCTCCTGCATTCAAATTCTTCATGTCGAACATTATTGCAATAAGAACATTCAATTTCATTTTGAAGAGGGGAAAAGTTGTTATAAGTATTCTTCCTTTTTCCAGTCTCATTTCTTTTCCTTCTTGCTTCTCTGGTCATGATGGGTTTGTATGCAACACATTGAGAAGCTTTATGACCAAAGTTATGACATGAGAAACATTGTCCATTAAAGAAGAAATTTCTGTGATCATGGAACCTTCTATTTATGTTTACCTGCTAATTGATACTTATGTTATTGTTCATCCTTGAATTGAAGTGGTCATTCTTTTCCTGCGTATTATATTTGTTATTTTGTTGAGTGAATAAATGTTGTTGGATGTCTTTAGCTGCATTTAGATAGCTTGGTGTTGAAGACTAAGAATATTTTATGATATATCCAAGACCTGTCTTTACAAGAGGAGAGCATTGAACCGTGATAATTTCATCTAAGGTTTCAGATCCTTTAGAAAATCTAAGATTTAAGGTTTTCACTTTCTCAATTTCCTTTCTTATACTTACTATTTCACATTTTAATTTCCCATTGTGCTTCTCCTTTTCTATAAGCTGATTCTTTAGAGTATCTATGGCTATTTCATTTTCTTCCAAACATATTTTGAGTTGATTTATTTCTTCAATAAAATATTTTTCTCCTAAAGCATCCATAAATGCATATTTAGTCTCACTACTGTTCTTTTCAAATGACATGAGTAGTCTAATATCTTGATCAGATTCTCCTTCTTCACTATTTGATAAACCATCACTATATTCATGAGTATGATAACTTTTTCTATTGATGAAACATTTCTTCTTTCCTTTTTCCAATTCCTTTCCCTTTTCATGATTATCTTTTTGAGGACATCTATCAACATAATGACCAACTCTTCCACTAGAAAAACATTTGAAAGGAAGCTTACCTCTAAAACTCCCAGTGCCAAGTTGTAGTTTCTTTACAAAATTTGTTTCATCTTCTTCTGAAACATACCCTGATCCTTCTTGTTATTCCATTTCCTTGCATTTTGCAACAGCTCTAAAAATAACTTCTTTGACTTCAGATGGACCTCCTTTTCTCATTTCACATGCAATTAGGATCCCATGAATTTGAAAAACAGTAAGAGTTTGTAGATCCTTCGTTTTTTCAATAACATATAATTTTGACTCGAATTTAGGATTTAGAGATCTTAAAACTTTTTCTACAAGAGTGGTGTCAGTTATATTTTCACCAATATTTCTCATAATATTTACAATCTCATCTAGACGTAAAAAGAAACTAGCAATGCTTTCATCATTATGAATTCTAAGTTTTTCATATTGAATTCTAAGAGTTTGGAGTTTAGCACTTTTTACCTTGGCATCACCTTCATAGCTCAGAATTATTTTGTCCCATATCTCTTTTGCTGTATTTAACTTCATAACTTTGACAAATTATAATTCAGTAAGACTCCCCAATAAAGCATTGAAAACCTTTGCATTGGTTTCATATTTTTTCCCTACTGCCGGATCTGCTGGAACTGAGGATGGATATTGGTAATCTCCTTCAACTATAGCCCATAGATTTTCTCCAAGAGACTGAATATAGTATTTTGTCCTAGTCTTCCAGAAGATTAAATTGTTTCCGTTGAAGAGTGGAGGTCTGATAGATGTTGTCCCATCTTGACTGATCATCTTAGATGATCTTCCTTATAGTGATTAAGCTTCTACAAAAGGAACTGCTCTGATACCAATTGTTGGGAAAAATACTGAGAGGGGGAGGGGGAGGGGGGGGGGGGGGGGGGTTAATCAGTATTTAAAATACTCATAATATTTTTCTTTTCTCTTACTGATTTCTATACGCGAATTTTATTAGCCCAAATAGCGTATATACTCAGCTATATTAACAGAAACTTGCGTATACTCATACAAATTTCCTGTTTAGATAAAATTTCAGAAACATTCTTTAACCCAGCTCATCGGTTATGCATCAGATAGTTAAGTAGTAAATATGTGAAGTAATAACAAAATAAATCATCACACAAGAGCATCACACATGAACACCAGGATTTAAGGTGGAAACTCAATTCGGGAGAAAACTACTGTTGTTTTCATCTCTGTCTTCAATATTTATTATATAGAAAACTGCTTACAATGTTGTACTAATGCAGAATCATATCAGTACGATGACATCTACCAGTAGAAGGCTGCAACCTTCTCTCGTTCTCCAACTATTGATGGAAGGGAGCTACAACCCCGTGATCTCGTTTACCAGCCACTACTAGAAGGGAGCTACAACCCCCCTAATTAGAACACCATATTCTACTGGCAGAAAGCTTCTACTTCCACACTAAAGGCTTCAACCCTCAGACCCACCGAATACCACATTTCATAAATTTTCACACTGGATCAAACAGCTTCAACACAACTCAACATAAAGATCAACACCAATAGACTTAACCCAAGCTTCAAATGGAACAGTGAGATCACTATAACCATATCACAATAATAAACCCAGTTTTTAGAAACATGCATAATCAAATTCAACCTTGATCATTCATTATCTTAAATGCATACGATAATTCATTTCACTAAACCTGCATATATACACACTTTCCTGCACACCAACCTGCGTATAGATCTATGAATACTGAATTTCTAGAATTTGATTAGCCTCAGAAATAGATTTGAGGCTTTCAGTCATATATCTTTTCAGATTTGCAGAACCCTTATTCAGTCAACATCATTAATCATATTTAATCATTCATTGATAATATTTGTACATACTCAACTTAGTAGCACATACAATATTCAAACAACCCAGATCTACATGAAGAATTCATTGACAGACATCAGAAATATAACAACAGTAAACAGATAACCTCTCCATCAAGCTCCAGTCAACCCTGACTTCAATACACGCTTTATATGAAATATATCTGCATGTATACATGCTTTCATCGTGAGGAACCAACATATATATCTAGAAATATTAATTCTACATAAGGTTTCAGATCTATAGAATTACCCAAATTTCTTCACTTCTCTTCAGAAACTATGCACTAGGTCACAGATCCAAACATATCATTAATATATCATGCAAGTACATAGTCATTTCAGGTCTAGAGATCCTGATCCATAATTGTATCCATGGGTGCATCATAATTTCAGATCTAAAAATACATAAAACCCATTTCATGCAAATATAATTCAGAGAGAAGTACTCAGTTCAAATCCTTACTCATTCACCCCCTTGCACTATGATCTTCTTCTCGTTATATAGATTCATCCTTTATCAATACCATGAGCCAAAACAAGACAAGTGCCGATGGTATTCTTGGAAAGAATAAAAAAGATGACACAACTCTCAATACAGTGGGCTAAAACCATGGTAATGCCCCATGGTATCATAATTTTAGTGTGCAAAAGGCATACACAACTTGGCTTCTTCATACCCACGTGTATACAAAACTTCTCTTCATAAAAACTGGGTATATACTAATTCTAGATGTATACATGAGTTACCTGTATACAAACTTGTGTATGTACGTGGGTTGCCTTCATCAAACCTGCGTATACATTGTGAAATATTACCTTTTTTATTTCTATCGCACTTACTAGAATTTATTTCTCTGTCACATTTGACCTGACCTGTAGAAGGATCATTTTTACATCTTTAACACATAGGTTTCTATCAAAAAGGAAACTCATCAAGTAGTTTTCCATCAAGGACAACATATTAAGTCATAATGCCAACACCGGGATGCCATTAAATCTATGGGAAGAAGCATGAAACACCACATTTTATTTGCAGAATAGGATCCCTCATAGAATACTTGGCATGATCACACCCAAAGATGATTTCTCTTGGAGGAAACCAGATGTATCTCATTTTCAAATTTTTGGAGCTATTGTGCATTGTCATGTCTCCAAGGATAACAGGAAGAAATTGGAGCCTACTACTGACATGGGAGTATTTGTAGGATACATAGAGAAACCCCATAATTACCAGGAGTATTTTCCCTCACTTAGGGTGATAGTAGCGAGGAGAGATGTCAAATTTGATGAGGAGAAGGCTTTGATATGCTCTATAGAGAAAGAGATGAGTATCCCACCAAAGGAGGAGCTTCTAGCTCCTCAGGAGGAGCTTGAGACAAAGCCTCAGGATGTTGTGGAGCTACCACATATGGAGGAGCAGACATGAGGCTGATTGAAGGCACTCACTCAACCAAAATCTTCTAGAGAGGGGATGAAAAGAACCAAAGAAGATGTAATATTGGTACAATATTCACGAGAGCATGTGGGAGCTCTGAAATCTATTCCTAGGTAGACGATTTCACCTGACAGGTACACTAGGTATATGGATCTCATGGCAGAAATCATTGAGATAGAGCCTTCTTCATTTGAGGAAATTGTTTCTCAACCAGTGTGGGTTGATTCCATGGACAAGGATTATGACTCCATCATGAATAATAATGTATTGGAGGTGGTTTTGAGACCAGAGAACAAGTCAATGGTTGTTTCCATATGGATTTACAAAGTGAAGCATGTAGTTGATGGGAGCATCGAGAAGTACAAGGCCATATTTGTGGCCAAATTATTCTCCCAAGTAAAGGAAGTTGACTATGAGGAATCAATTTCACTAGCGGAATGATATTCCTAGAGCCTAACCTTTCTAGCATTAGTTGTATAGATGGGGTGTAAGATCTATCAGATGGATGTGAAGAACGCCTTTCTCAATGGTGTTGTTGAGGAATACATTTGCATTAGTATGTAGATGGATTTGAGACATATGACATGGAGAAACATGTGTGTAGAATTAGGAGAGTGCTATATGGTCTCGAATAGGTGCCCCAAGCATGGTACACTCAGATTGACACATATCTCAGTGGACTGGGCTTCACCAAATGTGAAGCATATGCCAATCTCTATCATGTTGTGGTAGATGGAAAGTTTCTTTTCTTGGTATCACATGTTGATGACTTGATACTTACAAGGGATGAGTAGTTGATCCACTATTGTAAAGAGGACCTTTAAAAATAATTAGGGGTGAAAAACATAGACTTGATGCATTAATTCCTTGAGTTGGAAGTATGGAAGGGTGATGGTGAGTTGCTTGTGAGTCAGGGGAAGTATTCCTCTGAAATAATTCAAAATTTTCACATGGGTAAATGAAAGCCTATGGAAACACCTATAGCTACAAATTGGATGAAGGACAATGCTTCTTTAGGAGAAGCAATAGATTCCACCATATATACACAACTTGTGAGATCCTTCATGTATTTGGTGAATAGAAGGCCTGATATATACTATGTAGTTAATCAATAGAGTCGAGCCATGGTGAAGCCTACCAAGTTGTATTGGAAGGTAGCATATCATGTGTTAAGATACATCGGAGACACAACTAGGTATGGGTTATGGTATATGAGGAATGCAAAAGGTGAAGATCCAAGGCTTCACTGATGTAGACTAGGAAGGGAGTCCATCAAAAAGGAAAAGTACTTTAGGTGCTATCTTCAATGTTTGTTTTGCAACTATTTCCTAGTATAGTAGGAAACATAGGTTTGTGGAGCTAAAATCAGTAGAGGTTGAATATATGGCTGCAAGTCAAGCAACATGTGAGGCCATATGGATGAGGAAAATACTTGTGGGTAATTTCAGTCAGGAAATCGATCCGATAGTGATTTGTTGTGCTGATAATAGTCATATTAAACTCTATGAGAATCCAATATTTCATGATAGGTCCAAACACATTGATATCAGGTACCATCATTTGTGGGATTGTGTGTAGAGGAGAATTATGATGCTACAATACATTCCAAATGAGGAGAAATATGTAGATATTTTGAAAATGACATTTTCAAGAGGAAAATTTGAATTCCACATCTGTAAGACAGGGTTGGTGCAATATCCCTTTCTTGGTAAGAGGGAGTGCTAGAAATTGTAGCATGAAAGGCTCAATTTGACTCGTGCCTTATTTAAATTGAGTAATTTGTTTTTCCACATAATAAGGATGAAGTGGATTGTAGTTAAATAGAGTGACATGGCTTTTTCTACTAGTTAACTCAGTGAATTCGAGTTATAGGGTTTGAGTAGAGTTGTGCATTGAGTGATTGCTAAAATTTAGCAATATATTTTAGTTATTTTTAGTTGAACTTAGTTAACTAAGATCTATTCAATATTTTAGTTAGTTCAAGGCTAGTTGAGTATTTAAGACTATTGTTAACTCACTGATCTCTCAATTAACTAGTCAATCAACTAAAAATAGACAAAAACATACATGGAATTCCAATTGCCTAGCTAGAGTGCAGGAAAAGGAAAATTGTAATTACCAATTGTATACTGGTTGAGTGAATAGGCTTGGCATTGATGTAGGTGATCAATTCCTTGGGATTTGCACAAGAAATGGGGAATTCCCTTATTATTTAGAAGCTCAATTTCTCCTGAATTGTTCAAAGAAATAAAAGGAAATGGGGGCCTTGAATTGGATAAGTATTGGTGACAATAGGACAATCTGCAAGAGAACAAGTTTACAATGCAGGGTATGCTTTGGGATCGAAGCAAGACATTGTAATATTTTCTCATTCTCATATGATTAATGAAAATAAGCATAAGGGTTTTTCCCAGTTGGGTTAACATATAAAATCATTCTGTTCTTGTGGTTTTGATGATTTCATGTCATTACATATGTTTCTAAATTTTGATTTCTATTTCGCGGAATAGTAGAGGAAATTTGTAATATCTTGTTTTTAGTTCAAATTCATGAGTAGAAGAAAATTTCTATTATTTTCTACACATAGTATTTGAAAATTTGATAAATTAATAAAACAATTTATGAAATCACATTGGAGAAAATAATAAACAACATAACAAAATGAACTAGCTACACATTGTTGTGAATGTTAGAGTATATATAATGTTAGTAAATAGCATGGTCCAAAACATGGAACTTATACAAAAAAGTTCATTGAAATACATATTTATATGATGTTAATAGATATAGATCACGTAACCACAAGATGAAATTAGATCCCAACCATCCAACAAACTGAAAAATGTCTCTAACAATGGTTAAATTATTGAAGATGAAAGTAGAAGGTGGTGTTAATATTGGAATTATGGGGAAGCATAGGTGTGGAAGTGAATATGCCTCCCCACCGCACACCAATATTAAATGGTAATATAGTATTACTTGTTACTACTAACATGGATATCTTTCCTTTCCGTAGAACACTTCTTGATTTTGAAAACTTGACAATAGTACCATCTCTAGAATACTGTCAGTAGATTTCTTGACAATGCAACTAAACATAACCATATCGTCATTAGATTCCTTGACAATGTAAACAAACATAACTACCATTATATACACAAAATCATGTTTTGATGGTTTATTGTAAATTTTATGTGTAAAATAATTTTCTTTCGTTTTCTAATCTAATCAAACTATATAATTGCAAACATACCAATTTTTTTCTCTTATTTAGGAAAAGTTACATGCTAGCCATTACAAATAGACACATATCGTTGCTTACTTTAGGAAAAGTTACATGCTAACATTAAATTGTCTTATTGATTTGTTTAAGAATTGATGTCAGATTCCAAAGTCCATGAAAACATAAATTATGTGCGAAGGAAAAACAAATAGAATATTGTTTTACTAATGATAGGATTTTCAAATTTTATAAATCAATAAAACAATTTAAGAAATCACATTGCAAAAAGAAAATAGAACATAGGACAATGAGCTAACTACACATTATATGCTATGAATGTTAGAGTAATATGATGTTAGTAAATATCATAATACAAAATATGGAACTTAAACAAACAAATTCATTGAAGCACATATGTGTACATTGTTAATAGCTATATATCAACAAACTACAAAATCAGATCCCAACCATCCAACAAACAAAAAATATTTCGAGAAATGGTCGAATTCTCCAAGTAGAAACTCGAAAGTAGTGTTAAGATTGGAACAACAGAGATGGAGAGCTGTATAAGTGTGGACGCCCC
Organism: Pinus albicaulis; assembly: GCA_034641835.2. Classification (NCBI taxonomy): domain Eukaryota; kingdom Viridiplantae; phylum Streptophyta; class Pinopsida; order Pinales; family Pinaceae; genus Pinus; species Pinus albicaulis. Next base: position 1,064,424,105 of record CM076570.1, read on the forward strand.
CCACCCCTCGAAGTTGGTCAATGGTAATTAAATATTACTAGTTATTGGTAACACAAATATCTACACTTTCTATAGAACATTTATTGATTTTGACAATTGAACAATAATACCATCTTTGTGTATACACAAAATCACATTCTTATTTTTTATTATAAATGTGCCATGGATATCCAAATTTTACAGAAAATCAATAACAATTTATTTGTCTATATGAAACTTTTTTGTGTATCAAGAAATACTTTCTCTATTTCCACGCCTCTTAAAAAACAATATGTTGTAGTCCTATCATTTTCATGTATGTTACACTTTAATTGATGGAGATAAACAAAGCAACAATTTTCCTTGCAAATGGTACAATAAACCACAATTTCATCCATATTTCTAGTAGTTGTAATTAGACTACTGCATTTCACACTTACAGTCTCAAACAGATTTGCAGATGCACTAGTTTCCATCAGTAGTCCTTGTAAGTGCTATGAAATTGATCTAGAAAACTAAGACTTAGAGACATGAAATTAAATGTCTTTTCTCGTTGAAGAAAGTAGTTTTCTCATACTTTCCACTTTCTTTTCTATTTTCAATGAACATATCAATGTAAATTACGAAGGTCAGAAAACCTTTTTCTTGTTTTTTAACTATATTTTTTTAGCAATATGAGATTTTTTTCTTTTCTTTTAATTATCTTTGTTTTGACAGATATGTTGTACTAAGTTTCTCATGTAGTTTAACCTATCACATATGCAGTATTTGTAAAAAAATACATGTAAAACGTATAAGTGACTACGAATAACTTGTTATCATTGAAACATTCAAATAAATCTAATATTACTATTTCCCTATCCTAATTTCCACTACAGTATTTGATTTCTAGTACTCGTTGCATACCTACTCGTGTTACTAAAATTGCAATTACACTGTGATGGGCCTCCTAACTAGGTGCAAAATAAGGTCCATCTAACATTTCCTTGGCATATAAAGGATATATTTCTCTCCTTATGCATTTAATAATTATTTATTAGCTTTAATAAGTTCTTAGGAAGGTTTAGATATAATTTCTCAATATTGTGACTAATATTATTTATTTTACAAAATATTGAGATAATTTTGAGTAAATTCTGAAGATCTGCAGAATAGGATTATTTAGGGGCTTGCTCCCTGCCACAGGATAATATAGGACTGATAAGTAAATGAATAATATATTATTAAATTATTAAATGTATTTTATAGCTCCACTATTTTAGAAAATATGGAGATCTGTTTCGTGCTACAAGGAAAGCTAAAACTTAGTATTTAATGAAGATTCCTACTATTGGGAATCAAATCCACTTTTTGAGAGATTTTGAGAGGTAAAGCCACCTCCTTTCAAGGTTGATGCTTCCCCATCAATTTTTATGAGTATAAATTCGAATTATCCTCTAAGGGAATTGCGTTTTTAGTATTCTTGTGAGGATAACTTGTTATTTAGCAGTTCTACTTTCATCTTCAACAATGATGTACTTAAATTTATTATAATAATAAAATTTTGTTTCATTTTAAACTTCTAAGGCTTGGTTTCTTTCATAGGACTCTGAGAATCTTTGGGATTGTTCATCCTAGGAGCCTCCAACCCCTGATGTACAATTTCTTTATCTTCTTTGTATTTCTTGTTCACTTGCATATCTTATTATTGAATTTCATATTTTTGCACCTAGTATTCATGCTTCATTTGATGTGCATTAGATTGTTGAAATGATTGAAGTAAGTGTTTTTGCAGGTCATTCATACAGTTAAAATTATGATGCATCCTTAGAACAACTCTACAAAATCATATTTATCATTGAGCTACTTGGATTGTTTTACTAGTTCACAATTCGAAAATTTCTTATTTTAGTAATAAATTTTATCTTGAATTTAAGAACATGTTAATGGACCCATTTTGCATTGATTTAGATTGGTTATACATACAAAAACATTCATATTAACAAAAAAAAATTACCCCATGTAATTTTCACTTAATTAGCTTTGGAATTTGGGTACTGAGATGACCTTACTAGTTCAACGTTGGTTTTTAGAAGTAAATTTCTGCTGAATTTTAACACGTGCTAATGAAGCTATTTTTATTTTATTCCAATTGTATTGGTGCCTAAAATCATTTAAATTAATCAAAAATAACCCCAAAAATGTTTCATCTAATTATCTTGGGAATTTGGCATGTTAACTCGAGAAACAAGCTTGCTAGAAGTTTCCTGTAGCAACAAAGAGTTTCTTGTAACACTATTTTTGAGCTCTCCCTTTGCCCAAAATTACTCCAAATTCATGGTAGAAGTAGATTTATGTCTTAGAATATCCCATGAACTCTATAATACCACTTTTGTTGAGTTGATGGTTGGTTAGGTTGTCATTTAGCCGTTGCATTACTTGCTTCTTGAATGTTGATTTTTGCAACTAGTTTAGATTTTCTTTCCCACAATTTATTGGAAGAAAAATATGATTTCTTTCCTACAAGAGTAATCTACAACTTTAATTTCCTGAAAATTAGAATATATTTCCTTTAATTTCATTTCCTTTCCAAAAGATAAATTAAATTTTATTTCTTGTCATTAGCTTATGTGTGCTTTCCTTTCTTGCAAATAGAATATATTTTTGTTCTGTCATTTACTTTCTGGAAAAATTAGAATATGTTTTATTATTTCTATTTACCTTATGCAAATTAGGATTGGAGTCTTACCTATATATTTGTTCATTTAAATTTTTTTCACCTGCATCAAAGGGAGTCAGACTAGGAAGAGGAAGGTGTTTGCTGCACATACAGTGTTGATCCCTTTTAAGTTTTCATGAACCCCACATTGATAATTAAAGTTGATATCCCTAGAAGTTGCAACATTCTTGTTATAATATTGGGCCTCATCACTTTTTGTCGATGTTGTTGGGGAGGGTGTCAAATGAAGCACACTCTTTTTATTTTAATGATTCCTTATTTATTTTTTTCTTTCATATATTCTATAAAAACAAAAAGTTGCATTAGGCATATTTCATTTCAACAACATAAAATTTTATTGCAAAAGCATTCTCATTCAAAATATTTTATAAAAAAAAAAAATATGTCTTAATTACCATAACACCCCCCACCCCAGTTAATCATGTGGTGTAGTAAGAACCACATCTCCATCCACTATTGCAAGTAGAAGAACAAGAGGTGGTCAAGAAGTTAGAAGGATGCATGGAGAAGCTCCACTTTGTCAACTCATATTATCAAGATATGAACTACCCCTCCTATTTTAATACAATGTATAATGCACAATTTTAACCTTTCTGTCCACCTAACATCTCCCCTTGGTGTATCCCCACTCCATGGTCTTATCCTTCCCAATGGATTGATCCATATTTATCCTAAATTCATTTTATTGTCCTCCCCAAACTATTGTTCCTCCTTTTCAGGCATATCAACACCACCCTCCTCAATGGGGTGATCCATATTTCCTTCATCATTCTGAATATCTTCAATTTCAATATCAATACCGTCCAACACCACCAAAACCACCTCAAAGACCCACTCTTAATCAATTTCCTGCAAAACCATTTATAAACCCAAATAATAAAGTAACTCAAACCACTTACAATGTTGACGTACAAGATTTCCAAACAACTCCCCCTGATCCAAATGATATTTATCTTATATCAGGAAGAATATTACAAAGAAGAGATTATCTTGATGTCATTGAAGAATAACATTGAAAATCAGAATATCTAGAGAAAAATAAAGAATCATGGTCCATATTTTATGAAGAGCACTCACTGGAGCATGAGATTGAAGAATACCTACTATTCTTATCATCAAATCTTGTATGTGTTTAAGAGACTAATTAAAAAAAAATAGAATATTTGAATGTCATGGAAGAGGAAGACATAGAGAGTGATCCAGATGAGAAAGTGAGCCAAGGGAATCACAACTATATTGAACTTTGGTTCCAGAAAATCATTAAGCTGGAGAAGCACTCAAAGCATATCTCTCAAACTTTCATATAATTTTATTTTCAATATTGGCACATAAATGGATCCATTGGAAGTATTCCTATATTTTAAAGAGGTTTTTTTTTTTTGCAAGTAGAGTAGATAGAGAAAAGAAATAAAAAAGGGGAAAAGATAAAAAAAAATGAGGAAAAAAAATATCATATGAAAATCTCCTTTAAGGCGCTTGAGATTGACTCACTTATTTAAAACCTCTATGAGGCGGTCAGTGGGTTGGAAAAAAGAGATAAAAATAGAAAAAAAGGAAAAATAAATAATATCCTTGGTGATAATCTCCTTTGAGGTGTCTAGGTAGATCTGCTAGTTGAAAACCTTATTAAGGAAGCTTGTAGGCCTAGAAAAAAAGATTAAAAAATGGAAAAATGAAAAGAAAAAAGATCCTTTACTCTAGGTATCTCTCTATGAAGTATGCAGGTTCTCTCCAGGTATTTATATTTGATGCATGAAGGTGCTCTCCAACCTATGCAAGAAACAAAAACAACTTAGCACCATAAGAAGAAGTTGATCATAATATTATGCATCTAGTCAAGGGTAGTCATGCTTGACCTTTCACCTCTTTTACAAATATGTTCCAATTGAGCCAACGCCAAGTCAATCCATCACTCTCATCCATTTCCAACCTTCACTGATCATTCTCAATCCTTTTCCATTTTTTTTTCTCGTTGTATTGAGTTGCTACAGAATTTTTTTGTGATGCTTCATGATATACTAGAATTGCTAAAAAATATAGGACAAAAATTGTCTTGACCATATCTCTCAAATCGTACATCCATTGACTGAGTTTTCTTTATAGGAAGATGCATAAGGATTATGGTAACATGTTAAAAAAAATTCAGCAAATTCTAGTGTATTGTTTCAAGTAATTAACCACCATCACCTACAACCATTTTTCATTTTTATTAAGATTTGTGCATCCATTAGTTGAGCTATTTTATGGGGAGTTGCATAAGGATGAAAGTAACATGATCAAAAAATATTAGGTGAAAATTATACACCATTTGAGAGATTTTGGTTAAATACATCTACTAAAAGAAAGTTACAGGTTGCTACAAAAAAGTTCCGGTATTGCTATAGGAAAATACAGGGCAAGGGATAAGGTTATAAGATTACATTTTTTAATCTTTGAGAAAGGGGGAAGATCCTTAAGATTTGACACAACTAATACACCTCACCAAAACCTCCAAATATTTCCACTATTCCACCTTTTCACCAAAAAATCCCACTTTTCCATTCACTTTCGCATGTCCACAAGAAACAATGTTTCCCCATCACTATCAACATCTCCCTCCTCAATTATGTAAATTTTACAAGGGATCCAATACAAAAAAATAAGTGAGTTTGAGAGTCCTTTGTGGTTGTTATGGGAAATGACACAGTCATGTAGCACTCTCCAGAAACCTTATAGACTGAGCTTGCACCAACAATAAAGAAGTAGAATGAGGTTTACCACATTAAAAAAGGAAAAAATATAGCCCTGAGTACATACAAGACCCCCTATAGGCTATTACAGGATCTCCAATCATTTAGGAGAAACATCATGCAACACATTGTTCAACCATTTTCTAAATAAAAGTATCTCAGACCATGATGAAGTATTAGATGAAGCCTCCAAAGCAACATAACTATCCTAGACTTCAGGATCATCAAAAGAAGCTCCAATAATTTTAAATTTATGGAGCATTCGTGACCACTACAAGAAACTTATTTTCCTATAGTAATCTTCAAGGGCCCAAAAAAGCCACCATTTACCATCACAAATAGAAGGAAAATGTCTAGGCAGGCCTTAACATCACCAAATTGATTGAAGAAGGACCTCAACAATGAGAAGAAGAATGTGAACTAATGAAAGAAGAATATCGTTATGAAGCATCCATCCATGAAGAAACAGTCTTGGCTTCGTGCAACACCTACAAAATAAGTCTCTAGCTGCAAGGAACCATCAAGTAGCCCCATAGTGATGCAGGTGCAATAATATTCCAGTAAGAAGTCAAATAATATCAACATAAATTCCTAGGAATTCACCTTCAAAGCCCTAAATCAGCCTCTCTGCATACATTCCACTAATTACCCCACTTTTCCCAAGATTATGATATCATTAATAGGCCCCTCTCATTCGCTTCTACCAGTGTCCTAAACTACTACTAGAAAGCCCCTATATTGCTACAAGAATCTTCCGAGCATATAAAGGAGGGGAAGACTTGAAATTTTTCACTTGTGGGACAGAGGGGAAGCTTATGGAAGGCCCTAGCACCTATACTCTCCATCATCCTTCACTTTCTCACCACTATTTCACTCACCATCCATAAAAAAATTAACCCTCCATCCTTGTTTCACCCATCACCTGTTGGAACAATAAATTACAAAGAGGGGGGTTGTTGTGGGGGGGGGGGGGTGTGTGAATAAAAAAATGGAGAGATTTTAATAATTTTAACCTTAAATGTTCATTTATTCTACTCTTAGTTAATTACCTATGTGAGCATACTTTAATACATAACATGTACAACAAAGAAAATCATTCACATGAACACACAATCCATCAATACAACATCATAAACATATTGAAACCAATGTTTTTACGTGCAAACCCAAAGGGATAAAACCACCAATCTTTTTTTTTATTATGATGTAAATTTAGCACCTACATAATTACATCAAGTTTTTTGTGAGCACCCACTCACAAAAGCCCCCAACCCCTTTAATATATAAATTCACTACTTTCCAAGTGGCGCCAAAATCTTATGAATGGAGGCCAATACCTTCTCTAGCCATTATTATTCTTTTTATACAATTTTCAAACTAGAAACAAAGGTCAATACTAATGCTCAGAATGTAAACCTGATCAGTTGCTCCACCAAATCTTTACCTTCTTATCTACATTCCCTCTCTACTTTAGTACACTTCGCTACTTAAGATGCTCTGATCTTGATCCTTTGTCATGTTGTATGATAGTCATCTCTCGACTCTGAATTCCCCGCGTCTTGATAACTCACATATAACTCTTTTCTTTCTTCCCATAACACTCCACACTTCAACTCACCAAAATTCTGCATCCCCTACTTTTCTCAAACCCATTCCTTAATTTTTTTTTTCACTACAACACATTTATGAAAGAAACCCCTCTCAATAATCCCTCTGCCATCCACACTGCTCAAGAGTGTACTCCATCATGGTTACCCATGCTGTGCAAGATAATTTTACATGTTTAATCATTGAGAATGGTTTTCATTCACTCAATACTATAGCTACATTAAACATGAGGTCAATGGACACTTGATCATATCTCCACAATCAAATTTAATTATTCATTGCATGCAAAGTAAATCATAGGTGGCTTGTTTTGGTCAGAGACATGCTCCATGAACTTCTTGCACAATCGTGGTCATTTCCATCTCCAGGAAACACTGCTCAGTGGCTACCATTAATCTAATGGAACCAAACCTACTGAGCACATTTACTCACCCGTTGACTCATCCATGATTTTAACTCCTGATCTCAGGATCATAGTGTTATGTAAACAACTTGTCACATGGCCCTTGGTTAAAAAACACACAAAATTTATGCTTTAAGCATTTGTTGGTCCCCTACTTTTATACATATGCAACTACTGAGTTGGAGGCCCAGATGCCCTGTTTGCTGTATATTTTTCTTAAATAACATTTATTACGACTTATGGGCTCAGAGGATTTCGTCTTTTCCAGCTTGACCTTAGCACCTTTCCTTTGGTGCATTTAACTATTTTTCTCCACGAGACTAGGTAATGTGACCTTCGACTTACACATCTAGACGCTCACCTCTTTATTTCTTTGGAGGACTAAATTCCCTTTATAAATTTTCCATGCCCCTGATTCTCTATTTTATGTGTCTTCATTCCAACGTTATGCTCATAGCCATCAAAATCTGCATAATCAATAGATATTTCACTTAGACATTAAGTGGAATCACTCATATACATATTCCGCTACCAATATGGAGATATGCATAATAAATAGATCTTTCACTTAGACATTAAGTGGAACCACTCATATACATATGCTTCTACCAATATGGAGCTCAGATACCCACATTCCTGTAACTTCATATAATATTGCTCCATAAGATATTACGGGTTTGCGATGTTCCGAGCATGGCCCACCTTAAACAATTTTCTTTGCCACCAACCCAATTTCCACCTGTTTTCCTCCTATAATTAGAACCATTGACTATAAATCCCATGTATGCCTTATTTCCAATTCAAATATCTTTCGAGCAATTTCTATTTTGGGTAACATAAAAGATTACCATCAATTATTGTCTCGATCCTGATGGAGTTTTCCTGTATCCACGACATTTTCAATAATCATGTTACTTATTAGTAAATTCATAGGATTCTATGCTTTTAGGATCTTATGATTCTGGGCTTCTGACCCTCCAGGAAATATCCACTAGCTATCAACTGGCTTTCGTGCTTCCGTGCTTTTGGTCTTTCGGGCATTGTTCCGGCTACCTTGGGTCAAACTATCTCATAACACTTTTTTAATAAATTTTTTGGCTTTCGAGCTTCTGGTATTCCAGGCACTACAACGGTGAATTAAAATAAATTTTGTTACAAGAGGGCCATTTGTAGGTTTTAGCATATCACTAGAAATATCTCCCCAAAGACATTCCAATTATTCCATTTCCACATGACTCAGAGCTAAACACCTAAGGAATAATCTCCTCCAAAGTCTTGGATTCCCAACCATCATAGTCATATTTTTATGGCTTCTCCACTAAGGCTTCTACTATGATTATTCTCTATAGGATACAAAAATAACCATGGGAATTCCCGAGATTTTCACATCAAAACCAACTCAGTGACATCATTGTCAACATACTGAATGCCACTAGCCATTCAGACAAAGACAACTATGGAACAATCTCCCCCTTTGGAATTGATTCAAACATACCAATCTCCCTCTGAAATGAGGCATGGCTTTCTCTATCTTTGTTCTTCCCATATGGAATTGATAAACCTCTCCCCCTTTGCGATCAATGGAAAAGAATGCTCTTGAAATATCCCCCTGAAATACTGCAATGTACTCTTCAATTGATCCGATAAGTTGAGTAGCTACAAACACTTATTGTAACTGAGCCATTTGGATGGGGGAGTCACAAATCCTATCTTCTGTCAGAGATACAAAAAGGGTTATCTTATTAGTGGCTTAGTGAAAATTTCTGCAAGTTTCTCTTTAGTGGCCACATGTTCAAGTCAAGCAACATTAGCAACAAATTGTTCTCTCAAGAAATGAAACTTGATAGGAATGTGATTGGTATTTTAGTGCATGATATAATATTACAAATGATGATAGCACTAGTGTTGGCCCACACGATTGGAATTGGATCAATCAACTCTACCTTAATATCCTTCAAGGTATTCTTCGTCCAAAGAATTTGAGAGCAACAAGTGGCAGTGGAAATATACTCTGATTTTGGTGTTGATAGAGAGATAGACTATTGTTTCTTGTTGACCCAAGATACTAATCAATCTCCTGAAAAGACAGTTTCACCAGAGGTGCTCTTCCTATCATTAATATTGTCTACCCAATAATATTATGTATAGACCTTTAATTCAAACTCTCTAATCCTAGCATACCACAACCCATAGTATATTATGCCTTGCAAGTATTTGAAAATCCTTTTTAAAAAACTGACATGGCTTTCACGGGGGTGGGATTGAAATATGGACACCAAACATATGGCTTACATGATGTATATGCTAGATGATGTGAGGTAAAGCAAGCTTCTAATCATCAATCTGTAGACTTTCTGATTTATAGGAGGTGTCTCATCTACTTTACATAACTTACAACCAATAAACATACAGGTGTTAACCAACTTGCATTCTTCCAATCCAAATTTATTCAGTCTTTCTTGCAAGTATTTGGATTAAGAGATGAAGAAGCCATCCTTTCATTGATACTGCTGTAGTCCTATGAAAAAGTATAGTTCTTCTATAATGAAAATCTCAAATTCTGTCTTCATACAATTTTCAAATTGATGTCCTAACCTCTCCAGACCGCTGCCAAATATTATGTCATCTAGAGACACTACCAAAATAAATAAGTGATCAAGTGATAATATTCAGACTTTATATATATGTGTGTGTGTGTGTGTGTGTGTGTGTGTGTGTGTGTGTGTGTTTGTGTTTGTGTGTGTGTGTGTGTGTGTGTATGTATGTATCTGTGTGTGTGTGTTTGTGTCTATCTATAGTGCCCCTCTTAAATCCTTGTTACTGAAGGTATTTATCCAATCTAGCATACCATGCTCTAGGGGTCTATTTGAGCCCATATAAGGCCCTTTTCACCTTGCAGACAAACTCTTCTTTTTATGTGAGGATGAACCCTTCTCGTTGATTGATATATTATCTCCATTGAGAAAAGTTGGCTTCACATCCATCTAATACACCTCCATTATGTTGTGGAGTTCTACACTAAATGGCCTTATGTCTTAAATTATTACATTTTAAACATTCAATATCATCCATTTTTTTTTCTGAGTAATGCTAAATCTATTAATATGTAACATATAAGTACAAAACTGCCACTACCTCAGCTGAAAGAGCCTGAGCGTAGGGATTGACTGCTATGAAAAACAAGAGTTTGGACTACCCATAGAGGGGAAACCAGTCCCTGAATATTAAGAGTTTCTGCCCTCATAGGGGAAACTGGCCCTTCAAACATGTAGTTTATAAAAAATACAGATAATAAGACTAACCACTCTGCAAGCAGAGGGTGAATAAAAAGAAAAGCCAAAATTAACCTAGAAACATTGTGCATAAGAAACAAAAACCTCTGAGGGACTTTCGGACTACTGATCATTGGTTGGAGAAGGTGGTTCCTCCACAATTCTGCATCTCTACTCATTACTGCTTCAGCCTTCATCAGTTGAGGGAAGCGATTTGTCTTTGTCCTCACCTTCCTTAGTCTGATCCTGCATTGAAACGTCGCAGGCAATGTTCAACTGAGCCAAGGAGACCTTGGCGTTTTCGGCAGAAGCAGGGTCAGGAGCAGCACTGGGGCCATGGAATGTGACAGAGGGACCAGGGATAGCAGCCAAAGGGGGAGAAGGATGAGCAGACTCTTCACGAATGGTGACCGTGACATATGCCATGAGAACCGGCCTTTCAAAAGAACAATCAAATCTGAACTCCGCTCGTTTGGAAGTTTGGCGCAGGGTTGTGGAGGAAAGCGGAGGGGGAGCAGGAGGAGCATCGGAGTGGTCGGCTTGAGGCATAGAGGAGAGCACATGAGGAGGTAGAGAACACAGAATTGGATGAGAAAATTCAGTGGAGCGAAGTTGACGTCTCTGACTCCTAGTTTTTGGAATGTGGTCGCAGAGGAAATCCTCAGAGGAGGAGTCCGAACTAGGAGAGGAACGAGATTGAATGACATGGCCACGACTAGAACCATGATGAAATCGCATGTGATGGCGCAATCTAGGCATGGCGAAAGGGAGAGGCTGATGGAAAGGGTAGAGGAGAAGCGACGATGGGGGGCTGGAAGAAACAAACAAAGAATTCGAACAACAGAACTTACTATGCGTGAAATGAAACTAAGGAACAGTCTCCAAGAAGCAAAGAAGCTCACATCGCCTACCAGTCTGCGTTCAAGCGCTAGGCTCAGCGTAGGCAGGCGGACAAGAACTTCGGCGTTGAGAAATGGTGGTGCAGACAGAGCAATCGCCATACAAGAGATCGAAATCCATATCAGAAGCCGAAGTGAACTAGGTGAAATGCACTGAGCATCGATGGTTCCAGATGACTGCGTTAATGGCTCGCGGGGTGGCATATTGAATGCCCTCGTTAATGTGCTTATGGGAGGCCAGATGGAATACCAACTTGTGCTCTAATACCAATTGTTGGAATAAGAAATTACTAGGAGAGGTGGGGGGGGGTGAATTAGTAATTAGTGATATTTTAACAATTTTAATCTCAAAACATCATTTCTTCTACTCTTCATCAATTATTTATCTGAAAATGCTTTAATACAAAACATTTAAAAAAAAAAAAATCATTCACATGAACACACAATCCATCAATACAACAACGTACACATATTAACACCAATATTTTTAAATGGAAACCCAAAGGGATAAAAGCACCAGTTTGTTTGTTATTATGACTTAAATTAAGCAGCTACTTAATCACATCAATTTGTTTGTGAGAAACCACTCACAGGAGGCCTCAACCCCCTTAAGATACAAAACCACCACTTTCCAAGAGGCACCAACCTCTTATGAATGTAGGCCACTACCTTCTCTACCTATTGTTCTACTTTTCATACAATTTTCAGACTGAAAGAAGATTTCAATACTAATTTTCAGAATGTAAACCTGATGAGTTGCTCCACCAACTCTTTTTCTTCTGCTCTACAGTCCCTCTCTGCTTTAGCACACTTCTATAATTAAGGTGCCCTAATCTCGAACCTTTTTCATGTAGTATGACAATTATCTCTCAGCTCTAAAATCCCTACTTCATATCGAGTCACACACAAATATTTTCTCTCTTCCCACAACTCTACAGACATCAACTCACCACAATGTTGCATCCCCCACTTTTCTCAACTGCAATCCTTTGTTTTTTTTCACTGCAACAAAATGATCAATGCATTCCCTCTTAGCCATCACTCTACCATCCACAGTTCCTGAAAGTGTACTCCACATGGCTACCAATGCTGTGTAGGACAAGTCTACCTATTTAATCTCTAAGAATGGTATTTTTTCACTCAATATTTCAACTACATTGAACATGAGGATGTGCACCTAATCATTTCTCCACGCTAGGAATTAATTCCTCATTTAATGCAAGTTAAATAATAGGTTCCTTGTTTTGGATCAAGACAGGCTCCATTAACCTCTTGCACAATATTGGTCGTTTCCATCTCCAGGAAGAACTATTATGCGACTACCATTAATCAAATTAAATCAAGGCTACTAAGAGAATTCTCAGCTACTGACTCATCCATGCTTTTAACTCCATAGCCTAGGCTGAAAATGCTGTGTAAATAGGCTGGAGTATGGCCCTTGGTCAAAAAATACAAAAAAATATGGCTTTAAGTGTTCACGATGTCCTACTTTTATACATATGCTAACTTAGTGGCTTAGATTCCTTGGTTCCTGTAACATTTTCTTAAATATCATTTCTTAAGAATTACAGACTCATGGGCTACTGGCTTGCCCTACCTGACCTGAACACCATTCCTTTTGCGTATTTACCTATTTGTCTCCCTAAGACGAAGTGTTGTAACCTTCGACTTAGACATCTAGGTTTTAACCTTTTTACGGCTTTTAGGGACTAAATTCCCTTTAAAAATTTTTCGCTCCCTTGGTTATTTGTTATATGTTTCTTCATTCCAGCGCTATGCCTGTAGCCATCAAACCCTGCATAAAACAAAAACTCACTACTTAGAAATTAACTAGGCCCACTCATATACATATGTCTTTACCGATATGGATCTCGAATACCCACATGCCCATAACTTCTTATAATATTGCTCCTTAAGATCTTACAGGATTGCAGGGCTCTGGGCTTGGCCCACCTTAAACACTTTTCTCTACCCTGAGCCTAATTTATACCAATTTTCTTCATGTAATTAGAACTAACACATGTTGGTCCCAGTTGTTCCTAGTTCCTAATTCAAAGACCTTCCGGGAAATTTTGGTTTCGTGTCACATAAAAGATTACCATCGGTTGTCATCTTGTTGGTGATGGATTTATCCTGGCTCCCTAGCTCTTTTGATACTCATGTCACTTACTAATAAATGATTAGGCTTTCAGGCTCCCAGGCTTCTGGGCTTTTGACCATCCAGGCAATCTCCATGAGTTCTCAACTGGATTCTGGGATTTAAGACCTTGTTCCCCCTACCCCAAGTCAGGGGTATCTTGTAACACATTTTTAATAAAGTTACAGGCTTCTAAGATTCCAAGAAATACAACTACAACTTGAAATAAATTTTCATTGAAGAGGTCCATTTTCAAGATTCAACATACCATTCGAAATATCTCTCCAAGCACTTTCCAACTATCCCACTTCCACAAGAATTTTAGCTAAACATATAAGGAATAACTTCATCCAAAGTATGGGATTCCCAACCATCATTGTAATTTTTTATGGCTTCTCCACTGAGCCGGGTACTATGATGATTCTCTACAGGAGAAAACAACAACAATGGGACTTCCCCTAAGATGCACACCAAAACTGACCTGGTGACATCAATGGCAACATACTGAGTGCCACTACCCATTTGGAAAAAGCTAATTTCCAAGCATCACCATCAAATAACGACCCTTCAACTACCGTTAGGCATTTTCCCATGAATTATAAAAAAAAATTAATGTGACATTTTGAGAAAACCATGAACCTAAGGGGCCTATGTGACTACTATAGGAAACCACATAGTCTTATAGTAGCTTACGTAAACCATAAATTATCGAAGTTGTAGCACCATTCCAAGAATTATTAAGACTACAACACTTCTGGAGGCACAAAATACATACTTGAGAAGCTACATGGTTCCCTATAGGATTCCATATGACTTGTAATCATCAAGAATAAATAACACTAGATCAACTACAAAAAAAATATTTTTCCATCCTAAACCATAGATTTTTCCATTAGTAAAGTAGGCTACAAAACATTTATAGGAGGTAATTAAGGGACTACTGAAGCTTATAGATTACATTACCAACCACTTTAGGACCCTTAGGATAAATTCCAATAGTCACATCAACATTCTAGCCAATACATCTAGGTTCTAATAATCACATTAACAAATCCAACATCATATACAAAAGCACACCCAGGGTAAGTCTCATGTATGAAATCCTTTAAACCTTTTACTATGAACTTATTTTAGCTTAAACAATGTTGAAAGTGTATGAAGGAAAAAAAAATTGTAGCTAGACTTAGTAGTAGAGAAACCTTGGCCTTATCTAGCAGTTAACTTCACTTTTCCACCAAGATACTCACACATGCGGGATAGGAACAAGAAAAAAGTGATAAATACTTGAGAAGGTGGGTTGTTTTCATTTAGTCATGATATAGGACAAGGAGTGTGAAGGGGTAGGTGGGGGCTACCTCAATTAACTCAAATCACTTTGAGTTTATTTTGCATGCAATATTTAAAAACAAATTATAATAATATAAAGAATATAAAACCCCTACAGTACCATGGGATTAAAGTACAGCTCCAGGCACTACCATAGAAATATAAAGGAACTACTATAGGGTACATATTGATTACTACATGATCCTATAGGTTGCTACAAGATATAGACATATTTCTAGAGAATCCTACAAGTTGTTGTAGGAGAGAGACAAATTGCTACAAGAAGACAATTTTTTCCTATAATGACCACTAAAGCCCCAAATGCATTGAAAAGAAAGGGTATCTTCAAAGGAAATTTAAGTTAAAAATGATTTCCACTTACATTTGAAAAATTTGTTCAAAATAATCAGTTATCAAAGGGAATATTTTCAACATTATACAATCTGAATTCAAACAATGCAATAATTGGGTGGTTTGATTTTTCTTTTTAGTGTGACAAATGGTGAAAATTTGATTGAAAAAATTGGTTAACCATATTATCCTTTATTCTCTGATTTGAATTTGATTGTTATTTATCGCTGTGCTAATATTTCAGATTTATAATAAAAGTGCTTATTTTTGCTTCTTGTAAAAGGGTTTATGGAAGTTCTTATGATTAATAAACAAGTAAACTTGTGGAGATTAAGTTGATTTCATGAACATAAAATCATGGAAACTAAATGTTGAACAACAACATATAAACAAACAACAAAACATGAAAACTGAAGCAATAACACATTATTTTGATGAAGGAGTTCACCCCTCTTGGGCTACATCTCCTTGTTCCAACTTCCATGGCATGGGCCTTTGTATTAGCTTCCATTTTGAACAAATGTTGTTTACAGTCTCCTGTTGCCTCTGCAACCTGCTCCAATGGCTCCAAAACATCAAAATCTACCAAAAATGACTCTTCTTGAGCCAAAATGGGTCGCAAATTGGCTCAATTATGGCAAACAACATTTTTCTTACTATTTCTCCTCTAAATCTAGAAAAAATCCAGCTAACCCTGCTAAATTTAGAAATTACGCCTAAAAAGGTGCCTCCACCAAGTTCACCGCCAGTTTAATAGCGGATTAACCAACAGTTAATGACAACTTATTTTGATAAGCGCGTCATTAACTCTGCGTTATCCATTGGTGTTATGGGCAAAATATATTAGTGTTAAACTGAGATTAACTTTTATTAAAACGTGTTTAGTACTAATACAATGCCGCTAGTTCGTTAGTGCTTGTGCCACAGTCATCTGATGAAGACACATGGGAGGGAGCTGGCCTCCTTCGGACCCCCGTCGTTGGTGTGGATAAACTTTAAATAGCAGTGGGGTTCTTAATGGTTAAGAACCATTGTGGGAGCATGACGGTTAGGTGTAGGCATAGCACGAGGGTGGTTGTGGGTTCAACCCCGTCCCCCACACCATATTTTTGATACACCATAGAATAAACAAAACCAAAGTTTAAAACTTTGGTTATATACATATATCCGCTCCATATCATGTCTCCGCCATATACAACTATCTTGTCTGCCATGTTCGAGCCTGTCTGCTATACGTAGTTGCTCCACTATTTTATATATATTCCAAGGTTAGCATAGGTTATAACATATGTTTCCTAATATAATTCTGCCATAGTAGAGTCTAAAGTTTATACCTTAGGTCCAAAAAAATACATGCAACCCATAAATATGTATGTCCGCCAATCAATCTGATAGTTGAACCTTATGTTAGTCAGAATCGAGAAATATGGTAATATAAATGAATTAGAAATTATCCAAGGTTGGATGGGCCCACACCAGAGGGGGGCACATGGTGGCCCTAGATGCACCATGTGTCCATCTCTAGTTGGACTACTCCAACCTAAAAAAAATTCTCATTCAACTTAGAAATAGATGTAAAAAAATTTCACTTCCAATGTTCACTGGCGAATCTGACTGTGACACTTGTCATAGTGTCATTAGGCTAAAATTGGAGAATATTCCCTAAATATATATGGAGTCTGAATGGAATGCCATGTCATCAGTATGTCACTGTTCTACTCATTTTTTACCTATTTGGGAAATCAGATAGGAGGTCATAACTTCTTCATTCAGAGTCGGATTTTGACGAAAACGAATTGCGTCAGAATCCTGGCAACGAGATATACACGATCGTTCCGGTTTGGAAAATTTATGAGAAATTTCATTTTTAAGCTAAATACCGAGCCTTTGATCACTCTCTTTGAAAAAATTATGCATCTTTCCTCTGATAAAAAATTCCTTGCTACATAGGAAATCCTTAAAATCATGTAGCATTAGAGATGCAAACAAATTTAGAATAGGTAGAGATAGAGGAGAGAGAAAAGAAAAATAAAAGGAAGAAACAAAAGCAGAAAAAGGAAGAAACGAAGGAAGAGAAAAAAAACATTAATAAAGGAAAAAATAGGGGAAGAATAAATAGATTTATTAAAACCAAAAATAGAGACAGAGTTGGTTGAGCTTCATCTAGTAAAATCAAAGGTTCAAACCTGTTTTGTTGTTGGGACTATAAGAACATCAAAGCCATGAAGAAGAAATAAGTGAATGGAAATATATAGCAAGGGTAACCACATCAAGAAGAACATGGGATGTAGATAAACCAAAAGGGAAATGAATGAATAAAAGAAGAGAAAATAAGATAAGTAGGTTGCTCACAGGGTGAACAATATTTTTTAGCAGGGGGGTAATATGGATCCCCAAATTAGGTGCAGAATATGGGCCATCCAATATTTCTTCGGCACATAAAGGCTATATTAAATTTGTCCTCCTACACTTAATAATATTTTCTTATCTTTAATAAGTTCTTAGGAAGGTTTGCATATAATTTCTTATTATGTGCCTAATGTTACTTATTTTGCATAATTTTGAGATAATATTGAGTAAATTTCAAAGATCCGTAGAATGAAAGAATTTAGGGACTTGCTCCCAACCACGAGATGCTACAAGATGGAACAATAATGAATTAGATATTATGAAATTATTAAATAGGTTCTGGAGCTCCATTTATTGAGAAAATATATGGATGTGTTTCATGCTACATGAGAAGCCAGAACTCAGTATTTAATGAAGATTCCTACTGTTGGGAACCATATCCAACTTTTAAGGTATTTTGGAGGGGAAAACTGCTTCCTTTCAAGGAGGATTCTTCCCCATAAAAATTTTGAAGTACCGGTTTGAA
Source organism: Pinus albicaulis (assembly GCA_034641835.2). Taxonomy (NCBI): domain Eukaryota; kingdom Viridiplantae; phylum Streptophyta; class Pinopsida; order Pinales; family Pinaceae; genus Pinus; species Pinus albicaulis. The sequence goes on from CM076570.1 coordinate 1,064,442,403, forward strand.
TTAGCCACTAGGGGCATGGATTTTTCAGTCTTCTTGTGAAGAAAACTTGTTATTTATCATTTCTAGTTTTATTTACAGCAAGGATGTACTTGAATTTATTCTAATAATGAAGTTTGGTTTCATTTTTAACTTCTAAGGCTTGCATTCTTTCATAGTTTTTTGAGTATCCTTTGGATTTCCCATCATAGGAGTCTTAGACCCTAACTGCACAATTTACTTATCTTATTTGCATTTCGTGTTCACTTGCTTCTCTTATTCATGCATTTCCTATTTATGCACTTAGTATTCATGCTTCATTTGTTGTAGGGTAGATTGGTTAAATTATTGAAGTGTTTTTGTGGGTCCTTTATCTAGTTACAATTATGATGAATCCTTAGAACATATCCACAAATTCATATTCATCATTAAGCTACTTGGATTGGTTTACTAGTTCACAGTTCTCAAATTTCTTTTTTTAGTCATAAATTTCTGATGAATTTTAGCATGTGTTAATGGGTTTATTTAAACTTTATTCCACTTATATTGATGTCTAAAAATATTCAACTTAATAAAAAAAATTACCCCATATAATTTTCACTTGATTATATTAGGCATTTGGGTACTTAGATCAAGTTACTAGTTCACTATTTTGAAATTTCTTGTTTTTAATAGTAAATTTTTGTTGAATTTTACCACATGCTAATGAATCTCTTTTGAGTTGATTCCAATTGGATTGAAGCCAAAAAACATGAATTAAAAAAAATATTTTCTTCGTAACATTTTCATTTTATTACCTTGGTAATTTGGCATTTTAACTCGAGAAATAGACTTGTTAGAAGTTCCCTGTAGCAATCCTGTAGCAACAAGGAGTTTTCTATAGTAGTATATTTTCAAGTTCTTCCCTTTCCCATATTCACTCCAAATTCATGGTAAAAATATAGTTATTTCTTATAATAGCACATGAATTCTCTGATACCACTTTGGTTCAGTCAAGACTTGGTTAGGCCACCATTTAACTTCTACATTGCTTGCTTCTTGAATGTTGATTTATGCAACTAGTCTAGATTTCCTTTCCCACAATTTACATTAAGAAAAGTATGATTTATTTTCTGCAAGATTAATCTAGGGATTTCCTTTCCTGCAAAATAGAATATATTTCCTTGATTTTCATTTCCTTTCCAACAATATAGATTAGATTTTCTTTGTTGTTATTAGCTTGTGTGTGCTTTCCTTTCTATCATTTAATTTCTAAAAAATGTAGAATGGGTTTGCTTATTTATATTTACCTTATCAAAATTAGTACTGACATTTTACCTATATATATATATATATATATATATTCATTTAAATGTGTTTCACATGACTCAAAGGGAGTTATACTAGGATGAGGAAGGTGATTTTTGTAAATATAGTGATGGGCCCTCTTAAGTTTGTATGAACCATAAGTTGATAATTAAAGTTGGTAGCTTTGGGAGTTGTAACATTATTGTTGCAAAATTAGCAATCATCATAGTGATTGTGCTAGGTAGAAACACATATTGACTACAAGACAAATTGTAAATCATCATATTTGGGAAAAATTAATACTCTCCTGAGAAAGGAAAAATACTTTGTACAATGCGGAAGTGATTTAGTGAAATAGTTTTCTCCTGATGACCACTATCATATGTGTGCTTTTGAATTATTTTGACATTTGTAATAGAAACAACAACATTTGCAATATGTTTTTCCTCATGTTGTTCAATAGATTATGTTGATAGAAGCAATTTTATTATCATTTCAACATTCATATTTTTCAAATATGCATGGAGTATTAGTTTTGTCTTATTTGATTTGTCAAAAATAAAATCAATATGCAACTAAAAAAATGCCATATAAATGATTCCAATTATGTTGTTACTAATATCTTCAACCAATAATAGCATATAATTGATATTTTTTTCTTGGTCATGAGCATTTACTTGAAATTAATTCAAGAAAAAGAAATAAATGTGATGACACAGTTACCTAAAATTGGACACAACTACCTTTCTTTCTCTTTTTCTTTCCTGTTTTTTTGCGTCTTTTGTTGTGTCTCTTGCGATATCTGATTCTTTATTTATGATCATTACTGTATTTACTTTTTTTTCCATGTCTATTGTCACATCATTGAAAATATCTTTATTTGAGACCAACTTAGAATATGCTATTTCTTTTCCTATTCACAAATTCTACACTCAAATCACTAGTTTAAAGGACATTATGATTGATAATAAGTAAGAATTGGCTTATGGAGACAAAACTATATACCATAAAGCCATTTCTAATGTATATTATAATACCACGTTCATAGTTAGCATATAGAATTTGATTTCTATGCATATAGGCAAAATACTAAATAGATTTTAGTATCAACAAACTCTAATTTATAGTTCCTTGTTACATATATTAAACAAAATAATTAACAAATGTACAAATGCAAAAATGTTTTTATAGAAATATTGAAAGTACCTTTTTTCTTTTATTTATTATCTTATATCCAAATCTCTACGTGTTACATGTTTGATGAAGATTGGAAAAGTGTCTTTTTTAGTTAGAGTACATAAAAAATATAGAAAAAAAAAAAAAAAAGTTATATAATGTAGTAATAAAATGACAATAAATAGAATAGAAACACACCTCTTAGAAAATTTATCACTATCTTTAATTGTATATATTTAACTTGCGTTCATCTTCCCCATGGTATATTCATTAGGGGAGTAATACCATACCACATGCATTCATATTCAAGGATATATATTGGGGATAAAATGACATAATATATTGAGCATATAATAGGGGGTAAATGGATTTTATATTCGCATGTATAAAAAATGAAGTTCAAAGTTAATGAAAAAATATAAATGGGCATAAAAATGTTAAATAAAAAATGGATACCTATAATGTATACTGAAAGTAGGGGTTTTTTAATTGAGAAGGTGTATTTGGTTCTATTTCTGCTACTACAACACCCTCCAAAATTTCAATACATTCTAAGTTTGGAGCCTAGTTCGTGGTTGTATTAAGTGTTCCCTTGGTTGTCAAGTGTTGTTTTGTTTTTCATATGTCTTAAGTGTTCTTGAGTGTTCTCAAGTGTCATCACATTGACTAGAACATCTCTATATATGCATCTTATGGTCGTAACACCTTTTTTGTTGTAAAACAACACTTTTGTGTTGCAATCACACACACTTCATTGTTAGTAATTGGGGAATGTGCATAAAGTGGCGTTTTTATGTATATTCATTTTTTATTAAGCTTGTATAAGTTTTCTCAGTGATTTAGTATGTGTCACACATGGTTTTATGTCTAGAAATCATCTTGCTAACCCGTTGACTAATTATCACGACTTAGATAAATTGTGGTTGCAAAACGAGCTCATTAAGGCTAAGAGCTCATAAACGCACTTCGAAGCCTTGATTGGAGACATTTTTTTGTTCGAAAGTGCTCCCTGCACTTTCCTTGAGAGTTGGGCACACTCCCAAAGCATGAATCCCCTTCCTTGCTTCAAACTGTGCCCATACAAAACCAAGCCTTCCTTTGAGCGCACTCCTTCGACCTGAAGAAATGTTCCCTCCTTGGGAGCAATCAATCGACTTGAAAGAAAGGGCCTTCCTTGGGAGAAATCCTTCAACCCAAAGGAATGCACCCTCCTTGAGCACATGAGAGCACATTTAAGGCCTTAAGCTCCACTCTTCAGCCTTCCACAATGCACCAAGTTCCATATTGACCCTTTGAGCACATGAGTGCACTTCGAAGGCATGAAGCATTATCCGTCAGCCTCCGAACTTGCTTCATGCACCCTCTTTGGTCTCTTGAGTGTATGAGCACACTTCGAAGGTGTGAAGCATAATCCTTAAGCCTGCAGACTCGTGTCATGTGCTGTATTTGGTCTCTTGATCATATGAGCACACTTTTAGGGCATGAAGCTTCATTCTCCAGCCTCTGGACTTGTGCCATGCACCCTCATTGCTTTCATTTAAGTGCACTCCTTTGACCCAAAGAGATGTTCCCTCCTTGAGAGCACTCCTTTGACCTGAAGAGATGTTCCCTCTTTTAGAGCACTTCTTTTGACTCGAAGATATGCACCCTCCTTGAGAGCACTCCTTTGACCCAAAGAGGTGCGACCTACTTGATGCCACTCCTTTGACTCGAAGGAATGCACCCTCTTTCTCTCCCTTGATTGCACATTCAACTTGGGAATCCTGAAGCTTTCCCCTTCATCCTTCATATTTGTGCCATGCACCTTACCTTGACAATCTCCCTCTCTTGAGCACATGAGCGCATGCCAAAGCCACAAAGCCTTTCTCCTTTATCCCTTCAACCTTTCAAAGTGTGCCCATATGCCTAGAAGCACCTTTTACAATTTTTAGCACAATGAAAAGGCATAAATAGAAAATATGGATAAAATATAAAATATGGACCCAATGGCAAGTGCACACAAGGAAGATCGAGCGTAGAGGATAAAGAAAGCAAGCATGAAAAGAACTAAGAAAACACTCGAAATTTTGATGATCAAAGCACCCCGAAGACTCCAATATTCAATACCCTTTAGAGGGTGAAACCACCATAATTATAATATAACCAAAGAGAAAAGACAGAGTGGCGGTCATTTCACCACTATAGAATGTCCATATCATCAATCTATATGAGTTCGAGTCATCAAATATAGTGACATGTCAAGTCTCATCAATCTGGACATCATGATGTAGTTTTTTAATCATCATAAAATACAAATAAGTGGAAGTCCAAGAGTCATATGTTGAACATGAAGCATCACATAGTCATATATGGACAAATATTGTACAATAATCCAAAAATAATTTAGTATTTCAAGAATAGTTTAGAATTCCAAAGGACGCACTAGGAGTCCAAGAGTCATAGGGATAATCTAAGATTCATGAGAATATGAAAGGTCATTCCTCTTGTTATAAAAGAATCCTCATAAATCAAGAAAAATTCTTTTGGAGGCTTAGGATTTGGAGAGATAGTCTTGGTTTCTGTACTAGGAATATGAGAGAAAATTATTCTTTGGAGAAGAAAGATGCGACTTAATTTTCCACTAATTGAGCTAGTGTCTCATCATTGTAACCGTGCACTTGGATCTTTCACCTAATCGAAGTATATGAGTTGGCACATTTTCATTCATGCATCACATTTTTTTTGGTACTATTCTAGGGATGTTTACGGTATATGTTTTGTTCATATGTAACGGATAAATTGAACTATTTCTATGGCTTTGATACTAATCTTGTTAAATGTGTGTTGTGTTCACTTTAACATCATTATGTGAACTATTTTACTAAAGAATATTTGTATGTTCTCGTATGTCTCTCTTAGGTTAGTACTATTACTTTCCTTCTAGAGGCTCACATTTTTCTCTCCCCTCATTAAAGTCTCCTTATACACTATGCAATCGGTGTTTCACAATGTCAAATTACTTTCTTATCCAAGGTTTATGTATATAGTCTCTTATCTTATCCATTGAAACTGAGACGAACATTTATGTTATTGCAGTCGGGTCGATACTCCGGATGGGGTTCCTACTCTAAACGATGTGTGGTATAATTGGGACTTCACACTGGGGAGACCCCCTGTATGTTGGTAGTATCCAACACCATCAACAATCTGGCACTAGAAGGAGGGCTAGGTGACAAGTTCTGCCCATTGCGTATGTTTTGAATCTCTTATATTTAATGGCTTATCTTCAAATCATACTCCTGGGGTGTTTCTCTAGTTTATGTCTCCCTGGTCAAATTTTAATCCATGATGAGCCTCTTGATGATGTGTCTCAATTGAAATTTTATGGTGGGGATGGAACATCCATAGTCAAGCACATTTCTGATTTTCTTAAATTCTGTGAATATTATGAAATTGATGATAAAAATATTTCCTGTTTCCTTTTCTTACTCACTCTTGAAGGTCATGTTAATCGATGGTGTCATACCTTACCACCTTCTTCCATCCATTTACTTAATCAATTTCTCAAGGAGATTCATCATATTTTGATAGGTATGGTTATCGATATGTTTTTAACATAATCAATCAAATTATAATGAATCAATTGGGGATTTTTCTAATGTATTCCTTGACTTATGTTATGAGTTTCCTGGATAAAAATTGGATTGGTATTTCATTAAATAAAATTTTGAGTGTTTGGTTCATATCTCTTTGCATGGTGAATCTAAACCCCCAGATGTTCCTATTTCCCCAAATTTTGTAAACTGTGAAACACATTTAATCTCATAGGAGGAACCTACTATTCATTTTGTTTCTTTTCCTCCTCATTTTCTACTACCAATTTGGGTGCCTCCTTGTGATAATGTTGAAGTTGGGAAATATAGAAATCAAATTCCTAATCCATATCCTCAACCTTCTTCTACTTTTCATGATCATTAGAGAAATTTTGAGGTCTAAAATGGGCCTCCTAAGAAAAACGTACAATTGAAATAAAATTTATAAGAAACAATAGGATTCAATATGGTGATGTCAACCATGGGAGATGATTCACCATTTTTGGAGAAAAAAAGTAAAAATATTAAAAAATAATAAAATAATAAAACTATTTTTCAACTTGTATTTTCAACTTATCTCCCTAAGGTTTTACTCAAATTTTGATTGGGAGTACTCTTTAGATGCAAAATTTAATTCTTCATCCAAGGATTACACATGTTTCATAATTTTGATGGACTCTGCTACACGAAAAATGAGAAATACATGAAAAATGTGATTGCAATCACGTTTTTCATGTATCAGGGTCCATCTAAAATATGCAACATGAGTACTAATTTGATGATGAATCAAATTTTGCATCCAACGAGTGGCCCCGCTCGAAATTTGAGTAAACCCATAGGGAGATAAGTTGAAAATACGTGTTGAAAAAGTAGTTTTTGCTTTTTTTCCCTCTAAAAATTGATGATGCAATCTAATCTTATTTTATTATTTCCACTATTATTTTATAATTTCCTTAGGAGGCCCATTTTATACCTCAAAATTCCCCTAATGTCAGATCTAATGAAGGAAACCCCATAATGGTTCATGAAAAATATGGTGGATACTAATATTTTCATTCCCAAAGATGATCTCATCACTCATAACTCGAGTCTTGAAATTGGTTTGAATCCCTGTCATCCTCTATCATATATTTTTCATGATCCCTTTCCCCTTGATCCACTTGATCAACCTCTCCCAAATCCAAAGAGTGATTAGGTGCAAGGTATTCAGTCTTCACAGGTAGATGAGTAGGAAGGCGAGGATTCCTTTGATATTTATTCTATTTTTTAAAATCGTCTGGGTCAATATTGTGTTCTTCCATACTTGTTTATTTTGAATCTAAGAATCTCAGTAATGAATCAAATGAACTTGACTTTCTCAACCAATCTAAAATCATGGATAACCATCATTATAATTATTCTAATTCTATTACTACATGTAATCATGGTTTCCCAAGTACACTGAATGTTCTTTAAGTTTCTCAAGGATATTTTGTTTTGAAATATTGAGATCTCGAGTCTGATTCATTTCAAGAATATGTCTTTATTGAAACTTCCTTCTCTCTTAACTATCCCTTGCGTTCTACTTTTTGTAATGCATTAAATTGTGAACAATATACTCCATGTTATTCATGTTCATCATCTAATGAGTTGGATTTTGAATTGACACAAGGCAGTGAGGTCATCCCTTATGAAGAAGAAGGTAAGAAGCTGATCAAGTATCCATTCCATTCCTTATTGTTTCCAGTTTTTCTTGAATAAAATTTTTCTATCGAGGTTACTCGTGAGATTTTTCTGATTTATCTATTTTTAGAGTGAAATTCTAAGAATATTTTGACTTGCATAACATTTTTGTCAAAAATGTAAATGCTAATCAAATCAATGTGTGGATGGATTCCATTCGGATAATAGTGATCTTGTTAAAACTATTGATGGTAGTTGTCCATACACCATGCGTGATATTATTCAATCTTTAAAATGCAATTCTATAATTATTGAAAATTCTAGAACTTGTCAAAAAGTGAAGGAACTTCAACTTCCATTGATTGTTATGTCATGTCCTTACTATATTAGTAAGATCCCTGAACCAAATCAAATTTCGATATTCTGGCATAATTATTTCCTTTGCATGGTTTCACTCGATGTAAATCCCTTATTGAAAGATGTTTGTTATTTTTAATATGGCTCTTGCAACTTTCAAGATCTTGTTTCTAGTTGGATTGAAGATTCTGTTTTAGTTAGCTCATATTCATGCAAAACTCTTATATCAAACTCAAGTTTGGAATGTATACCTTTCATGGATGAAAAAATTTGTGAATTTAATCATTCTAAAGATTATCTTTGGTTGAAGGATGCATACCTATCACATTCTTTTGAAAGTAATCATCTACTCACATTTTTTGTGAATATTTTGATACTGATTATTTCCTTAATGGAACGAAATATCCTCTTCAATGTCAGTGAATGCTTGTGTTATTCTCTAAACCAAGTTCCTCTTTTTCATCCACTACATCTTGAATCACTTCATGTGATTTCCATCTTGGTATTCCTATTTAATGATAATGATGTTAGTCTGGGTTGTAGCTAGTCACAAGTAGATGGTTTGTTATGTTTAGCATATGAGGAAGATGATTATGTCATTAAAAGAATTTGTAAAGCTACTAAAACTTATCTATATTTGTTGTTTACTAATTGAGAATCTTGTGCCTTAGTAAACTCATTTTATCATGGTTCTTATTTTAACATCTATCACTTAATTGATCATTTACCCATGATTGTATCTAATGATGGTCATCTTACATCCCTTGATATTTTACAGTTTAACATCTACATATTTAGAGACTTGTCAAGAATTTGAGGTACTTCAGCCTCCGTTGATGGTTATATTTAGCATATGAGAAAGATGATTATGTCATTCAAATAATTTGTAAATCAAATCAAACTTATCTATCTTTGTTGTCTAATAATTGATAATCTTGCGCCTTAATAAACCCATCTAATCACGGTTCTTGTTTTAACAAATCTCACCTAATTGATCATTTTACCATGACTACATCTAATGATGGTAATTTTACATCGCATGATATTTACAGTTTATCATCTCAATGTCTAGATGCTTTTCAATAACTTGAGGCACTTCATCCTCCGCTGATGGTTATGTTAGACCCTCACTACTTTGACAAGCTTTCTGGATATGATTAGATTCATTTTCCCTTGCAATATTCTCATCTTGATTCCACACTATTAATTAAAAATTATTTCCCCCGAAGATTTTAGAATTTCTAAGAGGATTGTTTTTAATTTCATGATGCGATCTGTAATCAATTAGAGGCATCTTGATTAGAAAGCCCATTTTCTATAAACAAGTTTCAATTTCTCTTATTGTTGGATAATCAAGACAATATAAGTGTAGTTGGTTTCAGAGAGAGTTGTGGAGTTTTGTATGATTTCTATTCTCATAAAAAAGGTAAGGTGGCATGTTATGAAACCAACTCACAAAATAGAAGAAAATTATTGTGACCATATGGGCATAACAATAAAAATAATGGGGCTACACTAACAATAAAAATAAGATGAGACACTAGTATTATAGGGACATAACATGGAAGGTTGGGTAAAGTCAGGTGGTAAGACACATCTTTATTTTTTAAGAAATAAATTCTATCTATTGTGAAAGGTATTAAATATTTTATCTTTTTTTATGCATATTATCATATATAGGCTTTAATTTCCTGTATCTTTATGAATGTACGTTGGGATACATTACTATGGCTTAATTGGAAATATCATTACACTTAGACCTGACCTTCTAGCTGGTTATGTTAGGAGTAGGCTTAGCTTCATTTAGTTTCCTTTTCATTACATCCAACTTCGTTCTTTCTCTCAATATAGTATTTGCATCTGTTTTATTTTTTTGTGATGTTTTGGCTTCAATCTCAATTTTATTTGTCTCTTATTTCTTCTTTTGGTTTTGTATGCATTTAATTTATGTTTTATTAATAAGACCTTGTGTGAAAAAGTGCATGGATAAAAAGTAACTTTCTCATGGAATAAAAGAGAAGTGTGATAACCACTACGCTTGGATTTTTGTTGTTTTCCTTCTTTGTGTGGGAAGATTCCATAGGTTGAGCTAAGTCTAGATGGAAAATATGATTCATATAAGAGGATAACCTTGAGGGAAACTATTATATATGATTCTATTCAAGTATCTAAACTGCTTGAATTGGTATAAATCTACTTGTGTGTTAACACTTGTCCAATCTATTAGAGAAGGGACAAGGGGAAAATATAAAGTAAGAAAACCAATGTCATAGGTATTAAAATAATTCTCTAAAGGGGAAACCTGCTCTGCTCTCAACAAGTCAGGATCCCTCTTCCACCCATTAAATATAATTTCTGATGCATAGTCCTATTAAAAAAATAAATAAAGGATGAAAAAAGAGAAAGGCTTCCTACGCAGGGAGGTGAATAAAGTGACTTCACTGGGGTACTGCCCAGGCTCGCTCAAAGAGAAGAAAAATTTGTTCTCATGAAGTGAATATGTTAGGGTACTATCCAGGCCTGCTAGCAGCAAAGCAACACCAAAGATGAAAAATAAATACTTTGAATATCATAAACTCACCATTCACATTACCCTTACCGATATTGAAATAATTGTGTTAGGGTGTATATTTTTGTGTGTGTTCAACCTAGTAGAGGAAAGAGAGATGATATGTATAAAACTAGGTTGAAAGGGTGAAATCATGGCCATCAATAATTCGCGAAAGTCTGAACCTTAACTAAAATATAATTCCTCGATAGAGAAGCCAAATTTCACCTAGTGTGTCGTCAAGTGTTGTCGCTGCTACAACACCCTCCAAAATTTCACTACATTCAAATTTTGGACCCTACTTCATGGTTGTATGAAGTTTGGTCATCAAGTGTCGCTTTTTTCTTCATATCTCTTAGTTTTTCGTGAGTGTTCCTAAGTGTCGTTGCATTGACTATAACATCTCTACATATGCATCTTATGGTCGTAACACCTTTATTGTTGTAAAACAACACTTTGGGGTCAAATTCGCACACACTTCATTGTTTGTACTTGGGGAATGTACACAAAGTGGCATTTTGATGCATATTCATTTTTGAACAAGATTTTCTAAGTTTTATCGATGAGTTAGTATGTTTCGCACATGGTTTTATGTCTAGATTCGTCTTTTGAACCCCTTGACTAATCGTATAGACTTGGAAAAAATTTGGTTGTAAAACGAGCTTCTTAAGGTTAAGAGCGTATGAGCGCACTCCAAAGCCTTGATGGGAGACCTTTCATTGTTCAAAATTTCACCCTACACCCTCCTTGAGAGTTGGGTGCACTAACAACGAAAGAATCCCCTTCGTTGTTTTGAACTATTCCCTTCAAAAACTAAGCCTTCCTTTAAGCGCACTCTAACCTGAAGGAATACATGCTCCTTGGGAGCACTCCTTCGACCCCGAGGAATTAACTCTCCTTCGGAGCACTCCTTCAATCCAAAGCAATGTTCCATCCTTAAGCACATGAGTCCACCTCGGAGGCCTTAAGATCCTCCCTTCAGCCTTCCACAATGTTCTGTGTGGCCTCTTGAACCTTTGAGAACAATATCATGGTTCGAAGGCATGATGCATCATAATTCAACCTTTGGACTTTAACCATGTGCCCTCTTTGTTGTATTGAGCACATGAGCCCACTTCGAAGGCATGAAGCATCATCCTTTAGCATTAAAACTTGTGCCATGCACCCTCTTTGATATCTTGAGCTCATGAATACACTTCTAAGGTAGGAAGCTTAATCTTTCAGCCTTTAGACTTGTGCCATGCACCCTCATTAGTTTACTTTGAGCACACTCCATTGAATGGAAGAGGTGTGCCCTCCTTGAGAGAACTCGTTCAACCCAAATAGATTCACCCTATTTCATAGCACTCCTTTAACCCAAAGAGATATGCCATTCTTAAGAGAACCCCTTCGATGCGAAGAGATTCACCCTCCTTGAGAGCACTCCTTCGACTGAAATGAATTCACCCACTTTCTCTCCCTTGAGCGCACATCACACTTAGGAAACCTGAATCCTTCCCCTTCGTCCTTTCGACTTGCACCATGCACCCTGCCTTGAGTGTCTCCCTCTCTTGAACGCACAACAAATCCACGAATCCTTTCCCCTTCATCCCTTCAACCTTTCAAAGTGTGCCCATCGACCCAGAAGCCCCTTTCACCCTTTTGAGAACACCGAAAAGGCATAGATAGAAAATATGAATAAACCATGGTATATTACGATATTTTTAGGATGATATTTACTCGTCATGGGTGATTGAAAAAACATGTATTCTAGGGAACTCATGTAAATTTCACACAAGGATGATCGGGAAAATAGGATAAACAAAGGAAGCATGAAAAGAAACAACAACACACTTGAAACTTGATGATCAAAGTACCCCAAAGACTCCAAGGTTTAAGACCCTTTGGAGAGTGAAAGCGCCATGACCAAAATATAAACAAATAACAAAGACAGAGTGGAAGTTGTGTCACCACTGGATAAAGTCCATGACATTAGCCACTATCAGTCTCAGTCATCAATAATAGTGACATGTCAAGTATCATCATATGATGATGTGGAGTTCATGATGTAGTTTTGTAATCATCGTAAAAGAAAAATAAGAGGAAGTCCAAGATTCATATGTGGAACATGAAAAGTCACATAGTCATATATAGAAAAAGATTGTATAGAAGTCCAAAATTCATTTAGAAGTTCAAGAATTTCTTATAAGTTCAAAGGAAACACTAGGAGTCCAAGAATCATGGGGGTAGTCCAAGAGTCATGAGAATATGAAAGGTCATTCCTCTTGTTATAAAATAAACCTCATAACTCAAGCAAAACTATTTTGGAGGGTTAAACTTGGGAGAGCTAGTCTTGGCTTCTCTACTTGGCATAGGAGAGGAAACTATTCTTTGGAGAAGAAAGAAGTGACTTAATGTTCCACTATTGGAGCTAGTGTCTCATCATTGTAATTTTTCACTTGGATATTTCACCTAATTGATGCTCTATGAGATGACACATATTCCTACATGTATCACAAATGTTTTAGGACTATCCTTGGGATGTTTACAATATATTTTGTGTTCTTATGTGTTGGAGAAATTGAACTATTTTGTAGGTTTGGTACTCATATAGTTGAATATGTGCTGTATTCACTTTAACATCGTTATGTGAACTATTTTTCTAATGAACCTTTTATGTTGTCATGTGTATCGCTTAGGTTAGTACTATTACTTTCCTTCTAGAGGCTCAATTTTGGCTCCCCCCTCATGAAAGTATCATTATACACATTGTTACACCATTTTTTGGTCATCTAACGTATTATCATTGGATGGACCCAAGTACACCATGTAAGACCAATTTTACCCAAGTAAAATTGCCTTCACTATCTTAAATAACTTAATAAACCACATTTATTAGGTTATTTATGGTCTAAACAGGAAACCCCAAAATGAAATATTAAACAAACCTATATTTGTTTGATTTTCCTCATGGAATAATTAATTAAACAGGTCAGAACCTGCGACCTGCCAAATTTTCAGTGATTTTTCTGCAATTTTTTTGGGTTTTGCTGAAGCTTCTGTCAGGGTTTTCCAGCCTCTGTCTCAGCCCGCTTTGACCTAGTTCTGATCTGTTTTTACTCATCTAAGTGGGAACCTAGCCCCCTAGGGCTTCAGTACCCTCCACTTTTTGTGGAAGAGTTTTAGTTGTTGCAGCCGTCTGTTTTTCAGAGTTTCAGCCTTCCCTTTTTCAGATCTGAAACCTCCTCCTCAGATCCCTTTAAATCAGCCTTTCTTCCTTTCAAATCACCTCTTGTCGTTTTGTTTGGACCTCTCTTTAGGACCTCCTCCCTGTCCTTTCCACTTTTTGCTGATTTCCTCCCCTTTTTCCAGCCACCTTGCCTCTGTCTCTTGGCTGTGATCTGCACCTCTTTTCAGCAGTGTTATCCTTTAGATCCATGTCCCTCCCGACCTTAGATCTATTGGCCTCTTTTCAGTGTGTTTTGACTAGATTTTTTCCCCCTTTTTAGACTAGTTTTGAGGGACCCGCCTTCTTGGGTTAGATAGATGCAATAGTAGATGTTAATTTTCTATTATTTCAGCATTATATACTGTTCTCTGCAGATTTATTTTCAGTTACAAAGCACACTTTTTTCTTGCTCTCAAAACGAAAAGGGTTTTTAAAAATTAAAATTAACGCACACCACACACTGACCTTAAGTGAAGAAGCGCCTGCGTAACACCGCCTAGCAAAGAATCTAAAATCAATTGTCAGTGCACATTTTTTGCCCTTGACCTCACTTGATTCTGTCCCTTTTTTCCCTTGTCAGTTTCCTTCTTCCCGTCATCATTGCACCCCCAAGGCACCTTTCCCGGAGACTTCTTGGCCTTCACCCTCAGTTTCCGATCGATTGACCTGCTCCATCCCGCTGTCGTCGAGCCAGTCCTCCTGCGAGTCCGCACTCTGACTCTTCTTCTGATTCATTGGGTCCTCCTTCTCCTCCTGGTTCTCCCCTTGTCACCTTCACTATGTCTGGTCCAGGGCCTAACGTTAGCGGTGCTCCAGGCCCTAATGCCGGAACCACTACTAGCGGAACCGCCACAGGAACTACCTCGGCCATACCCTTGCTGCCGTACATTGCAGGTCTCAGCCTCCCCGATTTCAATCAGTTGATCAATGACCCTATCCACCACGATGTTGGTTGGCCTGCTATGCTAACCAAGCTCCCCTCTGACATCCCTAAGTTTGAAGGCCTTGCTGGAGAAGATCCAACCAATCATGTTCGATCTTTCCACATTTGGTGTTCCTCCAATTCCATTACTGATGACTCCATTCGTCTTCATTTGTTCCCACACATGCTTATCAGTGAAGCTTCTAAATGATATGTCGACCAAGCCACCTCTTCCCATACCACCTTTGTGACCATTGCCCAAGCCTTTTTATCTTACTTCTAGCTCCCTCTCCGATACGATACCGGTACGGAGCTCTTGACTTCCTTTAAGCAAACATCTTCAACCCGCCTTTCCACCCATTTTTAGGAATGGTGACATAGACGCAGCTTATGTTGAGCTCCCCCCTTCGAAGATCAGATCTATATGGACTGGTTCCTTTGCTCTCTCCTAGCTCCCATCGACAAAGATGTCGCCTCCCATTTCCCTCAAACCGAAGAAGCCGCCCTCCAAATAGCCATGAAATATGACCTGATCTATGCCCATTCTGGTTATATTTATACCGTCCTTCCTGACCTCCCCAGGCCCAGTGGCGCTAACGCCCCGGGGGCATCTCATTCCACCAACGGTATCATTGGAGCCCTTTCCCATCCGTATGCTCAACCTCCTATGGGCTACGGTCTCCCTCACAGAGGGGCCAACACCTCTAGCACTCTTCCCCCTCCCGGTAGCATGTACCTAGGATACGACATGCCTTATCCTTTTGCCCAACCTCCTACTTACCTCAATTTTGCCCAACCTAACCATTACCCTTATCTGCAGCCTGGTGTGCCAGCTCCTCCAGCATATGCGCTTCCACCTCCCTTGCCTCCTCAACCCCAGCAATAGCACCTACAACCCCCTTCAGGGCAAGTATTTGCACAGCAGGGTGCGACTAATCCCCCTTCTTCTCAAAGAAGGCGGAGAGGCAATCTAAATCAATCTTCCCCTGGTACTCGTGGACCCAATCCTCAAGGTTTTGACGCTAACACTGCTAACCAACAACAGGGTACTCAGCCCAAGCCGGACAGGCCTCTTCATACCAACAAGCCTTGTTCGTGTTGCGGTGTTTATGGTCATTACACCCACGATTGTCCCCTTTTACCATAGATGCGGCAGATGTGGGAGTCTCAAGCCACATCGCGCGGACAACATGCCTCCCCTCATTCTCCCCCTAATGTGGCCACTACTCAACCAGCTGTGTTTACTGATCCTTTCCCTCAGCAAGGATTCGTGGCTACCCAACCACCTGACGGGTGGGTCTCCACTCCACCCTCCATTTCTGGTTCCTCCGATTACCAGATCCTCATGATGACCTCTGATCCATTCCCAACCGTCGACCTTCACCTTCAAACTCGGTCTCGCCAATACCCCAAGCTCCTACTCAGTCTACCCCCGAGCCTCCTTCTTCAGGTTCTGCAGAGCCTCTTCTGACATCCAGTGGTCCCTTACATATCCCTCAACCCAAAGTTGAGGTTCATACCAAGATTCCTAAAGGACCCTTATGTCGAAATGTCGCTTCCGGTCGAGCTGCTCATTCGTATAGCATAGTAGATGATTTGGCACAATCTCCTACTGCCATTTCCACACTGGAACTCCTCCAGTCGTACCCTTCCCAAAAGAAGGCTCTACTATCTACAGTGGGTGCTGTAGATCCTGCTGATGACCAAATGATTGTTTTCGACGCCACTCAATCGGACTATCCTCCTCTCCCTCCTTCCGTTGCTTTCCAAATCCCAGTCAAAATCTGGAACGCCAACGTTTCCCGGTGTATAATTGATGAGGGGGCATCCACCTGCGTGATGTCCGCTTCGGTTTGGAAGCAACTCGGATCCCCTGAGTTGGCCCCTTCCACGATCACCCTTTGAGCGTGGGATGGCCATGCCTCCCAGCCCATTGGCCTGTTTCGTAATTGTCCTATCACCCTCGCTGGTAAGACTGTTTGCGTTGACGTTGAAGTCATAGATGCCCCGCTAGACTACAACATTCTGTTGGGGCGAAGCTACACCTATGCTATGTCTGTTGTCCCATCCGCGGTTTTCTGCAATATGTCTTTCCCTCATAATGGAAAGATAGTCACCATTGACCAATTGACATATCATGAGCCCAAATCTCAGACCTCCCCTGAGATGACTATCTCTTCTATAGCCAATAAGAAAACCGTCGACTCCTTGACTAGTGTCTCCCTCGGCGTCTACAAAGATTCCTCCTTGCTTGGAACTTTTCCCAATCTCCCCCCTCCCCCTATCACTGATCCCAGCTTATCGAATTTTTGCATGATGCAATCGTCTCAGGTTGCCCATAAGCGGCCTGCTTCTGCTAGTCAGCAACCTCCCCCTCGCCCTCTGCAACCCGCTCCTAGCCATTCATCTCAGCTAGCCGGACCTCCTCCTTCTAGCCCTCCCCCCACAGCTGGTATCCCTGAACCCCTTTATCCTCCTGGATCGGTTCCCCCAGGCCTTAACCATCTCAGAGCCGTCCCTCCTGGTCATTACCCTGTTGGGCAGATACCTTTCCTGGCTCCCCCTCCCAGAGTATATTCTGTCCCCGTCATGGGCACCCTCTCTCTCCCTAACCTGACCTTGGGCATATCAGTCTGGTACCTTGATCCTCCAGCCGCTACCCCTCCTGGTCACCCCAAACCCTACATGGCTTTGACATCAGTTCAACCGGTCCCCCTCGCTTCCTCCATTGCCACTGTGCCCCCAACACCTCCACAGGACCCTTCTCCTGTTGTGACGGCTCCCGGGAAGAAAGGAAAAGCTCACAAGGGGGCACCCAAAGACAATACCACCACGACTGACCCGACCCCTCCTCCGCCCGCAAAGCCTTGCGCCTTGTGTGATGTCACCGGTCATGCCACCCATGCTTGTCCTGAGTTTCCCCGTATTCAGCCTATGGTTAAAGTCGCGTTCCCTGAGTCTACGGCCCCTGAAGCCTCCATTCCTTCTTCGTCCGTAACCAAGAACCCCAAGACTCTCTGCACCAACAAACCCTGTGCCTTGTGCAGTGTTCATGGCCATTACTCCCACCATTGTCCTCACCTGACACATTATCGCGCCTCTTTAGAGGTAGTCCGAGAGTATGAGGTTGAACAAAATCAATCCGCCTCTCCCATACTCGCGCAGTATGCTTCGGGCCAGCTTGAGGATCCCCCCACTCCCATCGACATTCCCCCCCTGATGTTCAGATGACGGAGTCCACTACGACCATTCTTTACCTATCCTCCTTTGCGAGACCCATGGAGCCTAGTCCCCCTGTCTCCTCCCCTGTTATTTCGCCTGACCCCCTCTTTTCTACCCATACATGAGATCCCTCCACCTGTATCTCGGTTGACCTCCGTAGCTCGAGTCCTTGCCATACTTCCGATAGCCCTCATATACCACCCTCTAGTTTGTATATGATTCATAGTCATCTTGCTCCTTGCACTTCCTCCCGCAGTTGCCGCTCGATGTCTTCTGTACACTCACACTGCCGTTATTGTATCTCCTTCCCTCATTTGTCGTCTTGTAACACCATTCCGCAGGACCTCCCGTCCCCACCCTTTATCGGTCACACCGATGGTGCAAGTTGTTACTCCCGGAATCTAGCCTCGGCAGGTTGGGCCATTTTCACCCCCTTGCATGCCCTTGTTCTCTCAAACGGGGTCTGCATTGGTACTGCCACCAACAATTAGGCCGAATATGATGCAGTGCGTGGTCTCTTAGCCGATGCCCTCTTTCATCGCATCCTCCATCTACACGTTCATTTGGATTCCCTACTTCTTGTCATGCAACTAAATGGTGTTTATCGTGTGCATAACCCTGTGCTATTTAGACGATATTTACGAGTGAAACTCTTGATACATAAATTTGAAACCATAACTTTCAACCATGTACCTCGAGACCAGAATCACTATGTAGATAGTATTGCAAACCATGTTCTAGATTGGCATTTATCACACGCATTTCATACAAGACAATAACATTCATAATCATTAAAAATGATGCATATCCATAATATGTGTCGCAAAACATGTGTTTAGAGTCCATCTATTCTGATACATATGACATGACCATAACATGTTACAAAAAACTCAAAACTGGGGGCACCACCTGCCCCTACATACACACTAGGGGGCACCACATGCCCCACACCTACTCACTATCTGGCAGATCCCGAGCCAATGGCTCTGCCCCTGCAGCCCGTAGATCACATATGCCTTGACCGGCCATCGCCATGCGCCGCATGACACCTCGCCATTCCGAGGGAAGACCAATGCATGCCTCCACGTACTGGTCGTCTAAGTCTTGCCACCTGCGCTCTGAAACTCCGGTCACCAACATCTTGCATCTATGGCAGATGTCCTCCAGAAGGGCGGCCACATCCTCATTGCGCACTGCTCTCGACCCACTCGGCCCTGCAGCTCCAGAGGTTTCCAGGCGTCCCATATATCCGGCCGGTTTTACCGGAGCTATATCTGCATACCAAAAGTACATGAATCAGTACCATATCTACTATTCAATAAATTTAACATGCCCATACAAGAATAGTTACTTATCACTTACCATCGAGCCCCCATACTCGACCAGGCGGAAGTGGTAGGTCTGGATCCCCACAATAACTCATCCCACTATAGGGATAGTCGTCTATGTATAATGGCATCTGATCCCAATGGGAAAAGAACTCAGGTTGAAACACTCACCCGACCACCCGTCCTCCTCCTCTGCAAAGTAGCCACCCCCACCGGTGCATCTTGGGCTCTCTCGGGCCCCCATTTGGGAGTTGTATATGAGGTCGCAAGGTCGGGATCTTCTCAAAGAAGAAGGCACACAATAAAGTACCATATGAGCAATCGTGGTTCACTTGCCACTTGCAGAGCGAAAACTATCGCTTTAGCGACACCAACATCATTTGGGCCCACCCATAGTAGGTCCCACTCAACACACTCTCCAAAATCATCATCTGCCCCCCAGTGATGTGATGGAGCGCCTCGTTGCCCAGGATACGCAGCACTGCTGCGGCCACTGCACGGGTCTCTAATCTCTCTAGGTCCCCGATCAGTTTTCGAGTCCCCTTGACTTGGAGACTCGGTCGACAATGTCGCTCCACAAACTCCATGATATGCCGCCCTCGCGGTAATACTGGCTGCGTGTTTCCCACCATCCCCAGTGGCAGGAGGCCCGTCAGGAAATACACATCCTGGACTGTCAGTTCGATCCTGTGCCCCTGCACTACAAAGACCTCATGCTCTAGATCCCAGTAACTGATAATCTGGGCCAACAAAGGCTCTCCTACTCTCATCAAAGGGTTTTTCAAAAACTTTAGAACCCCAAACCTGGCCAACACACGACGGACACCCTGATCGGCCTGGATCTCTGCCTGTAATGTACCCAGGTCTCTCTCTCTCCAGTTAACCCATAAATCTACCATACCTGCACAAAAACACCATCTTTGTCACAATACAGATCGGGAATACCATAACCAAACAAAAAAACCCAACTCTCAGCCATAAAACAACACTAAAACCCCTTCATCCCCCAGGTCGCAGTTTTCTGCCCAATTCTGGGACAGGTCACACTTTTTGCCCTAAAACCTACTTCCCAGGTCGCACTTTTTGGCCCAAAAAGTGCGACCTGGCCGTAGAGATGAAGGAGGGTCTGTTTCTGAGATTTTCGGCCCTAAATTGAACTTTCAATCCATCAAAATGAAAGAGTAAGGTTAGGCCTCTTACCTGCAACTGACAGATCTCGATTCCAACGGTCGGTTTGTCTGCTACGCTCGCCACAAGATTTAGGGCCTTCTCTCCTCTCTACATTCACCACAACAACAATAGCAAATGAGTGAATTTGGAGGGAAAACTGCCTTATTAAAAGAGAACCCTTGTTTCTTCTTTCAACTGTTGCAACCATACCGTAGCCCCATTTGACAAACCGTCTACACCGTTGGAAAGCTCTCACCGAGCCCTCAAATGGGTATCTGTTAGTTTTTTATGATTTGATACTTCACAAGGACACATTTTTTCCAAGAAGGGTCACTTCACCTCTCCTTAAAATCAAATTTCCTCACTTACGACACTTGTACTTGGGGCACCATTTTTCCTCCTTACGTGTCTTTGTTCGTGTCAATTTTCGTGATGAATTACCATATTTTACTCATGTTTTCATGGTCCCCCATTGGGCCTTTACTATGTGGCAGCACCATCGAGTCGCCCTTGTTTAGAGCATCCAAGTTGAGTCATCATTGCATTCATGGAGTCTATCCTGAGTCCCTTTGTACCCCACTATAGCCCTCCATCCTTCATTGCTTGGTCTCTCTCTTGTGTGGCACATTATGACCTTCAGTCCCACTGTCCCCTATCCCTTATGATATTGTGTCAGTCGCTGCCATGTCATTCATGCCCTTTATGCTCTAACAAGGGAAGTCGTCCATTCGCTACTTAGTCCTTTCCCTTTCACTATCATCATTAGTGTCAGTCTGTCTATCGCTCTACTATTTTCTCTCGTGCCTTAGTTGAGGATATCTCATTGCCTCACCTATGGCAGACCTCCTTCTGTCGACATCATCTCATTCATTCCAGAAGCCGGGTCTAGAGGGCGGTGTACCTTGGTTCCAGCTTCCACTCTTGTTCGGTGCCTCGGATCAGGCAAAGGGATCTCTCATTTCCCTTTGACTTGATTGTTTCTCCACTCTAGCTCCTTTCAGCATGACTAAGATCCATATACTTGATGGTTCAGTGATACAGCAACATCTCTTGATGCTTCCCGGGTGTGTGTGAGATGTCTCAACCCTCATGAGGGGGTGGCCCTGCAGGTAGCCCCCCACATGCTCAGATGACCTCCTCCTTGCAGCCTTCGATGCAGCTCCAGATATTTGATGATGTTGGCCTTAGCCACTTGCAGCGCCTCTTTGATTTGCATGTATCAGTCAGATTTTGTGAGCCCTTCCCCATTTACAGGGGTCATTTGGGTTGTATTTGTATCTCATGTACTCAGATATTATTGTATCAATCCTGGAAGTTATCCCAGGCACAACATGTATGTGGGATTCCTCATTGTATTTTTATCTGGCTCATGATTATGTCGGTTGTACTTTATGGTTCGGTCCCTTGTTTACTGGACACACTATTCTTTTGTACTTTGTCTCGGCAGGCATAGGTATGCCTCCCCCGCCGCCTTCAGCACAGGTACTCTCTCATAAAAAGATACTTTTTGCACCTGCGAGTCTCGTCTCCTCAGGGTCTAGTTCTTCAACACACTATCTACCTTGCATTTCTCTCTCTGACTTCCCTTTTGTTGTCTAGTGACTGAGTTCTTACAACGTACTTCGGTCATACGATTTGCTCCTGACACTTGCACGCTGGGGGCAATCTGTTACACCATTTTTTAGTCATCTAACCTATTATCATTAGATGGACCCAAGTACACCATGTAAGACCAATTTTACCCTAAGTAAAATTGCCTTCACTATCTTAAATAACTTAATAAACCACATTTATTAGGTTGTTTATGGTCCAAACAGGAAACCCAAAAGGAAATATTAAACAAACCTATATTTGTTTGATTTTCCTCATGGAATAATTAATTAAACCATAATTTAATTATTATTCCCAGTCATGTTTAACCCAAAATCAAAGAAATTAATTAGATAAACCTTTATTTATCTTATTATTTTCTAGGAATATTTATTTAAACCTTATTTAGATAATATTCCTTGTTAAATATGACAAAATCACCCACAAATAATTAAATAAATCACTATTTATTTAATTATCTTTCAACCACTTCCTTAAATAATTAAATAAATCATTATTTATTTGATTATCTTCTAACCGCTTCCTTAAAAAGATAAATAAATCATTTATTTATTTATTTTGACAAATCAAGGGATTTGACCCAAGTCAAATACCTTTTCCCTCCAACAAATATAATAAAATATTCCATAAAAGGTGGATCTAGATTTGGTTAACATTATTTTAATCATGCACCAAGATCTAGAATGACCCAATATTTTGTTATAAATAGGAGGGTTTTTCCTACCATTCTTCACCTTTTGTTGCCTATTAGATCACTCTGGATCTATAGACTTGGTCACATTTTTCCATCATTTGCTATGTGAGCTCCCATTGAGCTCTATTATTTGCATTGGGTTTTCTACACCAACAAGAGAGAGAAATCTTAGATCTGAAGTGCTGAGGACTTCCAAGAACCCATCCCACTGAGGAGAATTGGATACTCCTTCTTGTTTTCCTCCCAGGTGCCCTATTAATACAAAAATTCTTTCAAAAATTGTTCTTGTCTTGTCTATTGGTATATGGAGCAAAACCCTTGTTTTTACTACTTAATGTCTTTCCATGCATAGATCTGGTTTTTTGCAGCTCTTTTCTTATTCAACTAACCGCATATCTGAAGATATTGGTAGCCACTTTTGTTGTTAGAGCTATTAGTTATGCATAGCTAAAGTGGTCCTTTTTCATACACTTCGACAAAGGATTCATACTAACACACACCAAATAAAGGCCATGTCCTTAATGGACATCATTTGGCTTTGAAAATGGCCATTGCACCGTGTTGTTTCTTATATTACATCATGATAGTTTCTTAGGTCATTTCTTGTTTCTTGAGATGAAAAACAACCAAAGAAATTGTGAATATCCTTTCAAGAAATAAATGACCATTTCTCAATCATATCTCAACTATTTTTTATTTTATTCAATGGTTGCTTACTTTGAGAGAAATTTGACACTTTTATAAGGAATATAACATAAAAACACAAAATGGGAAGGAATCGATGAGGTAGATGACCTTTAGTTGTTGTCAATTAAGAATTGATAATACACGATGCATGTTCTGTACTACAAACTAGATTCCTTCCTGGAGTTAGGACACAGAGTATTGAATCAAAGTTGTAGTTTCTAACTTCTTGTATTGGTTCATCAATCTTGAAATTCAGACATCGCATGTCTTCATTGCTTCATGTTTGAATAATTTGCATCATATCGTACAATAGGAAATTAGGAATTATGATTATTATTACTTTATGGATTTGTTAAGTTAATTTTAAGTTTGCATGGTTTAGTGTGAAATTATTCTAGTGTGCCCCTAGGCCCAGGTGAAGGAATGCCAAGGACTGAGAACCCTAGTTTTTAAATGGTATTGTTTCTTATACCCAAAACCCCCTCAACATCACTTCTTATTAGTTCTTAACAATAGTGTTGTAAACAATTTGAGAATTGATATAGCAAAATCTCGCACTTCTCAAGATAAAGTCCTAAAGCTAAAGTGTGATACCATGTGTAATTCAATAGCCCCATTGTCACCTCACCAACCTCTTTTCACTTCGGGCTAGCTCTCCTCCAACTCAAGGGGGTTCTCCCTAGTAGATGTTAGGGATCTAATGGCCCAACCAAACCAAGTCAAGAGCCCCCTAACTCTCTATGTTTACTACTATCAATAAAAATATTGAACAATAGGGTCAGACATGCATCTTGAAGATAAAATTGCCAGGGTATTTTTGGGTAATTTCAAAGGGAAAGTCCCCAAACACATATAATCAAGGAATTATAACGTGATTTCAAACATTAAATATCAACAAAATTGTTTAAAGGATATTGAAAGGAAAAAGGTGATGGAAGATAGAAAGTGCCTTACTTAAATGCTCTAAGGATTTTTCAATAGTTGCTCAAAAAGCTTCACTTCAAGGCCCTTCAAGATCGTCTCCAACAATGCTATACCATCAGCTTCAACAATGTTGCTCCAAAAATATCCTCAAGGTCTTCACAATAAGTTTACTAGAAGTTGCTCCAACAATATATTCAATAAGGTCTTCATTGTCAACTCGTCTCTTGTTTGGGTGCCTTAATGTGCAATGACATGTTTCCAGGATTGAATTCAATGCAAGGCATATTTGAAACTCTAACTCTATCTTCCGGTGTCTTATTAGAAATTATTTCAGTTTTCATTTTTTGTTTTCAAGTTAGATATTGTTTTCAAGTTTTTACATTTATAATTTTATTGCAATGTGGCAGATTGATCAGAGCAGTGCATGAACAACCCCGAGACGGGATGATCGTGGAAAGAGGCCAGCGGAAGAACATGTAAAGTGCCAGCATTGCTCTATCTTCAGGTATTTTAGTTATTTACATAATTGAAATAATATTAATTTTGTTCAAATATGTAAACACCTAGCCATGTTATGCCTGATGATTCCCTCTTTGAGGAAGAGCTTTCTTCATCCCTATCTCCAGTGTTCTTGTTGCGAAAAAAGGCACGAGATGCAAGGTCGGAATTTAATACTTTGATAGACGCGCCTCAAACACCTGAAACAGAAGAGAGGATAAAACAACTTATGAGCCAGCTAGAAAGATATCAGGTAATAATAAAAATTCAAAAGGATATTTTTTTGTTCTGCATGAGATGAATTGTGATAGTTTGATTTTTAATTTTTACATTGACTAAACTAACAAAAATTTCTTTTGTATGTAGCGTTTTCTAGCATTTGCTGAACCCGGTGTTGGTGGTAGTGGGACACAAGGGCAAGAGATTGCCCAACAACCCTCTCGTACACCTTCTACTCCTTTAGGTGCTAGCCAAGAAACACACCCTGCCCAAGCAGACACCCAGCCAACCGCTGAACGTGTTGGCAATGATGAGGCCGATATGGCCAACTACATTATTGCGTTTCCTGGAGCTACACGTGTCAGCTCCACAGGGACCATTAATGGCACGTTGTTGGTGAACGATGAGGGTGTCCCTATAAAGCATGTACAACTCCCATGTAAATTTTAATATTTTAACTATTTCATGTACTTTATCTAAAACATATTTATCATGATTTTTATTTTTAAATTAATGATAATATCTTTTTTTTCTGTGTAGGAAACAATGAGTTCTACAGGTTTTTGGAGAGCCATGCGTTGGTAATTTTTGGCCCAACCATATGCATAGGGTGGAATTCCCAGAATTCCAACCTGAAAAAAGAACTTCTAGATTATCTAGAAGCCCTTTTTGGGGTCGGCACATTTGACAGAACAACGGTGGCTCGGGTAGCCGGCAAATATTTGAAATATACCAGGGACACCTATAGGACACAATTGCAATTTAACCCTAGATATGAGCGTCCTCTCGCAGTTTCAGAGAGTGAGTGGAGAGCACTCATCCATGACGGAAAAGAGAAAAGGGCAAAGAAAGAAGGAAAAATGCCAACTAGATCCGCAAGGTAAATTACAACTTTAATTCAATAGCTTTAATTTTCTTTATGTCTAAAATAAAAGTGTGCTACGTCATATCTGACTTCAATCTTTTGATGCTAGGTTGCCTGACACCTCAAAGGCAACCAAAGCTAGGATTGAGAAAAAGGGCCATCACAAGCTAGGCTAGGGCAGCTACTTGAAATTAGCTGCAAGAATTGTAATTAAGTAGCTAAACATCTTAAAATTAATTGTATCGCCTTCCAACGTTTTTGTAATCCTATCAAATATGATTAAAAATACACAATCATATGTAATGTAGGGTGATGAATTCAGAACAGAAACTATAGAGGAAGATAAAAATATCGCTTTCCATTTCGGCTATCAAGCCGTAGTTGAACATCGCATAAGCTTGGGGCAGGTCCCAAGATCCAGAATGCCTGATAAGGTAAAACATTAACCTTTCAATATGTTTGTTTTCGTCCATAAATTTAATGTCTAAAAAATTTGTTTAAATCAGGGGAGCAGCACTACCGACGAGGCAAATAACCCAGTTTTAGAGCCAGATGTAGATGATCCTCTCGTGCAACCTGATCATTGTAGTGGGGACCAGGCCGACAATGCTGCTATCAGTGAGGGCCGTGACGGTAATTAATTTCCACTTATAATTTTTTCTAATTATACCTTGATGGTTGTCCCTATAACGTTTTTTGTTTAAATGACAGAGAATGTTTCCCTTGAGGATCTTACCACCAGAGAGGAAGACAGGGCAACAGTCCCAACGGCGACAACTGGTGCACCAGGTAAATAATCTCATTGCAATTTTTTTTATTAATATTACCGAACTAGTTCAATGATATTTAAAAAACTGACAATTAAAATTTAATATTATCTGTTTTTGTAGGCGATGCCCCGTCACTGGATGAGACCAGACATCGTGACAACGCAACTAGGTCAGCGGCGACAACTGGTGCACCATGTAAATAATCTCATTGCAATTTTTTTTATTAATATTACCGAACTAGTTCAATGATATTTAAAAACTAACAATTAAAATTTAATATTATCTGTTTTTGTAGGCGATGCCCCGTCACTGGATGAGACCAAACATCGTGACTACACAACTAGGTCAGTGGCGACAACTGGTGCACCAGGTAAATAATCTCATTGCAATTTTTTTTATTAATATTATCGAACTAGTTCAATGATATTTAAAAACTGACAATTAAAATTTAATATTATCTGTTTTTGTAGGCGATGCCCCGTCACTGGATGAGACCAGACATCGTGACTACGCAACTAGGTCAGCGGCGACAACTGGTGCACCAGGTAAATAATCTCATTGCAATTTTTTATTAATATTACCGAACTAGTTCAATGATATTTAAAAACTGACAATTAAAATTTAATATTATCTGTTTTTGTAGGCGATGCCCCATCACTGGATGAGACCAGACATCGTGACTATGCAACTAGGTCAACGACGACAACTGGTGCACCAGGTAAATAATCTCATTGCAATTTTTTTTATTAATATTACCGAACTAGTTCAATGATATTTAAAAACTGACAATTAAAATTTAATATTATCTGTTTTTGTAGGCTATGCCCCGTCACTGGATGAGACCAGACATCGTGACTACGCAACTAGGTCAGCAGTGCGGGTCGAAAGGCACGAAACAGGAGCAGAGCATGATGATATTGATGATGTAATTAGGAGCTTTAGAAATAGGAAGAAGAAAAAGAAAAATTGATAATGTAAAATATTGTATTATTATAAGACAAACGTTACCATACTTGGAACGTTTTTTGCGTTATATAAAAAACTCATTTATCATACTATTTTTATGTCAAGCATTAATTGCAATGTTTCGTTGCGTACTTTTTGTTGAATTGTTTTTTTATTAGTTATTGAATATTTTTTTTTATGCTCATGAAAGTAAAAAATGAAATATAGATTGGGTATTGGGGAATCGAGAGTGATGTGAGGGGGGGAGGGGCCATAAGAGCTTCCACCTTCACGTGGTTGGCCCTGTTTAGTAGAGAATAATTTATTGGAGCGATTTAATCTTGGAGCAAACCTCCCTCGATCCAGCGTAGCAACAAAAAAGTCACCGTTGACTTAGTTGCTACTCTTTCAGATCATGGGAGGCTTGTTCCAAGTTCATGCGACTTCAATAAATTTTTCTTGAAACGAAGAGGAGCTTATTTAGGTATGTTTTGACATTTTCAACATATGTTCTAACGTTATCATAAGAATTCATCTTAGAGTAAAACATTTTACATTAATTACTTGTATTTATTGTATAGATAATGATGGATTTTGATTGACTTGGCAGTGCAGATACAGATCCTCTTGCATCATGAGCAATACAACTTGTCAACCAGGGTCATGTCCAGGATATTTTTGCTTGTGCGCTTGACTAGGTTCGTAATGTCACATTTTGTAAATTCCTTTACAGCTCATAATTCAATATTAAGCTTGTTCATGATTATTATCTAGGTTTTTTGTATGTGTTTTTTCATCTATTTGATTGTAAGCAACTCTGCATGTTTCCTGTTGTTCACTATGATTTCTCCCATTACCACTCCTAGGATGAATCCGACTTTATTGTTTCATAGGTTACTTTATTGTTACTATGATTTCTCCATTTACGATTTCATAGGTTACATCATGTAAAGTTGTCAATCTTAGGTTGGTGATGAGCTTTAGTTCTCCAGATTTGGGGCTTTTCTGATATTTTCTCCCTCATGTCATTCCTGCATCACCTCGTTGTTTGAGCATGCCAATTGTCTACCACTTGTACCAATTTGCACATGTCAATCTCTGAGTGGTGCCACATTTCACCTATTTTCAGTGAGAGTTTAGGGTTTCTCTAACATAGCTTCAGAAATCCGATTCAGTGCCTGCTTGAATATCGTCACATAATACTCATGGTTTGTATTGATGAGCATGTTCTGAATGGTTGGTTGATTCATAAGAACCACCCATATAGTCATCTTGAGATATTTCAGAAGTTTTCTCGGGTTTCCTTTTTCACCGTTTCTAGTGGGTGGGATGGTGTGGGGTGATCCATCAATACCGGTGCTCTTGTAGTAGGGAATTTGTTTTTGGGGATATAAAGGAGCATTTGATGTAGATATCCCATTGGATGCATTCATATATGGGCACGAGAGGTCAAGAATTTAAATTAAAAATATGCAACCTCTAGCATGGCAACCTGAAGGCCGCGAGAGACACTGGTTAAAGATTGTTTTGTGCTGGCCTTAATATAGTCGTGATTTCTTTCTATTATCTTAATGCAAATATATAGTCCGATCTCATTAAAATGAGGATTGTGGTTGTATTTCTCTTTGGTTGTTTCTCTCTTAATGCTCCAGAAGTTGCCAAAAGTTGCGATAATTGTTTAGTTTGCCTGTTACAACTTAAAAGTGGTTTTTAGCAATGGGAGTCATGTTTTTTAAGGTTCATACTAATATGAAGATCTTGTAATTCTATATTCAGCATAAGAGAAGATGGCCTCTACTTTGGGCGATATGACAACAATTGCCACATCTACCTCATTGGGTAACAATGGAAAGGGGAAGAAGTTGGGTGCAATGTTTGATAATTATGGCAGACAATTGTCTTCTCTTTCATTTTTTTCACCCATTTCCTTTAATCGCTCAAGTAGAAGAGGGACTCTGAGATTACGCGACAGAGAGAAGGTAGTTAATACAAGAGCTATGGAAAAGGAGTTGTACTTCAACAAGGATGGCTCAGTGACAAAAAAATTGCAGGTCAGAGAAAAAATTATGTTTAAAGGAAGGCCACCTGCATGTGAAACTTCACTGCGGTGGATCTTTCCTTGTCCACTTATATTCGATTTTAATGTGTTATTTTAATTTTTCATGGAGGGTTGTTTTGGCATATGGTCTAGCATTCAATTGCACACTTACCGAAAGCATTGTCAATTTGTCTTGCAGGCGGTGTGAACAAACTTGCTGATCTTGTTGGAGTCACCCTTGGGGCGAAGGGAAAAATGTTGTCTTGGAGAGCAAGCATGGTTCTCCGAAAATAGTTAATGATGGTGTGACAGTAGCTAAGGAGGTAATTTGTAGATGTGTGCTCTAGTTTTATTTTTAACGTTGTATTAGTTCCCCCTCTTAAATGTATTAGATTTGGTAGGCATAATTTGAAAACTCAAAGGTGAAAGGAAACATATTTGTTACCCAGTGGTCTACTTGGCCTATGGACTAGCCACATTAGAGTAATGCATAATGATTTTCACAACAATAAAAGGAAAGGGTTGTGGCTGAGTCAAATTTTATTGTTATTGACAGTGTAATGAAATTTATCTCAATGCTATGGTTTTGGCCTTTTTATTGGTTGAATTAGAGGACCCAGTTGAAAATATTGGGGCCAAGTAGGCCGGTTTTCCTTTTTGCTGATGGTTTGGTGTATCTAATTGAATTAGTTGCCTAAGGTATTTTTGGTTGCAAACTCCTTTTCATTTTTCATACAGTATTGGCCTTGTGGAATACATTTTATTGTGTGGTCTTGTTAGATCTACAACATTTGTAGTTGTTTAGTCTTATGGTCGAGGTGCACTTTTATTATGGAAATAGTTGATGCAATATTGTCATTTAATCCTTACTGCAGGGTAGTATGTTGAGAAGTTTCTTGTGAAACATTTGGTATTCAAAATGACACTTGATCCTATACAACATCATGCACTTGACTTCAAAATTCATATTCAAAGTGTGCCAGACAATTCTTGCAAAATTTCAAATATTTATGTTGTTTTAAACCATTATTTTTTTCATGTATTGGATGCTGAAAATGTGAAAAAGACTTTGGTATGAAACCAACTGGTGAATAATTTCCAGCAAAACAACCACTTCCAAGACATGATTTAGAAGTAGAACATATGTAATTATGAAGCATAGAAAGATATCCTTGATGCATTGTCAATGTTTGGCTAGGATTATTTTTGGAGAAAATA
The DNA here is from genome assembly GCA_034641835.2 of Pinus albicaulis. Lineage (NCBI taxonomy): Eukaryota > Viridiplantae > Streptophyta > Pinopsida > Pinales > Pinaceae > Pinus > Pinus albicaulis. The sequence continues at coordinate 1,064,473,300 of CM076570.1, forward strand.
ACTCCTTATTCCTAGAATAGTGATCTTCAATACAAGTAAATGCCAGAGAAGAGAGATCATCGTGTGACGCAACAAAACTGAAATTGGACCCCTAAGGAGAGCCGGTGTGTCTACAATCGCTCTGTCAGCATTTTCCCTTGGTTTACCCCATTCTTTTCCTCCAGCCTGAGTCTTAATTGACTTCTTCTTTCTTCGGGTTTATTCATCAAATTCGTAGAATTTGATAAATAAATACTATCCACAATGGTTGGACTTTAATTTATATTCTCGACTTTATATTATCTCCAAGCCTTATAACCAATGTTTAAATTTCAACACTTTGTATTTATACTCCACGTTTCTTTTTAAATAAATAACTTGTAATGAACTTTCGGCTCTATATTTCACCACCTAGCCTTACAACAATCACGCTCCAGATTTATGCTAATTATCCGCCAATCGTTTAATTAAACAATTTCATTATACTCCGGCCCCACCTATATATATCAATAACCAATCAAACACTCGTATCGTACCTGGCTATCCTCCGCACACCTTAGTTAACCTCCGGGCAAGTTCAACGTGCGACCACCATCCGATGGCCCTTCTCCAAATCAACAACTCTTGGCAATTTCGCTCGGCTTCCAACGTCGGGCTTTAACGTGCGATGGCGCGGGTTAAACGGTGGTTTTCCGGGGGTCACTTCGCCACGTGTCGCATTCCCTATGGAATCGATCGCGAATAGGAAATACCGCCTACTCCGCAAAAGCGGTGCGATATGGGCAACCCGCTTTTGTGATTCCGCTCGTGGTTTTGGTAGAGGGCTTGACCACGGGTGCAAGTCTGGTTCCGCTATCCTTTTGTTTGTTAACTCATGTCCAATCCTCGGGTCAGGTTCCGAAAGCACAACAATATTGTCTCTTTATTAAGTGGGATTTTTATATTTGAACAGTGTTCACGACCCCGGTTCTCTACACAGACCTCGCCTTCGGGTGGGGTGAGTTCACAGGGTTATCCAACAATTTACGGGAATTCAAAGACAGAAGAATGGAATTATCAGTACCCAATCGCCTCACAGTTAAACAATTCTTCATAATTAGCAGTTCGAGATAATTCAATGGCAACTAAGCTTGGAAATCATTTAACTGGAAACAATTGTTCACACACAGAGGTTTATTGCAGAAATCCCCTCTCTACTCTCCTCTTTCCTCTCTACTTTTATTCATCCGAGGAATTACAATTTATATACATAAAATATGGCTCTTCGGTTCCTCTGAGAGGACCATTCTAGAAATCAAAAGGTCTAATTATAATAATTCAACTAACTGAAACTGTTCGACTCCTACAACTCTAACTAGTCTAAGTAATACAGTCAGCTGAGGTATTGACACCTAGCTATTACAACTCAAATGTTTTCGAACCTTCCTAGCCACAACATGTGGAAAAAACCTCCTACATTGCTGGCTAGTGCCTAATGCCCCTGCATCATCGTGTGACATAAACTTATTAACAAAAGTGAACAGGGAATGATTATTAATTATGGCATACTAAGTTGTCAGTGATTTTGACTATTTGTCTTTAACATGTAAAAATGTTAAATTCCAAACTTACATCATCATGGTTTGGAATCATGAGCTTGACTGATTTTCCACCATACTCATAATTTCATTGTTGTATTCATATCTATAAACAACGTTTCAAATAATAATAAAAAGTTCTATAAGAAAAATCCAGACCTCCATGTTGCTGCTCCTTGTGAGACAAAGTCAAAATTGCATTACACAATCTGACACATAAGAATCTCCTATATCCCGGTGGTATGTATCAAAATTATTATAATAGTGTCTTCAAGACTTATGTTGAAATTTCCAATGAGATATTTAAGTGATGAAAGATGGAGCCTTCTTCATTGTTGTATATGTAACAGTCTTTTATTAATATAAATATTGATGGTTTTGTCTTTCTGAAAATGAAATGTAAAAATAATTTATCGTGGTCAATTGAAAAGTTTTTTTTTAAAGCTTTTCATTATGGAAGGGCGACATAGATATATGCCCTTCTAATTGAAATTCAGACCTGCCCTTCAAATTTGATCACTGTGTGGGACCTTAACAAACAATAAAACTATTCTGTCGCGCGTTATATAAAACATATAACAAAACCTTTGTCAAAACTTCAAACGAACCCTTTAGCCGTGGGTATTTCATCACGAATTGATTATTTTACCATGTACCTTCTTCTAGAGGAATATTCTTCCACTTGATTAGGTACTTCATAATGGTTATATGTCAAAGAGATACAGAATGTTTATCTATAACTTTTTGTGGTTCAAGAATCAACTTTCATTCTTCATCTAATTTTGAAAGTTCTATTTACATTGGAATATTTTTTCCCAAAACCTTTTTTAGGCAAGATACATGAAAAACCTTATGAATGAAAGAAGAAGGAAAATATAACTTCTATACCACTTGTGCAATCCTATGAATAATTATTTAGGGCCATAACAGTTTTGCAGTGTGGAAAAAGTCGGCAAAAAGTCCCGACTTTTTGAAAAAATCCCGAATTTTTCCCGGAGCCGACTTTATTGGCCGAATTTTTGCCGAATTTTTCATCCCTAAAAAAGTCACGATTTTATCCTCGAAGTCCCGAATTTTTGCCGACTTTTTCGAAAAAATCTTGAGTGAGGTAGTTTCTTTAATAATTTTTTATTTTTTTTTGAAAAAATCAGGATTTTTTCCAAAAATGAATATTTTTGTATTTTTTTAGTTTTGCCGACTTTTTGCCGACTTTTTCAAAAAACTCCCGACTTTATCGAGTATTTCAACTTTTGGACCCTTGTCGATTTAATCCCGACTTCGACTTTTTCCACATTGCATTTTTGAGCTAATTCTTTATTCTTCTTTTTCTTGAATGAAGATTGCTTATAATGCTATAATCTAAAAAATACCCAATTACCCTCCTAAAATTATCTTTCACTTCAATGTTGTTCCTCTTGTTGTTTTATCATGTTTCATGTCATTTGAAGGTTTTCCATAATAATTTTCAAAGTTTCTTTAGTATTTTCCATATGTGACTCTGTTTCCTATACTTTGGACTTATCTTGCAAAAAGTATGAGATACTAGGAGTTGGATATCCATAAAGGGCCTTAAATGGAGAAATTTTAGTAGATGTGTGATAGGTAGTATGATAGTATCATATTACCATTCTTCCTTGAGGAACCCACTTCATCCATTAAGATTGCTTTTCTAAAGAGTAACATTGTAGATAACCTTTAAAACATTTGTTAACTATTTTTGTTTGACCATTTGATTGTGTTTGATATGTAGAACTCATGGCAGCTAGTGTTTCTCCACTCATATTAAATAATTATTTCCAAAAGTTTCTTGTTACTTTTACTTTAGGAAAACCATGAAGACTATGAATTTCTTTCACGGACACTTCTGCCACTTGGCTTGTTGTTTATGTACTTTGAGCTCTACAAAAAAATCTACAAAATTTGTCTATATAAATGACCACAAAAATGTAATACTTACCTTTATATTTCAGTAACCCTATAATAAAGTCTATTGATATATCTTCTAGTCTTTGAATATGTATGTGGAATGGTTAAAGTAACCCTAGATATTTTACTATCTCTCTTTTATTTATTATGCAAACCCGACCTTCTCTTACAAAATTTTGAATATCTTTCTTCATTCCTTCCAAAAATATATTTTTTGATCCTTTGAGATGTTTTAAGGAACCCTGCGTCCTACCATCAGAGAGACATGGGACTCCCTTAATATTTGTTTATTAAAATATGCTTGCGTGCATAAAATTATTCTACATTTGCACCAAAGTATATCTCTCTTTCACTCCCAATGCTCCATAGAGTTCATCCCATCCTTTATAAATTTTAGTTTTTGTTTAGTATTATTGTCATTTTTCCATTATGGCAAGCTTCTTCTAGCCACCTAGGAATAGAAAATGTAATTGGATATAAATTTGAGGCCTCTTCTATTTTAGAAAGAGCATCATGTACTAAATTTTCCTTATCCTTTTTGCAGATTATCTCAAAATTAAAACTTTGCATTTTTTCTCCTCATTTTTGTTAATCTTCCAATGAAATCCATAGCTTCAAAAAATAATTTATGCTATCATGGTATATCTTGAATTTAAAGTACCT